>CM031608.1:21998626-22021126 GCA_018398815.1 Conus ventricosus
CAAAAAGAGAATTTTGTCATACACAAACTTATATGGGACGAGAAGTGTGCAGCTACATATACCAGTATTTTGTGCAGTGAAGAAACGCACACAAAAATTGATCTTGCAATTGATTTGATTGATGTTAACGTAAATAATGCTCTTAAAGTTTTAATGATTGTATAAGAGAAAGTGCTGGATCCATGAAAACATGTATATCATTTAATAACAATGGAAGTTCATGTAAATGGTTTGATATAGAATGTAAACTTTGTAAAAAAAACACTAGAAGATTGTTACAGATATTTCGTCGTTCAGTAAAATTAGAAAAGAAAACAGAAACAATAATCGAAATGAGAAATGAATATGTAATTGCCAGACGTGAATATAAAAATTTACTAAAGCAGAAGAGGGAAAAAATTCAACAAAGCTTTACTAGATAAACTGGTAATGACAGTGGGAAACCAAAAAGAATTTTGGGACGTTGTTCATAACGCGTCCTTCAAAAGAAAACAGCCTAGAAATAATATATCAGTCGATTCCTGGTTTCAACACTTTAAAGCCTTGCTGGAGACGGATGCTGACAACACAGTAAATGATATTCAGCTGAAGTTGAAATGGAAGGCTATATGAATCGTCCGATCTCTAGAGATGAAATATTGCTAGCACTTAGAAAACTAAAAAACCATAAAGCAGCTGGTCCCGATGGCATTATTGCCGAGCTTTTTAAGAATTCGAATGATCAAGTTGTATACTTCCTTCTGAAATTGTTTAATAAGCTATTTGATAATGGTGTGTTTCCTGAGAACTGGTTTGAATCTGTTATTCAACCTATTTTTAAGAAGGGTGATATCAATGATCCTAACAATTATAGGGGAATTTCCTTGAGCGATGTTAGTAGTAAATTATTTGGTATAGTGATAAATAATAGACTGCAAGAATGGGTGGATGAACACAATCTCACAGGTGATTATCAAGCTGGATTTAAGAGAGGATACTCTACAGTCGACCATATGTTTTCTTTACTAGCTCTCGTACAGAAACAGTTTTGTTATAATCGAAAATTGTATGTTGCATTTATTGATTTCGAAAAAGCTTTTGACACGATAAATCGAAATATTCTTTGGCCAATTCTCCTAAAAATGGCATTAAAGGTAAATTATTCAGATGCATTAAAAGCATGTACAATGATGTCAAAGCCAGAGTTCGATGTGGTTCTATGTTAACTGATTACATTGCCTGCACATCAGGATTAAGGCAGGGAGATGCTTGCAGCCCTTTTTGTTTTTCTCTTTTCATTAACGAACTGGCGGTTGAAGTAATTAATAAAGAAGACATGGCGCTCGAGTTTCACTAGATGCATTCGAATTATTTATTCTGTTGTTGGCTGACGATGTCGTTTTGATGGCAGAGACAGTTATAGGTCTGCAAACACAACTGAACAGCTTACAACAGGCCGCTGCATCTCTTCAACTTAAAGTTAATATGACTAAAAGCAATATCATAGTATTTCGGAAGGGTGGATATTTGAGTGTGAGAGAAAAATGGTTGTATAACGGTGAAAGAATGCCTGTGGTTAATGCGTATAAATATTTAGGAATTTTTTTCTCTACGCGCTTGAGTTTCACTGCTGCATGCAAAGACCTTGCAAGCAGAGCTAAGAATGCTTTGATTTATGTTCTGAAAAGGTTATATATGTTGGATAACAACTCTTTTAATTTATTTATGAAATTGTTTGATTCTCAGATACAGCCAGTTGTGCAGTATGGCTCTGAATTATGGGGCCTAGACAATGCTGTTGTCCATTGTGAATCAGTCCATTTATTTGCGTTGAAGAAATTTCTAGGAGTAGACAGGCGAACACCCAATGACCTTGTTTATGGTGAAACCAATCGCTATCCAATATATATAAATTCTGCTGTTAAGTGTATTCGCTACTGGCGCTTAAGCTGATACAAATGGAGAATCACAGGATTCCGCCAAAGCTTATGATATGTTATTTGACCTTGATATAAAAGGTAAGAAAAATTGGGTAACAAATGTGCGCTTATGTTTGTTTAAATATGGATTTGGATTTGTTTGGGCAAGTCAAGGCGTTTTGGAAATGTTCATGATTTTTTATGTTGTTTCAGGCAAAGGATGATTGACTGTAGGTGGCAAACTTGGTCCGATCATATTCAAACTAGTGATAGATTCAGCTTGTATAGAGCTTTTTGCAGTGACCACAGTTTAAAACCTTACTTACATTTAGATATTGATAGGCACTTAAAATTTATTACGACTAGATTTAGGCTCGGGATTTCTGAGCTGGCTTTACATCGCTTCCGATACAAAACGTCTATGTTCAACGATTTAATTTGCCCCTTATGTACTGAAGGCGAAGAAAGTGAGGTGCATTTTGTTCTCTGTTGCCCAGCCTTAAACATATACGAGAAACTTTAATTAAGCCTAAATACTATAGACATCCGTCACTGTTTAAACTGAGTTTGCTAATGTCATCGCCAAACCTGAAGATGTGCGTAGTCATTCTTTTTTTTTTGTATAATGGATTTAAAATGAGAGATGTTGTGACTTCTTGAAAGGTACATGAATACATTTATATCATCGTTAACTTGTATTTTGAACCTGTTGTATATCTTTACTCAGTTTCATGTTCACATTCCCCATCATGATGGGCTGAGGCCAAATATGAATAAAATATCTTGAGTCTCTCTCTCTCTCTCTCTGTCTGTCTGTCTGTCTGTCGTCTGTCTGTCTGTCTGTCTGTCTGTCTGTCTGTCTGTCTGTCTCTCTCTCTCTCTCTCTCTCTAGCTCGCTTGCTCTCTCCTCTCTCTCTCTCTCTCTCTTCTCTCTCTCTCTCTCTCTCTCTCTCTCTCTCTCTCTCTCTCTCTCTCTAGCTCGCTTGCTCTCTCTCTCTCTCTCTCGCTCTCTGTGTATGTGTTTGTGTAAGTGAGTGAGTGTGTGTGAGTGTGTATGTGTGCGTGCGTGTGTGTGTGTGTGTGTGTGTGTGTGTGTGGTGTGTGTGTGTGTGTGTGTGTGTGTGTGTGTGTGTGGGCGCGCGCGCGCGCGCGCGGCGTGTGTGTGTGTGTGTGTGTGTGTGTGTGTATGTGTGTGAGAGAGAGAGAGAGAGTGTGTGTGTGAGTGTGTGTGTGTGTGTGTGTGTGTGTGTGTGTGTGTGTGTGTGTGTGTGTGTGTGTGTGAGAGAGAGAGAGAGAGAGAGAGAGTAGGAGAGAGACAGACAGACAGACAAACAGACAGAGAGAGAGTACGAGTGTGTCTGTTTTGTGTGTGTGTGGGGGGGGGGGGGGGGGGTGCGTGTGTTTGCCTGTTACATTTTTTTTTCTTCAGATCACAAATCATAAAATACCAACCTTTGTAAAACTCTGGCCGCTTAGGAAATGTACATCGTACACACGGTTAAGAATGGACACCTGCTGTTCATGTCATTGGTAACACTCAGGTTACAATGTCCTTGACTTTCGGTTATACGGAATGTTTTTGACTCACGTCCAAGTTGTGTAGATTGTCTCGGAAGTCTGGGTTATAGAGAATGGCCTTGATATCAGATTATAGAGTATTTCCTTTTCGTCTAGGTTTTACATGACGTCCTTCACGTTTGGCTTATTCAGATCATTCATGCTGTACTGTTCGTTACACAGAAAGTCCTTCAAGTCTAGGCTGTACAAGAAGCACACGAAAATAATGTCCTTAGACCAGGGGTTACAGTACATGACTTTGACATTAAGGTTAAACAGAAGGCCCTTGATAGACTGGTTATGCAGGACGTCTTTGACACTAGGTTATATAATTGTATTAATGTTGTCTTTATACGTCATTAATGTTGTCTTTATACAAAATATCCTAGACGTCCACTAATGTCCTTGAAGGAAGCATCTAAGAAGGTGGAAACAAATCCATCCTCAAAATGTGTAGGAGTGGCCTTGGTGAACTTGTGGGGTTTGCATCCATTTCTCAATTTTTCTTTAGTCTGGCACCAGCACTGGCACCAACTGGCTTCTGGAAAGGTGGGAGAGTGAGACGGTTGTGATGTGGTTGTATGGGATGGAACAGGAGGTTCACGGCACCACAATCAAAGATGGGATCGGCAAAGTGAACGCCATAGCCTGCGCACATTGGGTTCGAAATACTGCCACCTCCCGTTTGGGTGAATGCCTGTGCACCTCTCGTCCTCCTGTCTGCTTTGCTTCCTCTCAATTAGTGTCCCTGACTTGTCAGCAAATCATTGAAGGGGGAGCGGTTGTGGAGAGGGTAAGGGTTGTATGGTGCCTACTAAAATAGCTTGAGGAGAAGAGGGAGGAAGGGGCAGATGAGAGGAGGGGAGAGAGAGGAGTGGGTAGGGAAGAAGAAGAAGAAGAAGAAGAAGAAGAAGAAGAAGAAGAAGAAGAAGAAGAAGAGGGAAGAAGAAGAAGAGAGAAAAGAGAGAGAGAGAGGAGAGAGAGAGAGAGAGAGAGAGAGAGAGAGAGATGGGGGGGCAGACAAACAAACAGGGTGGGGAAATACAGCATCTTTTAATTGCTCTTCTCAAATTAAATGCAGCTGCAAGTTTTATGTCCTTAAATTTGAAGAGAAACAGACCACACACACACACACACACACACACACACACACACACACATACACACACGCACGCCCGCACGCACGCACGCACGCACGCACACACACACACACACACACACACACACACACACGCACGCACGCACGCACGCACGCACGCACACACATCAGAGGGAGAATGAGCAATGGAAGAAGTAAGATGACACACAAAACCCCACTATAAATTTAAAATATAAAAAAAAATTTTAAATAAAAACTTATTAATGCATTTGAAGAAGGAAATTTGGGCTGTCAGACAGATTGCCATTCCTACGACCGCACACAAACAGCATAGCATTCCACGCCCACAAGTCGTTCCTTCAGGGCCTGGTACATATGACTAGGTCAAAGCGACCCTCTGCGTTGGAGAGGGGAGGGAATGGGAGAAGTGGGAAGAGGGGAGATAGAAAGAGGCAGCGGGATGGGGGAGAGGTTATGGGCGTGTGAGTTTGAGAGATGGGGTAAGGTTGTAAGAGATGGGGAAATAGAGGGTTTGTTGCCATTTGTCGAAGACCGTAGCTTCAATATATACAATGAATGGGCGACAGGTTGAAAGCCAGACTATTCAATCATTTGATTGCGTATATCTTTTCTCATTGCTCATCTGCTGTTTTGTAGTGTCTTTGGCCATCGAATATGTATAAACAGATATATACAGCATCTATACTATACTGTCGCTTAGGAGGACTGGTCTTTTTTCATACAAATAGATGCATATATATATATATATATATATATATATATATATATATATATATATATATATATATAATGCTGAACAATTAAGTAGTGGGAGAAAACAAGTGCAGGTTAACAATTCTTCAGTCGTTATAGTAATGACTTGTCAAAGATTAGAACTTTTAATAAAAAAAAAAAAAGTGAAGATGAAGAAATTGGAGTGAATATATTATAAATATGAGAAACCCTTCACTAGCTGCCTGAGGGAACCATTGTAATCCCCTTCGAAAGCACATTTATTTGTATGGCCTGCTCCTAGGCCTTTCGTCCGCTGGATCGGACTCATCAGGGAGACACGGCTGATTGTGTCTGTGCTCTTGGTGTCAAATAGAGACACACCACAGTCCATAATACTGTGGTGTTCTCACCACCAAGGGTTCAAAAAAGAATCCAACAGCACCCCCAAAGCAGCCGGCGAAGGGCAGTAAAATGGAACAAAACAAAAGTGTGGAGAGGAAAAAAGTTTCTGAAAAACTAAAAGCATTATTCAAACAGTATAAAATGTAGGGGACTATCTTTGAGCCTATGCTTGAGGATCCATTCAAGGATGCAAGGGAAATCAAAAGATATGGAACAGTCTGAGTGGTCAGCTCTGCTGTTCAATAACCCAAGCATTGTGAGTGGCTAAGAATTGTACAGAACAACCTTTACTTGGATCTCCTAAGAGATGCAATCTCCCACTGTTTGACCAAACAATATAATGCTGAACAATTAAGTAGTGGGAGAAAACAAGTGCAGGTTAACAATTCTTCAGTCGTTTAGTAATGACTTGTCAAAGATTTGAACTTATTTAAAATAAAAAAAGTGAAGATGAAGAAATTGGGGTGAATATATTATAAATATGAGAAAACCCTTCACTAGCTGCCTGAGGGATCCATCGTAATCCCCTTCGAAAGCACATTATTTGTATTGCCTGCTCCTTGGCCTTTCGTCCGCTGGATCGGACTCATCAGGGAGACACGGCTGATTGTGTCTGTGCTCTTGGTGTCAAATAGAGACACACCACAGTCCATAATACTGTGGTGTTCTCACCACCAAGGGTTCAAAAAAAGAATCCAAAAGCACCCCCAAAGCAGCCAGCGAAGGGCAGTAAAATGGAACAAAACAAGTTTAAAATAGGATTTAAAATGGAAAAATTAAAAACCTACAAGCTTGTTTCAAGCTAAAATGCTCTCCTCAGGGAATACAATTTGGGCCGCCACCGGTGTTATATATTGTGGTGTGTGGGCGTGTGAGCTCTGCGCGTGTGGCACGTGGCCTGCAGGGTTTTTTTTTTTTGTTTTTTTTTTTGGGGGGGTTGTTTTTTTTGTGTGTGTGTGTGTGTTTTTTTTGTGTTTTTTTTTTTGGGGGGGCGCGTTCAGGGGGGACGTGTTACGGTGTCACGGTCAAAAAAATAGAACAACCAAGTCGTGGTCCGGGTTGTTTGGACATAAGCTCTAACTCAAATATTGTGGGCGCCACGTAGACGGGCCCATGGTTCGGATCTAGCCAATTAAGCATAGGGGAGAGGCTCCACAGAGACGGTCTGTCCAGCCAGACGGACTAAGCGGCTTTGACCGACCGCCTCGATGTCTAGCGAGACGAGTCGTAGCGCCTGGCTCAGGCTCATCTAGCCAATTTGTGAACCAGCGCCATTGTTAGTCGGACGTCGCAGGTTTAAAGCAGGAAAGGGAGAGGGAGAAGGTAGTGTGTGGTGGGGGTGAAATCTAGCTAATCAATTAAATGACCAATTGACCACCACAGAGAATAAGGCGTGTAGGCATGACTGGCATGATTTGAAATCCAATGGAATTAGAGGGAGATAACTTCGAGTACGAGGCATTTAAAAATACTGACCAATGGTACTCGCCTTTTTTTGACAGATCGGAACGGGATAAGAAGGATGTGAGAGTGAGAGAACGGGGAGAACGAGGGGGGGGAAACGAACAGAGAGAGAGAGAGAGAGAGAGGTTCGGAGTGGAAGCTCTGCAGGAGGAGAGAAAAGCAGGAGAGATGAGGGGAGGAGAGAAGAGAACCAAGTTGAGAGATTAGCATGAGATAGTCTGCAGAGGAAGGACTGAGGAGAGATGTGGAGAGAGAGAGAGTTGCTAACTAATGAAGAAGAAAAGAAGGAAAAAAAAAAAGAAAAGAAAAGCAACCATGTCCATTTGATAAGAGCAGACTAGAAGAGAGAGAGAGAGAGTGCAATGCGTTAATGCAGGAAGAAAGAAAGGAGAACAGATCGATGTTGATAGTCACTGTTCTATCTTCACGGGGGTTCGACCTATACTTGGCCAGCGCCACTTTCATCGACAGACCAACGCCAGTGCCAACAGTCCAGCCTGCCCGATGCCAGCAGTCTAACTGACCGGTGCCAGCAGTTGTGCCGTGTTGTGAAAGTGACAGTGAAAAGAAAAAAAAAGGAAAAGAAAAAGAGACAGTGATTCGTGAATAGTTAAGATCACCTGGCCAGGTAAAGTAGAAATCTATTTATACCCGGGTTAGTTAATGATGTTTTAGAAAATAATTTTGTGAAGTTCAGGAAAGAGAGAATGTTTTATTTCATTTGATTCCACTGATTGATGTTTCGTTCTATGATCATGTGTAGTAAAGTTATAGACTTTACTAGTGGTTTGATGTGACGAATGCATGATATATGAATGAGATCGTAAGCAAGCTGTGAGTGTGTTTGGGCTGTGCGCTAGTCCTTCCTCCATCGACATCACCCGGGTTGACAATTATTGGCGAGCCTGCCAGGATATTCTGGCCCATTTATTATAATTGTTCAACTTCTCAGAGAGGAAGCTGGGTGGGATTCAAGTGTTGTAATCCTAAGACAAGGGGTTGTCTTACTGTATGTTCCCAAGATAGTTAATACTAGGCTTGGCATTGCTTCCAAGATAGTTAATACTAGGCTTGGCATTTCAGCCCCAGAGTACTTATTTCGCACAGATTGCCTATAATTCGCTCTCATATTTGGGGGTCAGGCGCTGGGCGTCTTATAAAAACTAATTACGTTGTCCCAAGCTAATATTATCATTCATAGGATTGTGCTATTACGTCACTCGTGTCGGGAACCACCAGTTTGGCTGTCGTAGTAATAAAATTGTGTTCAAAAAAAAAAAAAAGAAAAAAAAAGAGATACAATGGCGGAAGAAAAGAACACCCCTATTGAACAACTCGTGAGCGTCGCTCGTGATCTAGGTTACTCAGGAGATGAGTTGCGTGCATTCGTTGAAAACCAGCAAAAGATGGAAAGGGATGAACGCGCGGAAAGACGCCGTGTTGCCGTAGAGATAGCATTAGCAGAGCAGGAAAGGACTAAAGCTAGCGCAACGCAGGAAACAGAGAGAATAAGGCAAGCGCAGGAAACAGAAAGAATGAAGCAGGAAACAGAAAGGATTAAAGCTAGGGAAACGCAGGAAACAGAAAGACTAAAGGTTCAATTAGAGCTAGAAGAAGTGAGAATACAAAGGGAGACCCCCGATGATGGTAGTTCACTTTCCAGTGAAATCTGTGCGCAGCTATACCCCCCGACCCAAGTTGCCAAAATTCTCGGAAGGGACCGATTCGATTGATGCATACATCATTCGTTTCGAAACGTTTGCGACCAGTCAGGGTTGGCCTCCAGAAGAGTGGGCAGTCATTTTGTCGGCGTTACTGAGGGGTAAGGCATTGCAGATTTTCACTGCGTTACCAGCAGAACAACAGTCCGATTTTGGTGCTGTGAAGGAGTCTTAATGAAGGGATTTGACCTCACAGAAGAAGGATTCAGAAAGAAATTTCGTTCAGCTAAATTACAAGCAGGTGAGACGTACATCAGTTTGGTGCACGTTAGATCACTATTTTGAGAAGTGGTTAGAGTTGAGTGGTACGAAAAAGGAGTTCGCTGAATTGAAAGGCTAGTTATGAAAGAACAGATTTTGTCAGGTTGCGGCCCTGAGTTAACCATACATTTGAAAGAGAGACAGCCAGAGACAGCAGGAGAGTTGTTGAAGTTCGCAGAGGTTATAGAGAGGCACGTTTTGGGCACTAAGGTGCAGGAGAAACAGGTGCTAGGCACAGGTGAGAAGAGTGCAAGGAGACTAGGAGAGTTTTCTGCAAAGTCTGCAAACCCAGTGGGGGGGGCAGAAGGAAGGGCAAAGGGACATTAGGTGTTTCATTTGTCACAGAAGGGACATGTGGCGAGGGATTGTCGCATGAGGTTCCAGAAGGCAGCAGCCTTGCAAGAGGTGGATAAGGGTCGCCAGGGGAACGACCTGCAGTGGAACCAAAAGGGATTCAGTCTGAAGAGGGTGGAGTGCAGCCTATGGCTAGCACTGGACAGCAGTCAGTGTCAGGGATGGAGGGCACTAGGCTGAGTGGTTCGTTACCAGTGGAAGAAGGGTGGATTGGCCAGCAGAGGGTGAAAGTGTTACGAGACACTGGTTGTTCATGCGGTGTAGTACGAACAACGCTGGTCGAGAAAGGGGATTTGACAGGGCAAATCCAGACTGTACTCTAATCGATGGCACTGTGAGGGAGTTTCCAGTTGCTAAGATAGAAGTACGTACCCCTTACTTCTCAGGCGAGTTGTCTGCGTTGGTGATGGAGAAACCCCTTCATGATTTGATCATTGGAAATATTCCAGGGGCACGGGATCCAGGGGATCCTGAGTTGTTGACTGCTACAGGGGCAGCAGTTCAAACACGGAGCAAGAAGGAGGAAAAGGTTGATAAACCGTTAGTCGTTCCGGCAAGGAAGTCAGCATAGATGTGTCGCCTGATGAGTTTAGGGTAGCGCAGGAACAAGACCCTTCGCTCGTGAAGTCTTGGGAGTTGGCAAGAGGTGGAGAGAAACAGGAGGTTAGAGGAGGTGAGACAGAATTTCTTGTGAAAGGCGGGCTGTTGTAGCGAGTGTTCACCAAGGGGAAGACAGGTAAGGTGACCACTCAGTTAGAGGTACCAGCAGGTTATCGTGACACTGTCATGTCAGTGGGTCACGAGTCGCTCATGGCGGGTCATCTCGGCACCAGCAAAACAGCTGACCGAATCTTTGATGACTTTCATTGGCCAGAGCAATGGCAGACATCAAGCGTTTCTGTATGTCATGTGACGTGTGTCAAAGGTCAGCCACAAGAGGGGTGAGAGGAAGGCACCTCTTAAACATCCCCCTTTAATTGACACACCGTTCAGGAGGGTGGCTATTGATCTGATTGGCCCAATCTCGCCCTGTTCCAAAGGTGGGCACAGGTATGAGACATGTAAGGTTGCAAAGCAAAGTTTGCAGAAGGCTAGGGTCGTTCAGAAGAAGCAATATGACAGGAAGGTGAGGAAGCAATCCCTCAAGGCGGGAGATCAAGTCCTGTTACTGCTTCCCACGGGTCACAACAAGCTGCTGATGCATTGGAAAGGACCATTCACCATCACTGAAAAGGTCGGTGGGATTACCGAATTGATGTGAATGGGAAACTAAAACTTTTCCATGCGAATTTTCTCCGCAAATATATTCAGCGTGAGACTCAGCACATAGGCGCAGCAGCAATCATTGATGAGGTGAAAGAGACCCAGCTGAAGAAGGGGAGATTTTGTTGCCTGAGTTTCCAGGAGAAGAGTCATACAGGGATGTGTCACTGTATGAAGGGCTAGACAGTAGGAGTTCCTGGGTTTTGTTGTCGGAGGCGACACAAAGCAGCCAGAAAGGGGAAAGGTGGAGAAGATGATGATTCAGAGAGACCAAAGACCAAAACAGAAGTCAGGAGTCTGCTAGGTTTTATTGGGTTCTATAGGGAGTTTGTTCCAAATTTCGCAGCAATCACGAGTCCTCTCAGTGATTTGGTCAAGGCAGGGAAACCGGCAGTGGTCGAGTGGTCAGACGCTGCAGAGCAAGCACTGCAGACGGTGCTGGAAAGACTAGGTTCCCGTCCCATCCTGAAGCTACCAGATATGTCCAAACCATTTTTGTTGCGGACAGATGCATCAGGCGGTGGGATAGGTGCAGTATGTTGCAGGAGCATGAAGGGGTCGAGTTCCCTGTGAGGTATGCTAGCAGGAAGTTGACAAAGTGTGAAGAAGGGTACGCAACGGTGGAGAAGGAGTGTTTAGCTGTTGTGTGGGCCGTGCAGAAGTTCCACAAATACTTGTATGGGAAAGAGTTCGTGATAGAGACGGATCATCAACCACTCAAATTCCTGCAGGAGGCGCAGTTGAAAAACAGCAGAGTGCTGCGTTGGGCAATGGCATTGCAGCCCTACAGGTATCGAGTGCAGTACATTCCAGGTCGACAGAATGTCGGAGCTGACTATTTAAGCCGTGTAGTCTAGCAAGCTGCAAACTCAGAGGAAGTCAGTCATATCCGGGTGCTTTGTTGATAGTATGTGTTGGTTACAGTTATGTTGATTGGATATGGGTTCATTCCCAGTTGGCTATGGTTCATATTTTTGTGTGAGATTTGTTCATGTAAATGTAGTTATGCTTGGAGCATACAGTCGCTTGTGTAGTGAGGCATTATTTGCAATAAGTGAGGATGGAGATTCCTCAGTGAAGTGTCATGGATCGTGATCATATGATATTGTGCTCTTCAAAGTAGTTGTGAAGAGGAGAGATGGCAAATCCGCAGGTAGGGGAATTGCATAAGTGCGCACAGAGGGTCGTTATAAAATGAGTTGAAATAACGCAAGAGCGCACGTCAATGATAACTCATTGGAGTGGTATCCACTAATGATATATTTTATAATTTATAAACCGTTGGTTGTAAAGTATTTTTCAAACTTTGCACGTGTAGCTGTGGTTCAGCAAATTCGGTTGTTGTCTTTTTGTACCGTGGTTTTGAGACGATGCGGTGCATAGTCTTTTGCAAGGGGGAAATTGTCACGGTCAAAAAATAGAACAACCAAGTCGTGGTCCGGGTTGTTTGGACATAAGCTCTAACTCAAATATTGTGGGCGCCACGTAGACGGGCCCATGGTTCGGATCTAGCCAATTAAGCATAGGGGAGAGGCTCCACAGAGACGGTCTGTCCAGCCAGACGACTAAGCGGCTTTGACCGACGCCTCGATGTCTAGCGAGACGAGTCGTAGCGCCTGGCTCAGGCTCATCTAGCCAATTTGTGAACCAGCGCCATTGTTAGTCGGACGTCGCAGGTTAAAGCAGGAAAGGGAGAGGGAGAAGGTAGTGTGTGGTGGGGGTGAAATCTAGCTAATCAATTAAATGACCAATTGACCACCACAGAGAGTAAGGCGTGTAGGCATGACTGCATGATTTGAACATCCAATGGAATAGAGGAGATAACTTCGAGTACGAGGCAGTAAAAATACTGACCAATGGTACTCGCCTTTTTTGACAGATCGGAACGGGATAAGAAGGATGTGAGAGTGAGAGAACGGGGAGAACGAGGGGGGAGAACGAACAGAGAGAGAGAGAGAGAGAGAGGTTCGGAGTGGGAAGCTCTGCAGGAGGAGAGAAAAGCAGAGAGATGAGGGGAGGAGAGAAGAGAACCAAGTTGAGAGATTAGCATGAGATAGTCTGCAGAGGAAGGACTGAGGAGAGATGTGGAGAGAGAGAGAGTTGCTAACTAATGAAGAAGAAAAGAAGGAAAAAAAAAAGAAAAGAAAGCAACCATGTCCATTTGATAAGAGCAGACTAGAAGAGAGAGAGAGAGAGTGCAATGCGTTAATGCAGGAAGAAAGAAAGGAGAACAGATCGATGTTGATAGTCACTGTTCTATCTTCACTGGGGTTCGACCTCATACTTGGCCAGCGCCACTTTCATCGACAGACCAACGCCAGTGCCAACAGTCCAGCCTGACCGATGCCAGCAGTCTAACTTGACCGGTGCCAGCAGTTGTGCCGTGTTGTGAAAGTGACAGTGAAAGAAAAAAAAAGGAAAAGAAAAAGAGACAGTGATTCGTGAATAGTTAAGATCACCTGGCCAGGTAAAGTAGAAATCTATTTTATACCCGGGTTAGTTAATGATGTTTTAGACAAATGATTTTGTGAAGTTCAGGAAAGAGAGAATGTTTTATTTCATTTGATTCCACATGCATTGATGTTTCGTTCTATGATCATGTGTAGTAAAGTTATAGACTTTACTAGTGGTTTGATGTGACGAATGCATGATATATGAATGAGATCGTAAGCAAGCTGTGAGTGTGTTTGGGCTGTGCGCTAGTCCTTCCTCCATCGACATCACCCGAGGTTGACATACGGAATGGTGCATTGACAAGGATATCCATTTATGCCTGCAATTGTTTATCATTTCTACTTTAGAGTTCAGGGATGCTAGGTGGGGTTTACATAATATCAGCCACTTTTCTGTAGTACATAAGTTGCATTTTTAGAAATGTTGTTGTATGGTGTTGCTCTTTTTATAATTTTCCATGATATGTTGTAATCTATTTTCTTATTTTTAAGCTTCCAAATATATTTACTTAGTTCTGTTTGGTTTTTGTATTTTTTCATTTTTGAAAGACTGTTTATGGTTTTGCATATCTGGTTTTAAAATGGTTTGCCGTGATCCCCATGTATGTTTCTTTATCACTGTCTGTTGTTACCGTAGCTTGGTACACAATATTGTTGTAGATACATTTATTATTCAGAGGGCACTGGTCTTTTTTGTGCAATTACAAGATATCCTTTCATCACCCTCTTTGGTTGTGTTGTTTTTGGTTTTATTGGAAGAATCAATTATATTTTTAAGGTTGGGCATACACGAATATGATAGCTTGACGGTGTTTTTGTTGAATATTTTAGATAGTACATGTTCTTTTGGAATGATGTTTTAAGGATTCTGAGGAATTCTTTTCCTACGTTTGTTTTTGTTCTTCCATCATATGGAGGGTTATACCATATAAGCTTGTAGGTTTTTAATTTTTCCATTTTAAAATCCTATTTTAAACTGGTATGTCGCTCCCTACTTGGTTGAGCACTTTTAACGTTCTGAGTGGCTTTTTAACTCTGATTTTATATACATATATATATATATATATATAATATATATATATATATATATTATATATATATATATATATATATATATTATAATATATATATATATAATATATATATATATAATATGTGTGTGTGTGTGTGTGTGTGTGTGTGTGTGTGTGGTGTGTGTGTGTGTGTGTTTGTTTAGTTTTACGTCTTTTCACATGGCGTGTTTTTAGACGATTATGATATGTGTAAATGATATACATCAAGATGACATTGATATTATTATACAAATGAAAACATAATTAAAAATAAAGCTTAAATCAGTGGACATGAACAACATAAACAATGTTTGCTTCAAAAATACTGAAATCTCACACTAATGTACCGATAGGACTGCGAAGTAAATATTTTGATACATTAGCCAAAAATGAATGATTTGAAGTTAGAGTCTTAAAATCATCATCTGTAGGATTATTTGGTAACTGAAAATTGGGTAAGTACTGCCGCATAGTGGGACAATTAAATAAAACATGAAATGTCAAAAGTTTTCCCCACATATGCATTTTGCAGTATCAACATATTTACATTTTAATGAATTATATTTAAGTCTAAAGCACAAACTGGAAATTTCCCTCGGAAAAACATTCAACAAAGACATGCTGTAAGAGGTGTGCCGATTTACATTATAACCCACACGGGCTTTGGTGTCGTTTTCTAAAAGATTATAGCATTCCTTTACAGACAAAGGAATATGAACGTTTTCACAGCGAATTCTTTGTCCTGCACTTCCTCTAGCTACTCTGTTTGCCCATTCATTCCCATAAATACCACAATGTGATGGAACCCAAGTAAATGTTACACTGGAACCCTTTTGAATTAGAAAATGTGTGAGGTGATTAATTTCAATTACTAAGTCACATCTGTCTCTAGACTTCATGGATTTCAGTGTAAATAAGACAGACTTAGAGTCAACACAAAAAAGTATTGGAAATATAACCATAGGAAGATTAACAATGTATCGCAGAGCCATGAGAATGGCTATCAGTTCTGCGGTGAAAACAGAATGACCTGCACCAATATGAAACGATTTTTCTTTCTTTAATCCAGGTATTACAAACCCAGCACCCGCCACATTAGTGTCAATAAGAGAACCATCGGTATATACCTTCAAATGGTTAGAATAATTTGAATGAACATGAGATCGAAAAGAAAAAGCAAGTAGGTGAGGGTTATCACTCTTTTTTAGATCATCATTGGAAAAGTCAAAACCTGCTCTGTTCAGTTCCCATGGAGGAATTGGAGACGTAATCGAACGTTTACCTATCAGGCATGAAATTCGTCCGCCTAAGGCGGATTTTCCGCCCATTTTTTTCATCTGCGCCGCCCCCCCCAAAAAAAGTGCCGCCCAAAAAAAAAAAAAAAAAAAAAAGTCCTGAAATAAACTTTCGTTCGATGCTATTCCCATTTGGACAATTTGCAACTCTGTTATTCTCAAAAGAGTCAACCGGTCACTTCCGCCGTTAATCAACATCCGGTCTTTTCGCACCTGTCGAACGTCGGACATCGTTAAATTGGCGAAGTTTGTCAAGCGCTTCGCGATTTTACGGCAAAAAAAAAGGGATGGGAAACGATTGGAGGTGGGACTGCCTAGACCAGGAAGTGGACGATGTTCGAGTTGGTGATTTGTTTCGCAAATTAGACGGGTTCGGTAGTAATCGTTCTTTTAGGGAACAAAGATAAAGCACCATTTGCCGAAATCTAGATTTCGAGTTTTGAGTTTGTTGGAAACCGTGACAATGTCCTATCTTAAAGAAGGTGATTCTGTTGAAGAGATCGACGCTGGCTTTACTAAGGGGCGATGGGCTTGGCTGAACGAAATAGATGATGAAAAACGACAACATCGTGTTTGGTGTTTGAAAACGAACAAACCTGGTGTAGCGTTTTGCCGCGTGTGCAACCCGGACCTCAAGTATCGATCCAATGGAAAATCTCGGCAAGCAAAGCATGTCAGAAGTCCGGACCATATTAAAAGCATGAAGATAAGAATTTCAGTAAAATCTTTTTTCAGCAGCCCTCCATGCCCCCCCCCCCCCCCCCCCCCCCCGCCCAGTGACACATACATACGCACTCACGAACCACACACACACACACACACACACACACACACACACAAATGAATGCAAGGCACAGGGAGAGAGTGAGAGACATAACAGTATGAAAAAATATTTAAAGAAAGAAAAAAAACATGAAAGAAAAATAAATATAAGGGTTAGTTTTCTGGAAAAAGGAAGGGGAAAACTATTAAAGGTTCTATTTCTCAGTGTAATAAAATGGGTTAGTTTTGGAAGTACAGTGGAAACTCTCTATTAAGACCTTAGAAAATGCACAGATTTGTGATCTTGATACCCTTACTGCCAATCTATGTCCAAGGCACCAACCAAGCTGTTTTTGGGGGGTAAGCTTTTTTTTTTTTTTTTTTTTAGATTTCAAAATGACAACTTTTGTTTACATATAAGCAATAAACATGTGTTTTAAACAAGGCCTCAGTTCCAAATTTCCTTTCACCAGAGCGTAAACTGTCTGAAGTTTTCAAAATATTAATTTTGGCCCCTGGACCTGGACCTTTCAGTTTTTCAATTTTTTTCCGGTTTCACCCATGTAATATATGATCTTTTGAAGTATTATTTTCATTACTGAAAACATGAAAATGTGGCTTATTTGCCCTTCTTAACAGCGCTGAAATAGAGGTTTATTTGCAGTTTTAGGCCTTTTATTTCATAAAAAAAGCTTCAGCTTCAGGGGGCTCTGCCCCTGACCCCCACCGGGTCGTTGCCCCTGGACCCCACTGGGGGCCTACGGCGGCCCCCAGACCCCCGCCAATTTTTCAGCCTTTTTTACTGCTGGTCACTTTCATGCCTGACCTATACGTTTACGTGTGTGTGTGTGTGTGTGTGTGTGTGTGTGTGTGTGTGTGTGTGTGTGTGTGTGTGTGTGTGTTTTCCTCTATTTATTTACTTCCTGGTTATGCTTATTTATTAAGTTTCATTTCCATATCTTCGCCTCAAAACTGAAGAGTTTGGCAGAAAGGTTAGGAGACAGTAAACATGCACAACACCATCACACAAAGAGTGCATGCTTGCATCTTATTCACTCGTGTTCAATATCGTTCTTGCTTTTTGCACCACCACCATCACCACCACCACCGCCATCCCCGTCTGTCGCTGTGTCCACCCACTCCTTTCCATTCATACTCACCCATCCATTTTTCTTTATCCTCCACAAACATACATACAACTTCCGTGCTCGCGCTCTTAACGGTCAGATTCTGTGGTCTTCATCTCCACTGGCTGTCTGTTCAACATTGAATCAAAACTACATGCCATGTTTTTGTCTATAGTTATTGGTCTCCCACTCTTGGTCCCACGTTCTACAAACCTTCTGGTTGTCACGCAGAGATACATTCATTTTCGCCGGCTCAAAGATTTCTTTCAAATCTTGGAGACAAACCTGTCAATCTCCCAAATCGTGAGCGTTTGGGTTTTGTTTTGTTGCTTTTTTTTCCCCAAAGTAAACCATCATTCGCCGTTCATGGCGTCGTTTTATTCCATTTTGAAAGCGTCTTGCTGAACTTTTACTTTAACCAGCACACTTAGAGATTCCAATGGATATGTCAGATTTTGAATTGTGACAGCAGGCGCAAGCATGAAATGAAGTCATCATAAACAAATCGCGTGCAGTCCCACACCAACTGCACAGGCACCGTGGTATTCAAAGAAGACAGATGAGCATCTATATTTCGACGTCTATGGTATTTCTGTGAGGCGTAAAGAGTACTGAATAACTTTTTTTTCACAGACAAACACACAGAAGAATGAAATCTTCAAAAAATTATTTTACATGAATTCTGAATTGATTGGATACATCGAAACAATCATTCTGGTAGTTTTCGTAATTCATTTCCATCAAGGGCACATTTTCCTCTATGTTATGCTTTTATGTTGGACGCCAGATCAAAAATATGCTTCAGACCTTTTTTTATCAGTTTTATATTAGTACATAAAAATGTTATTCATAAAACCAATCAAAAATCTAGTAACGTATTTGGTTTGGTTCTGTAATCAGTGTCAAAAATGATATAATATCCACATCAAGGGCCAGTCTTTCACAAATGAACATTCAGAGGTAAAGATATTTTCAGTTTCATCCCACATGAAAGACTTCACAGTCCCGCAAGCAATGATAGACTGTGTCTGTCTCTCTGTTGAGTCACAGCTTTTCCGCCTCTCTCTGTTACACCTTTTCCGCCTCTCTCTGTTACACCTTTTCCGCCTCTCTCTGTTACACCTTTTCCGCCTCTCTCTGTTACACCTTTTCCGCCTCTCTCTGTTAATTTCACACCTTTTCCGCCTCTCTCTGTTACACCTTTTCCGCCTCTCTCTGTTACACCTTTTGCTGCCGATGACATGCACTGTTTTAAAACACTGCTTGTTACTAGAATTGCTATCATTATATCTAGCTGCAACCATATTAACTTGCTTCATTAATTTCGTCTGTCATTATTATCACCTCTGTCTATTGTATATTCAGACGTTCCCATTTGGGAAATGCAGTGATATATATTTTTTTTTAATGCATGTTTTCCAGCATAGTGCCACAAGAAATATGTGTTGATTCATCAACATTATACTCGTTTGTGGCGTTGTAGTTGTCTTTTTTTAATGTTATGATCTATTTGTGCCTTTCTTTTCCTGCATACTTAATGATCGAACACAGTTCATGATATTGAAAACAGTACATCTGAAGCCCTATCCTCTTTGATTACCTATGAGGGCTTGTAGAATTGTCACTGAGAGAGAGAGAGAGAGAGGAGAGAGAGAGAAGAGAGAGAGAGACAGAGACAGAGACAGAGAGACAGAGAGGCAGCATGCATGCAGGCGTTCGTGTACATAAATGCTTGTTTGCTCACGTGCTAAACGACAACGGTCTTGTGTGTTTATGTGAGTATGTGAATTTACCCCCAACAGCTTTAATGTTTGAAAGCCAGTACACTGCCTAGCATTAAGGCATGGTATTGGTCCCTGATGAGTGTGAAAAACGCTGAAATGATGCGCATCTGTAAACGTACACCCTCCGGCCACTAAAACCCAGTACGATAGTGCGGTTACCGAGAATTCGGAGTGGGACGATAGATTTTATAGGTGGGAGAGAGAGAGAGAGAGAGAGAGAGAGAGAGAGAGAGAGAGAGAAGACAAAGAGAGAAAGACAGAGAGAGAGAAAGAGAGAGAGAGAGAGAGACAGACAGAGAGAAACAGAGAGAGATGGGTATCATTCGCGATGGTGCTATTTACATGCGATTTATAGTTATCCCAGTGAACAATAGCAAGGAATTCAGCAGCTAGTGCACCAGGTAATTATTTCCTCAAGGTCACATTTTCAGACATGGGTTTAATTCAGCTCGGATAATCATCACGCACCTTTATATGGAAGCACACGTGTGTGTGTGTGTGTGTGTGTGTGTGTGTGTGGTGTGTGTGTGGTATTTTTCACTTATAAATAGATATGCTATCGTTCCATTCTTTGCTCATTTGCTTTTTTTTTTTTTTTTTTTTTTTTGCTTTAGTTTGTTTCGTTTTGCTTTTTTCTTTTTTTTAATGTGCAAATTCAGCTGTCGTTGTGGTTTAATCACGAACGTCGTCGTAAACAAGGGGCTGATTACCACCCTTGGGATTGCGGTCTCCCCAGTGACCTCCCTTATCAAAGACATTCCTCTCCAAAATGGATTTTGGGCAGGCTAGAAAATGATTATTACTTGATGATCAGCGAGAGGAAACAAAAACTCCATTACCGTTTTTAATCATCGTTATGAATTAAGTGTGATATTAGCTGGGACAGACTTGCAGAATATCGATTATCGATCATATCTGGAAGATTCCTCGGGATGGTCTTAATATGCTAATGATCACACACGGAAAATTACTGAAAACAGGCGAGAAGACAGTTGTTAATCTTTACTGTGAAATTAGTTTTTGAACAGATTAGGAAAATGTTGTTGGTCGTTCGTGGTGAATAGATTTTTGTTGGATGTTATTGATCATTACATGGAGACTAGTGTGAACAAAGGTGTCGAGAACTGTTGATCATTACTGAGAAATTAGTTTGAGCAAATCTGTAGATTACAGCCGATAATTACTGGCGGACTAGTGTTAACAGATGAATCGATAATTACTGCTCATTACTAGGAGATTAGTGTGAACAAACACGTAAAGTACTGTTAACAATTACTGGGAAACTGTTGTGAACAGATGTGTGGAGTACTGTCGATCATCACTTAGAGACTAGAGAGAACAAATGTGTAGAGCACTATAGATCATTACTAAAAGATTAGTGTAAACAATGTTAGAGTGCTGTTGATAATCATTCACCATCACTTAGAGACTAGAGAGAACAAATGTGTAGAGCACTATAGATCATTACTAAAAGATTAGTGTAAACAATGTTTAGAGTGCTATTGACAATCATTCATCATCACTTAGAGACTAGAGAGAACAAATGTGTAGAGCACTATAGATCATTACTAAAAGATGAGTGTAAACAATGTTTAGAGTGCTATTGATAATCATTCACATCACTAAGGGGACTAGAGAGAACAAATGTGTAGAGCACTATAGATCATTACTAAAGATTAGTGTAAACAATGTTTAGAGTGCTATTGATAATCATTCATCATCACTTAGAGACTAAGAGAACAAATGTGTAGAGTACTATTGATCATCACTGAAAGATTAGTGTATACAATGTTTAGAGTGCTGTTGATAATTATTGGAGACTAGTGTGAACAAAGAAATAGAGTGGTGTTGCTCGCCACTTGGAGATCAGTGTGAACGCATGTGTAGAACGGTGCTGATCATTGCTGGCAGAGAAGAGTGGAGAAGTATGTATGTGTTATAGGTCATAATGGAGATATCGTAGTGAACAGACGTAAAGAACATCATTGGTCTTTACTGGGAGATCAGAGTGAAAATGTGTGGAATGTTGTTCATCATTACTCCTTCATTAGTGAGGATAAATGTGTAGGATGTTACTGGTCATTCCGCGGAGATTGGTGTGAACGGGTGTGTAGAGTACCATTGACCATTACCAGGAAATAGATGCAAACAGATGCGCGGAAGGCTGTTCATGGTAACTGGGAGACTGGTGTGAACAGCCGTGTGGTGTATTACTGCTCATGGACAGAATGGTGCAACCAGATGTGCAGGATGCTTTTCATCATTATTGTACATTAGTGTGAACAGTGGAATGTAGAATGTGGTGTGCAGTTGATCCTACTGCACACTAGTGAGAACATAATTATGTGTAGAATGTTATGATCATGATCAGTATATTAGTCCGAACATACGTGTAGAATGTTATGGTCATTACTGATATATTAGTCAGGACATATGTGTAGAATGTTATGGTCATTATTAATATATTAATCAGAACATATGTTTAGAAAGTTATGATCATTATTAGTATATTAGTGTGGACAGTGGAATGTAGAATGTGGCGTGTTGTTGATCATTCTTGACATATTATTCAAAACATAATTATGTGTAGAATGTTATGATCAGCATCAGTACATTAGTCAAAACATATGTGTATATTGTTGGTTTTTATTATTGATATATTAATCAGAACTTATATGAAGAATGTTGTGATCATTACTGATTTATTATTCAGAATGTATGTGTAGAATGTTGGTGATCATTACTGATTTAATATTCAAACATATGTGTAGAATGTTGATTATTATTACTGATATATTAATCAGAACGTATGTATAGAATGTTGTGATCATTATTGATATATTATTCAGAACATATGTGTGGAATATTGGTGATCATTATTGATATGTTAGTCAGAACATCATTATGTATAATGTTATGATCATTATTGACATATTAGTCAGAACATATGTGCAGAATGTTGGTGATCGTTATTAATATATTAGTCCGAACATATGTGTGAATGTTGTGATCATTATTGATATATTAATCAGAATTTATGTGTAGAATGTTGATGATCAGTATTGGTGCATTAGCCAGAACAGCTGTGCAGATGTTGGTGTGCAAAATATTGGTTATCATGATTGGTATATTAGTGCAAACTCATGTGTAGAATGATGGTGATCATATTATAATTAGTACATTAGAGATAAGTGAGAACAGTCGTGTAGAGTAATGATGACTACTATTTGAAGTTTGGGAGACTGTCGTGAAGAATAATCTTGGTTGCAACCA
>CM031608.1:22025593-22038093 GCA_018398815.1 Conus ventricosus
GATCCAACATATGCAGGGCCCCCACTCTTTGGACCCCCCCTGCTGACGACAGTGGTGTCTCTCTAAGTCACGAAGCCAGTGCGAATGAGCGTCGCCCTTTCCGGGTAGAGCCACTGCGTCCATCCAACAAGTCTCCAGAAATCTACCGATAGACGTATTACGCTCAACACGCTTTCACCATGGGCACACAGTGGAGGGGGAATCGAAATTAAAGCCATGACAGGAGGCCATGAAGGGGCGTAGAGCGAGTCTGTTTATACTCTCCCTTCATTTCTGTATCATTTATCACAGGACCATTCCATCAAATAAACTGAAGAGATGGGACCGGCTGGGAGTTAAACCTGGAAAATAAAACAAAACAGGCAAACAGAAATCTGCTGGTTCAGGAATTTGCATTGCGTAGAAAGCAGTCTACCGTGTGTTGATGTTGTTAGGGTGATGATTGCCCTTAAAACTCATCTAGAGAGCACAGCGCATGCATCAGCAGATAAGACGTCGGGAAAACCAAAGGGCCCGGATTTAAACCAAGTGCCAAAGACATCCACGCTGTTGGTTCGGATGAGGAATTTGCACAGGCCCTCGATGCCAGGCGCCTGAAACTCAAACCTGCCACGAGCAAACGAAACTGAAGATTGGGAGAAACTGGATGCCCAAAAAACGTCCAAAGACTCGATGCACTGATAGGAAAAGCACCCTGGAACACAAAATAGCCACATAAAGGGGACATTGTGTAACCAAGAGAAGACGCCTATGGAGTAAAACTACCAAAGAGAAAACCCCTCCAAAGAAATCCAGACGCCAAGAAAATGGACAAAAATCAGAGTCCAAAAGAAACAACCTCAAGAAGCAAAAGAAGAAACCCCACTGCCAGCTGAAAAACAAGGCTGGAAAAACTGTGGAAGACCTGAAAGAAAAACACAGCGCCCTCAGCAAGCGGAATCTGCGAGGAAGAGGAAGAGCAAAAAGAAGAAGACACAAGAGCGCTTCTTCAGAGACCCCTTCCAGTTGCCAGAACACTGTTTGAGCAGCCAAAATCTGGACCCTAAATGTGGACAAAGGAGTTCTTGAGCAGCATCTGAGGAAAACATACTCTGACTCACAGAGCAAAGCACCACTTCGACATTCAAGTCTGGTGTGGCCAACCAACCCTGAGGAACAGTTCAATGGCAAGCCTCCAACATTGGCGGAAATCAAAAGGTGGTCGACAAAACCAAAAGCCAAATCATCACCAGGGCCAAACGAATACCTTAACCCGCTTTACAAGAAAATTTCCCCAAGGTGCTGGAGTGGCTCCACAGGCTGCTGCGATTTGGCTTGGAGAAACCAGAAGATCAGCGGCCATGGATGACGGCAGATGGTGTGTACATCCCCAAAGAGCAAAACTCAAATGACATCACCAGTTCAGGCCAATATCACTACTGAACGTCGAAGGGAAAATCTTCTTCTCTGTCATGGCAGCAAGGCTGACCAAGTACCCGAGGAAAACAAGTTCTTGGATGTGTCAGTCCAGAAAGGTGGCATCCCCGGCGTTGCTGGCTGTGTAGAACACCGCCAAATGATCTGGGACGCAATCCAAAAAGCAAAACAGAAAAGAGAGACCTGGACGTAGTGGGCTTGATCTGGCAAACGCATATGGGTCTGTGCCCCATGAGATGATACAGTTGGCTCTTGAGATGTACCATGTGCCAAAGAACATCCGCGACATGCTCAAGAAGTACTTCAATGGCTTCTCAATGGGGTTTTCTCTACCAAGGAGTACACAACTGATTGGATCAACTTGGAAGTGGGCATTGCAATGGGCTGTGCAATTTCCCCGATACTGTTCGTGCTGGCAATGGAACTCATCTTGAAAGCAGCAACAAACAACGCGAGACAAACAGACCTTGGCGATGGATACAAGATGCCTCCTCTCAAGGCCTTCATGGATGACACTACAGTGATTTCATCCAGAGAAGACGAGACACGTCATGTGCGGGTAAAGCTGGATGACATAGTTGCCTCATCCAGAATGAAGTTCAAGCCAAAGAAATCACGGAGTCTCTCACTGAGGAAGGAAAAGTGGCCGAATCTGTGGTCTTCATTGTTGCCAACCAGGCCATTCCAACAGTCACAGAAGAACCAGTCAAGAGCCTTGGAAGATGGTATGATGATACGCTGAAGACACACAAAGAGCAAAAGAAACCAAGCAGATGGCGGAAGAAGGCTTGGAGACCATTGACCAGTTGGGCTCCCTGGCAAATACAAGGTCTGGTGTCTGCAGTTCATGCTGATACCAAAGCTCCTATGGCCTCTGATGATATACGACATCTGCACCAGCACAGTGGAGGCAATGGAAGCCAAAATCAACAAGTTCACAAGGAAATGGCTTGGTGTCCCACCTGCCTGACTGACATCGCGCTGTACTGTCGCCAAGCAAAGCTCAAACTACCACTGAAATCCATCCTGGAGGAATACAAAGCAGGGAAGATCAGACTTCAAAGCATGCTGGAGGACTCAGGAGACAAGGTGGTAGAAGCAATCAAGCCCCAGCTGAAGACAGGCAGAAAATGGAAAGTTCAAGAGGCGATGGATTCTGCAAAAGAAACTCTCAAGATCAGAGAAATAACAGGACACACACAGACCAACAGACAAGGACTGGGGTGACCAAAACTGAATGGTGGTCAAAGGCCAAAGGAAAAAGCCAAAAGAGACATGATGATTCAGGAGATGAGAAAAAGAAGAACCAAAAAAGACTCCAAAAAGCAGTCCAGCAGAGCCAGCAAGGGCAATGGACAACGTGGGAGAATGCACTCCAAAGAAGTCTAACTTGGAATGACATTTGGCACATGGCCCCTCTCAGGATCAGCTTCATTCTCAGATCTGCATATGACCTTCTGCCTCAAATGCAAACCTGGTGAAGTGGGGGAAACAGACGATCCTGCATGCCCCCTCTGCCATGAAAACAAACAGTGGAGCATGTTCTAAGCTCATGAAAGTAGCCCTGGCTAAAGGGAAGGTACACATGGAGGCACAACCAAGTGCTCAAAGAGATTGTACAAGTAGTCTGGGCTAGTACCAACACCACAAAAGGGAAAATCAGGACTCCAAAAGCACCCGCAACATTCTTCACGGCAGGGGGCAGCAAATCATGGCCAAGAACAACAGTGCCACTCGAAACATGCAGCAGAGTCTGCTGGATGGGCAGATGACTGGGAGTGCACTGCAGACCTCCCAGAATGGAAGAGTCACCCAGAGATCATCAGCAAGAGTGGGATGAGACCAGACATAGTAGTCCACTCTAAGTCAACCAAGCAGCTGATCATGATCGAGCTCACGGTGCCATATGAGAACAGAATGGAGGCAGCTCAAATCTACAAGACTGAAAAGTATGCTGATCTGGCAAACATCCTGAGGAGAGAAGGCTATCAGGTCAAAGTCCTCACTGCAGAAATTGGAGCTAGGGGATTTGTAGGAACGTCTGCATACAGCCTCATGAAACAGCTCTCAGTTGCAGGGAAGGAAAAAAAACAGAGCCCTGAAAGCAATGGCAGAAGCGGCAGAGAGGTGTTCAAGCTGGATCTGGTCAAGGAGAACAAAAGTGAACTTCATATGGCTTAATTTCCCTACAAATATCAGGTGTCCCTGTGGCTCAGTGGTCAAAGCGCGAGTCATTAAGTAGAAAATGAGCATGTCCAGAGGTCATGGGTTCGAATCCCAGCCATGGCTCGTCCCAAGATGGGGAAAAAAAAGGGGCAGCAGAGGGACATCCGGAGTCATGAACCGGGTGTGGCCCAACCCCCCTAGAGTGTCAGGAGATAAGGGCCGAAACACTTGCTTGAAGGGGGCTTCTCTTCTGAGGACTCTCTGCTGCCACGCTCTCCACGAGTTTCCTTCTACTTTGGTATGGTTGTTGTTTTGTTGCTATCATTGTGGTAATTGTTTTTATTCTATGGTGACAGTAATTGTTATGGTGATGGTTACGTTCTCGTTGTGGTGATTATTGTTATGTGAGAATTTGCCTCATCATGGGCGGCGGTGTACCTGTCTGCTAACTTGATCAGGTCAGCCAGCGTGGAAGCACCTTGTTCCGCTGTGAAAGTTAAAAGCTCAGTGGACATTGTGTCACGCAGCTTCTCACAGAAGATGGGTTCAGTCAGTCTATCGATTGTCTCTTCCTGGGTGGACAATGTTAACCATTTTTGGAGATACGTCACTGACCTATCTATGAACTGGCCATATGTTTTCCCCTGCTATGCTGCGAACTTCAGCTGTCAGTTCATACCTGGTAAGGAGTTCTTGTTTGAGAGCATCATGATCAGTTACTTTATGCGTGGTAACTTTGTATACACGTCAAATGTGCACCTGCTAGACCTTGCCCGAGTTTGATTTATGCGTTTCTGGTCCAGGCCAAATTCTGTTGTGGACTGGGGCATAGGGAGAAGAGCAGAGATTGACAATCCGTGCTGCAGTTACGTCAAAATTCCTGCTTCTTTGTGCCATCGTCCGTGCTGCAGTAACGTCAAAATTCTCTGCTTCTTTGTTGCCATCGTCCGTGCAGCAGTTACGTCAAATTCTCTCTCCTTGTTGCCATCGTCCGTGCTGCAGTAACGTCAAAATTCTCTGCTTCATGTTGCCATCGTCCGTGCTGCAGTTACGTCAAAATTCTCTGCTCCTTGTTGCCATCGTCCGTGCTGCAGTTACGTCAAAATTCTCTGCTTCTTTGTTGCCATCGTCCGTGCTGCAGTTACGTCAAAATTCTCTGCTCCTTTGTTGCCATCGTCCGTGCTGCAGTTACGTCAAAATTCTCTGCTCCTTTGTTCCCATCGTCCGTGCGCAGTTACGTCAAATTCTCTGCTCCTTTGTTGCCATCGCCCGTGCTGCATTTTACCATCAAAATTCTCTGCTCCTTTGTTGCCATCGTCCGTGCTGCAGTTACTCAAAATTCTCTGCTCCTTTGTTGCCATCGTCCGTGCTGCAGTTACGTCAAAATTCTCTGCTCATTTGTTGCCATCGTCCGTTGCTGCAGTTACGTCAAAATCTCTGCTCCTTTGTTCCCAAATCGTCCGTGCTGCAGTTACGTCAAAATCTCTGCTCCTTGTTCCCAAATCGTCCGTGCTGCAGTAGTCAAAATTCTCTGCTCCTTTGTTGCCATCGTCCGTGCTGCAGTTACGTCAAAATTCTCTGCTCCTTTGTTGCCATCGTCCGTGCTGCAGTTACTCAAATTCTCTGCTCCTTTGTTGCCATCGTCCGTGCTGCAGTTACGTAAAAATTCTCTGCCCCTTTTGTCGCCATCGTCCGTGCTGCAGTTACGTCAAAATTCTCTGCTCCTTTGTTGCCATCGTCCGTGCTGCAGTTACGTCCAAAATTCTCTGCTCCTTTGTTGCCATCGTCCGTACTGCAGTTACGTCAAAATTCTCTGCTCCTTTGTTGCCATCGTCCGTGCTGCAGTTACGTCAAAATTCTCTGCTCCTTTGTTGCCATCGTCCGTGCTGCAGTTACATCAAAATTCTCTGCTCCTTTGTTGCCATCGTCCGTGCTGCGTTACGTCAAAATTCACTGCTCCTTTGTTGCCATCGTCCGTGCTTGCAGTTACGCCCAAAATTCACAGCTCCTTTGTTGCCATCGTCCGTACTGCAGTTACGTCAAAATTCACTGCTCCTTTGTTGCCATCGTCCGACTGCAGTTACGTCAAAATTCACTGCTCCTTATTTGCCATCGTCCGTACTGCAGTTACGTCAACATTCACTGCTCCTTTGTTGCCATCGTCCGTACTGCAGTTACGTCAAATTCACTGCTCCTTTGTTGCCATCGTCCGTGCTGCAGTTACGTCAAAATTCTCTGCTCCTTTGTTGCCATCGTCCGTACTGCAGTTACGTCAAAATTCTCTGCTCCTTTGTTGCCATCGTCCGTACTGCAGTTACGTCAAAATTCACTGCTCCTTTGTTGCCATCGTCCGTACTGCAGTTACGTCAAAATTCACTGCTCCTTTGTTGCCATCGTCCGTACTGCAGTTACGTCAAAATTCACTGCTCCTTTGTTGCCATCGTCCGTACTGCAGTTACGTCAAAATTCACTGCTCCTTTGTTGCCATCGTCCGTGCTGCAGTTACGTCAAAATTCACTGCTCCTTTGTTGCCATCGTCCGTACTGCAGTTTACGTCAAAATGCTCTGCTCCTTTGTTTGCCATCGTCCGTACTGCAGTTACGTCAAAATTCACTGCTCCTTTGTTGCCATCGTCTGTACTGCAGTTACGTCAAAATTCACTGCTCCTTTGTTGCCATCGTCCGTACTGCAGTTTACGTCAAAATTCTCTGCTCCTTTGTTGCCATCGTCCGTACTGCAGTTACGTCAAAATTCTCTGCTCCTTTGTTGCCATCGTCCGTGCTGCAGTTACGTTCAAATCTCTGCTCCTTTGTTGCCATCGTCCGTACTGCAGTTACGTCAAACTTCTCTGCTCCTTTGTTGCCATCGTCCGTACTGCAGTTACGTCAAAATTCTCTGCTCCTTTGTTGCCATCGTCCGTGCTGCAGTTACGTCAAAATTCACTGCTCCTTTGTTGCCATCGTCCGTGCTGGCAGTTACGTCAAAATGCACTGCTCCTTTGTTGCCATCGTCCGTGCTGCAGTTACGTCAAAATTCACGCCCCTTTGTTGGCATCGTCGTGCGCAGTTTTGGTTGACATCAAATGTCAGAGAAAACAAACCAAGGGAACTGTGTGTGAGAGGAGGGGAGGGTTGGGGGCTGAGGGGGTGAAGGTATACATTGAAAGATGACGTAGACCAATAACCCTGATTGCTGTTGTAAGAGAGAGAAGAGAGAGAGAGAGAGAGAGAGAGAGAGAAGAGAGAGAGAGAGAGAGAGAGAGAGAGAGAGAAGAAGGGGAATTGTTAAGGAATGGTGTGCTCTGTCACATGTCATGTAACAACATTTCATAATTTACAACACCTATACATGTTCTTATGATGACATCATTTCACGAGTACAATCTTGCCAGTTTAAGCTGTGCTCT
This sequence comes from Conus ventricosus, assembly GCA_018398815.1. Classification (NCBI taxonomy): domain Eukaryota; kingdom Metazoa; phylum Mollusca; class Gastropoda; order Neogastropoda; family Conidae; genus Conus; species Conus ventricosus. The sequence continues at coordinate 22,032,582 of CM031608.1, forward strand.
ATACAAGTGGAAACCGCGTCCTCTCTCAGACGCTGTTACATTTTTTCTGTTAGATTTAGCCAAATATTTTTTTTTTCTGATTGGCCTATGCAATCAGCTGACATCAAAAGCACGAAGCTTTCTGTTCTCTGTCTCTGTCTCTCTCTCCCCTGTCTCTGTCTGTCAGTCAGTCTGTCTGTCTCTGTCTCTGTCTCTGTCTCTCTCCTCTCTCTCTCTCTCTCTCTCTCTCTCCTCTCATCTCTCTCTCTCTCTCCCCTCTCTCTCTCTCTCTCCCTCGTCCTCCTCGTCCTCCTCCTCCTCTTCCTCCTCCTCTTCCTCCTCCTCCACCTTCTACTTGCTTCTTCTACTTCTTCTTGGGAAAATGTACGCGTTACGAAATCTTTATCTTTTCATGATTATAACCGTACTTGTTGTGAACGCGAGCTTCTATACAAACAAAAAAAAATACTGTGAGGAAGAGTGACCCCCTCCCCCCAAACTATAACCGCTTTTAGGTACAGCTTATATTTAACAGTGCTAACAGACGGAACAGCAGAGCAGAAGAACACACCGCGATTTCTTACGAAGATCACCAAAGCATTCAGATTGCTGACCTCGCCGTCGTGTAATTCCCCAGTGCTTGTACTGAGTCCAGCATACACAGAGCTAGAAAATCGGCGTATATTCTCCCCACCCCCACCCCTTTATTCCCCTCCACCCCTCCTTACATCCTGTCCCCCCTTCACCTTCTTTTTCTTCCCAGTCATTTCCTCCCCCCCCCCCCCCCCCCCCCCCGCCTCCCCCCCCCCCCCCCCCCCCCCACCTCACTCCCTGGTTCGCGCTCTGTCACAGAGGATGCTAACTGATTTGTCAGAACCCCAGACTGAGTGAGTGTCCCCTTTGACCCTCAACACAGCTGAATCACGCTACGTACCAGCCGCCATGGCTCAGCGTTAGTACATGGATTGCGAGCGGATTGTGTCACAGGTCAAATCCCGCAGAACCATTGTTATTGGAAGGATGTTTTCTTTTTGATTGTCGGTTCCAGTGGATTCTAGAGTTGATGAATATGATTTAGTCTCAAATGCAAGATGGGAGCACGCTGTGAATGTCATCCACTTCTTCTTTTTCTTCTTCTTTCTTCTTCTTTCTCTCTTCTCCATCTTCTTCTTTTTCTTCTTCTTCTTCTTCTTTCTTCTTCTTCTTCTCTCCTCCTCCCTCCTCCTCCTCCTTCGTCTTCTTCTTCTTCTTCTTCTTCTTCTTCTTCTTCTCTCTTCTGTCCGATTTTCATTCGCTTAGCTTTAACTTTTGTTGAAATCTTTACGTAATATGCATTTGTACTGCCATGCCCACTCTCCCCCCCCCCCCCCCCCCCCCCCCCCCCCCTCGTTTTCTCGCCCTACCCTACTACGCACCATCTCTCTCTCTCCTCTCCTCCTCTCCTCTCCTCTCCTCTCTCCCCTCCCACCTCCTCTCCCCTCTCTCTCTTCTCTTCTTCTCTTCTCTTCTCTTCTTCTTCTTCTCTCTCACTCCTCCCCACCCACCCCTTTCGCTTTCTCCCCTTTCATATAACGTTATCATGGCTTTTCTCTCATACAGGCCGAGGCTCCCCGAAACATGATATGATAATCAAGAAATCCAACATCTCTCCCAAAGATAACCTCTGCCCGTGATCTCTCGCATAAATCATCATAGCTGCACAACACATCATCATCACAGCAATCAACTATGATCACACCCCCACACACCCACACACCCATCACACACACACACACACACACCCACCCCACACCACACCACCACCACGCACGCACCACGCACGTACCCGCACACACACCCACACACACACCACACACACACACACACACACACCATCACACCACCACCGCCCCCACGCACACACGCCTCACGCCACCCACTCACACACACACACACACACACACACACCACGCGCGCGCCGCGCGCCGCAAAGCACACACACCACATCCGCGCCGCGCACACACACCCCAACACACATCCACACACACACACACACACACTACACACACACACACACACACCACCACACACACACACCACACACACAAAACATCGACATTTACCGAGAGAAATGACTCTCATGTATTCTGTTTGAAAGTAATTCTGTGAGGAAGACTGGCTCGGCCTCGTCCTCCTGTCCTGTCTCTTCCTCTCCCCTGCCTGACATCTGTCTGCCTGTCTGCCGTCTCCCTTCTTGTCCTGTCTCTCTCTTCCTGACACGTCGTCTGTAGTATGTATGTATGTCCCTCTGTCCTCTGTCTCTACTCTCTGTTTCCTCTCTCCCTCTCTCTCTCTCTCTCCAGAATATCAGACAGGCCTATGAAATGCTTTTGTCCATTTCATGATCGACATTTCAACTGGTATCAAATATTCACAAAATTTTGACTATAAATGGATTGGAATAGTATGGTTAAACCAAGGGGTGGGTCATGAAAACAGCTTTATTTCTTTATTTAAAGACCGGATTATCGCATGTAGTAAACAAAATTGGCATTCTGAGTTAGAAAATAATGATAGATATAGATGGTACCATTCCTTTAAGGATATATTTCAAACAGAGAAATACTTAACATGTGTTAGGAACTATTGGCACAGAATTAATTTGACAAGATTTCGGTTAAGAGTAATTGGTCTAAAAAATTGTAAAAGATGGTTCCTAAATGCTTCAATTAATCAGGAAGACACCAGTTGTCCATGTTGCGACAATAAGTGTGAAGACGAGGTGCATTTTTTATTTCACTGTGAAGCTTATAAACATATTCGAAAGAACTGTTCCTGTTTAGTATCCTTTTCTGGAGTACCAAACGAAATTAGTGTCGCGAATATTCTTTCAAGTGATAATCCTAATAGGTTACAAGAATTAGCTAGATATATCGCTCTTTCGACGCAAATCAGACAAAAAAAGATTAATGCTCCTAATGAGATATGATAATTAATTTGCAGAACAAAATTATCCTGAATTTGTGTTGTATAAAACGTGCATATTATTGAATGGGAGGATTGCGGGAAGGAATAGGGAGGGGGGGGGGGAGTGCAAGGGAGGAGAAAGGACTAGGTGAATGAGGTGAACGAATGTCCGGGAATGTGAGTGGATGTGTACGTGCGTGAATAATGTGCATGTATATTATGCTTTTGTATGTAAACAATATTGATCGCAAGAGGTAATATTTTGCTTTATTCATTTGTTTCTGTATATATACCCCTTCAGTGAGGGGCCTTGGCCTAAACTGAATAAAACTTTGTCATTGTCATCATTGTCTCTCTCTCTCTCTCTCTCTCTCTCTCTCTCTCTCCTCTCTCTCTGTCTCTGTCTCTGCCTGTCTGTCTTTGTCTGTCTGTCTCTGTCTGTCTGTCTCTGTCTGTCTGTCTGTCTGTCTGTCTGTCTGTCTGTCTGTCTGTCTGTCTGTCTCTCTCTCTCTCTCTCTCTCTCTCTCTCTCTCTCTCTCTCTCTCTCTCTCTCTCTCTCTCTCTCTCTCTCTTTGTTTTTCTTCAGTTGTCCTGGTTCGTATATGTCACCCCTCCTCCTTTGATTGAGAAGCTGTTCACAGGACAGAGCTTTAGGAAAGTTTTAGACTTGGATACCGTGCTCTCTTTGCCTTTGAGGTCGCTTTTGGCCGAGTTATCTCCCATGTGCATAGATGCTTATTTGTCCCCTGTTTTTCGAAGTTCCTCAGCACTTGAAGAGTTGTAGCATCATCCCTGAGTCAAAGAGGCCACCTATCGTCTCTGTGACGACGAACGCCTGTGCCACCCGTGATGAATGAATCTATGGCCGTCCTCAGAATGAGTTCTTGTTTGTGGAGTTATCTATTGCAATTTCTCCATTTTTGTTGAATTCCCTCACGGGCGGCGGTGTACCTGTCTGCTAACTTGATCAGGTCACCAGCGTGGAAGCACCTTGTTCCGCTGTGAAATTTAAAAGCTCAGGGGACATTGTTCACGCAGCTTCTCACAGAAGATGGTTCAGTCAGTCTATCGATTGTCTCTTCCTGGGTGGACAATTTTAACCATTTTTGAGATACTCACTGACTAGTCTAATTGAACTGCCATATGTTTTCCCTGCATGCTGCGAACTTCAGCTGTCAGTTCATACCTGGTAAGGAGTTCTTTTTTGAGAGCTCATGATCATTACTTTATTGCGGTGGTAATTTTGTATACACGTCAAATGTGGCACTGCTAGACCTTGCCCGAGTTTGATGTTATGCGTTTTCTGGTCCAGCCAATTCTGTTGTGGACTGGGCCGATCGGGAAAGAGCAAGATGACAATCCGTGCGCAGTTACGTCAAAATTCTCTGCTTCTTTGTTGCCATCGTCCGTGCTGCAGTAACGTCAAAATTCTCTGCTTCTTTGTGCCATCGTCCGTGCTGCAGTTACGTCAAAATTCTCTGCTCCTTTGTTGCCATCGTCCGTGCTGCAGTAACGTCAAAATTCCTGCTTCTTTGTTGCCATCGTCCGTGCTGCAGTTACGTCAAAATTCTCTGCTCCTTGTTATCGTCCGTGCTGCATTTACGTCAAAATTCTCTGCTCCTTTGTTGCCATCGTCCGTGCTGCAGTTACGTCAAAATTCTCTGCTCCTTTGTTGCCATCGTCCGTGCTGCAGTTACGTCAAAATTCTCTGCTCCTTTGTTGCCATCGTCCGTGCTGCAGTTACGTAAAAAATTCTCTGCTCCTTTGTTGCCATCGTCCGTGCTGCAGTTACATCAAAATTCTCTGCTCCTTTGTTGCCATCGTCCGTGCTGCAGTTACGTCAAAATTCTCTGCTCTTTGTTGCCATCGTCCGTGCTGCAGTTACGTCAAAATTCTCTGCTCATTTGTTGCCATCGTCCGTGCTGCAGTTACGTCAAAATTCTCTGCTCCTTTGTTGCCATCGTCCGTGCTGCAGTTACGTCAAAATTTTCCTCTGCTCCTTTGTTGCCATCGTCCGTTGCTGCAGTTACGTCAAAATTCTCTGCTCCTTTGTTGCCATCGTCCGTGCTGCAGTTACGTCAAAATTCTCTGCTCCTTTGTTGCCATCGTCCGTGCTGCAGTTACGTCAAAATTCTCTGCTCCTTTGTTGCCATCGTCCGTGCTGCAGTTACGTCAAAATTCTCTGCTCCTTTGTCGCCATCGTCCGTGCTGCAGTTACGTCAAAATTCTCTGCTCCTTTGTTGCCATCGTCCGTGCTGCAGTTACGTCAAAAATTCTCTGCTCCTTTGTTGCCATCGTCCGTACTGCAGTTAACGTCAAAATTCTCTGCTCCTTTGTTGCCATCGTCCGTGCTGCAGTTACGTCAAAATTCTCTGCTCCTTTGTTGCCATCGTCCGTGCTGCAGTTACATCAAAATTCTCTGCTCCTTTGTTGCCATCGCCGGCTGCAGTTACGTCAAAATTCACTGCTCCTTTGTTGCCATCGTCCGTGCTGCTGGTTACGTCAAAATTCACAAGCTCCTTTGTTGCCATCGTCCGTACTGCAGTTACTCAAAATTCACTGCTTCCTTTGTTGCCATCGTCCGTAC
>CM031608.1:22043093-22045593 GCA_018398815.1 Conus ventricosus
GGAAAGTTTTAGTCTTGGATACCGTGCTCTCTTTGCCTTTGAGGTCGCTTTGGCCGAGTTATCTCCCATGTGCATAGATGCTTATTTGTCTCCCCTGTTTTTCGAAGTTCCTCAGCACTTGAAGATTTTGTAGCATCATCCCTGAGTCAAAGAGGCCACCTATCGTCTCTGTGATTTGACGAACGGCCTGTGGCACCGATCCCAGTCGTGATGAATGAAAATCTTTGAATGGCCTGTCCTCCAGCAATGAGTTCTTGTTTTGAACTACTTCACTCTGCGCAGCGAACCTCTTCATCAACAAATGCCGTCTCTCGTATTTTTCATTCCTTCTATAATATCTGAAATTAACCGGAATCGTGTTCCTGGATTCTTTTCATTGATTACTCCGCTGCTTTTCAGCGCCAGCAGTGCTAGCATCTCTTCAATTAACTGCTAGGACTCTGTACTTTTACAGCAGATAAACAAAATACGAAGGAAAATGCCTGCGTTATGTCGCCTTTCTCTCTCTCTCTCTCTCTCTCTCTCCTCTCTCTCTCCTCTCCCTCTCTCTCTCCTCTCTCTCTCTGCTCTCTCTCTGTATTTTTTTTCTTTCTTTTCTTTTCTTTTGGCCCGGGAGGGCTGGATGTGAAAATAACATTCGTTCGTTCGTCTCCTCTCTCCTCTCTCTCCTCTCTCTCCTCATCTCTCCTCTCTCTCTCTCTCTCTCTCTCTCTCTCTCTCGCTCGCTCTCGCTCTCGTTTCTGTGTGTGTGTGTGTGCGTGTGTGGTTGTGTGTGTGTGTGTGTGTGTGTGTGTGTGTGTGTGTGTGTCCAACAACCACCTGTTCAGGTGTCAGAAGACCTCGACTTTTCTCACAGTTTTTCAACCCACCTCACACTTAGTCACACTGGACGTCCGATCGTCAAGTACCGTGGTAATTGACAACCTGAGCTCAACACAATGCGGTGTGTACCACCTCTTTACTCCTAATCCTCTCTTCACCCTTCACTGCCTGTTACTCCACCATTCAGAGAAGCTGGGTCCAACGTGCTGATGACAGCGCTTTGCAGATGAGTAACTTGCTCAGCTGGATGACTGGAGGCAGAGGAACAGCTGTTATGAGCTGCATCCTGTAGTCTAGTTTACCTCTGTTCAGGAGCAGTTATGTCCCTTAATATTTTAATGGAGTGTCCTGTGCGTGCCTGTACCCATCGTCAACACAGCGCAGGCCTCCAAGGGTGGTACAGGACTGCTCTAAAGCAGGCGAAGACAGTGCTTCTCTGGGTCCCTCCCCAGCACCTTCGGGTGTTTTCTTTTTCTCTTGCCTTAACTAGGCTGACCCTGGAGAAAGGTCCAGTGACGGTGAGGAAAGACCCACTGACCACAGGGAAAGTCCTGTTGACAGTGGAAAGACTACAACTTGGATTCTCTCTTGAGGGGACATAAGACCGTATGGCGAAAGCTTGGCTGTGTCTGGAGTGGCACTGTCTTCATCTGTCCATGGGCAGGGGTGTTGGGTCTGTGGGGTGTGCTCGGCAGCTGGAGGGTGGTGTTTTTCGCCGGTGGGCTCTGCAGTCAAGAAATACGGCTGGTACACCCATGGGGATGCTACTTTAAGGCTGTTATGAGCTGCATCCTGTAGTCTAGTTTACCTCTGTTCAGGAGCAGTTATGTCCCTTGATATCCTAATGGAGTGTCCTGTGCGTGCCTGTACCCATCGTCAACACAGCGCAGGCCTCCAAGGGTGGTACAGGACTGCTCTAAAGGCAGGCGAAGACAGTGCTTCTCTGGGTCCTCCCCAGCACCTTCGGGTGTTTTCTTTTCTTCTACACCTGAAACTCAACACAATGCGGTGTGTACCACCTCTTTACTCCTAATCCTCTCTCACCCTTCACTGCCTGTTACTCCACCATTCAGAGAAGCTGGGTCCAACGTGCTGATGACAGCGCTTTGCAGATGAGTAACTTGCTCAGCTGGATGACTGGAGGCAGAGGAACAGCCCCTCCACCATCACCCCCCCCCCCCCTCACACACACACACACACACACCCTCACCCAGAGACAGGTGATGGCTGATTTCAACCGCAAATAGACGCTCCTGATCCCCGTGATTCTGAAAGGACAAACATAAAACATGGCGGGGACTCTTTTACAGTATTCTCCAGGGCTCTTTTTTTTTCGTAAGACGATGATGTCGCTGTGCTGACAACCAAAAAAGAAAGAACAAGTTTTAGCATGTCCTGTGTGCTCTGACAAAACAGCAGGAGTTCGATGCACGCAGGGAATCTGACAGAGGGCTACAGGACAAGAGGCCTGCTACAGAGGAGCTGGCTAGGGAGTGGGGATGGAGGGGGCAGGGGCAAACAAACTGCTGCGTCTGAATCTTAACTGCTAGAAATTGCCAGTCAAGCAGAGTGGCATGAATTCTCTCTCTCCCTCCCTCCCTCCCTCTCTCTCTCTCTCTCTCTCTCTCTCCTCTCTCTCCTCTCTCTCTCTCTCTCTCTCTCTGTTTTTTCTCTCTCA
>CM031608.1:22048093-22058075 GCA_018398815.1 Conus ventricosus
GGCACAAGTCATTTACTTATATCTATGACAAACATGCTCCCTTTATAACAAAAAGAGTTAAACATTCCCCCAAGCCTCCCTTTGGGTTTACTGATGTCATCCAAGATGCGATGCGTGAAAGAGACATGCTGTTAAAAGCAAAACAATTTCAAGATTTCAAAAAACAACGAAATAAAGTTACGGCAATGTTACGTTCAGCGAAAAAAGAAATACTTTTCCCAGATCTTGTTTGGAAGGTTCTAATAATTCTAAGTCGATTTGGAAAGCTATTAACATTCTCACAAAAAGAAAGTCCATAAAATGTCTGCCTCTATTAAAGGGCTTTCAACTGATGATTTAAATCACCATTTTTCTAATATATCTTCCTCAACTATAACAAATGATAGGTCCTATTTAAATAATCTCGAGCTACTAAAAGAATTTTGTTATTCTAAAAATATAACATCAGACGCTGGTCGTTCCTCCTATTACGGTGTTTGACGTTTACGTTCATCTTACACAACTCAAGCAGACAGGCACACGTGGCCTGATAATTTAGAGGGTAAGATTCTTAAATCATGTGCTCCTATCATCACAGACTCTTTAACTTATTTGTACAATCTCTGCATTGACAAAAGCTATTTTCCTTATATTCTTAAACAACCAAAATTGTTCCTATCTATAAATCTGGAGATGAAACTAACCCATCAAATTACAGACCCCATTCAATATTATCGGTCCTGTCGAAACCTTTGGAGAAACATGTCTATAAACATCTAATGTCACATGTTTCGGAAAACAATTTGCTTCATCCCAATCAATCAGGATTTAGAGAAAACCATTCATGCCACACTGCTTTAACTAACCTCGCGAGGATTGGCTCGTTAATATCAATGACAACAAATTCACGGGAGTATTGTTTCGTTGACTTTGCAAAGGCTTTCGACGTCATTGACCATAATTTGCTGCTACGTAAGCTAGCCTTATATAGACTTTCCGACCAAACTCTCTCTTCTTACATCTTTTCTTTCTAACCGTCATCACAAGGTTTTCTTGGGTAACCAACAATCCAATTTCCAGACACAAACATTTGGTGTTCCCCAAGGATCCGTTCTTGGTCCTCTACTTTTTTGTCTCTATATTAATTATCTTCCCTTATACGTTACAGGAGGCGTATGTGAACTGTTTGCAGATGATACGTCTATTCATTCGAGCCATTCTAATTTGAAGCAAATTTTCTACAACTCTGCAGAACAATGTATAGTAACTTAATTGATTGGACTGAGCTGACCCACATGTCTTTGAACGACCAAAAAAACTAAATACATGATAATAACTTCGCGACAAAAACGGCAAAAAATAACCTTCAGTCTGCTTCTATACACATAGGTAGTACAGTCATTCATGAAGTTGATACTCACAAAGTTCTAGGTGTTACTATCGACAATAATCTTTCCTGGTCACCCATATCGATAGTTTATGCAAACGTATTTCCCAAAGGTTATTTCAACTTTCAAAAATTAAGAATTTCCTCGATGTTACAGCTCGAAAGAAATTCTTTCATGCATTTATTTCATCATCTATCGATTATGCGTCAACACCCTATGATCAATGCAGCGCAAACACATTAAGATATCTAAACAGGATTTATAAACGCTCTCTGAAGCTGTACTTTTAAAACTACCAGTTTGACGACTGAAGACTACTTAGCGCTGGAGATCCATCCATTTCGTATAAACTACAGTTTAACAAAGCCGTTGTAATGTATCGAAAAATGAACAGATTTGCTCCTTCTACACTAACCACACGATTTCCGCGAAATCAATCAAGATACACGAACAATATGTAATGAGAAAACCCAGAATTGATCTTTTTAAAACAAGTCTCGCCTATTCAGGAGGGGCCCTAGAGAATGTAAATATGTTCGTTCAAGCTCACCAAATCTTATCTTGCACGAAAACCCCCCTTTTCACATACAAATCACGTCCATCTCATATCAGTTTTGGCTAAAATTAACGCCTTTTCACAAACAAAATTAACACCCCAAAACCTCTAAAATTGACGTAATTGTCAATTTAAAACGGGGGCCCTTACGTGCAAGATAAGATTTGGTGATCGTGAACAAACATATTACATTCTCTCCAGGGACATAAAAATTAAGGGTTTACAGTACGCCCGTCTACTTCCAGCGTTATTAACGTCCTCGGGACTGAGCCCTTACTATCTTTTCTAATATGCTCTTCTACTTACAACACCATTAATATATCAGAACAATCAACTGGCTTTCTGTCTTGATTAGTTATTTTTACATCTAATGAATTTAAAGAACCCTCAATTAATTCTTTAAATTCACTGTCTCCGCCAAAACTATATAGCTGATAATCGCAAAACCCTGCCTTAATTGACGGCAGTGCTCGTAGAACTGTAGATGGATAGCCATTAAACAAATTAGCATTGTTTTTATCTGTTGTAAATGAACATACAAAATTGGATTTACGAGAAAATCAGAAGGTTTATTACCTTCAAATTGATAAACACCTTCTCTTGTACTAAATCTATAAGATTATCGCTATTGTGGAAGCCCAAGATTCGAGCAAGCCCTCTAGGAAAAGTGTACTCTTTCTTCTTCTAGTGGGAATGTATAGTAATTCTGAGGTTTGCCTCGTTAATTCTCAGCAGTATACCAAATTCGCTAAGTACTTCTTTTAAAGAACAAAAGTTGTAGTAACCATCAGGTATTGTTATATGACTTACTTGATTGGCCACCTCGTCATTAACATTAATCCAGTTATTTTGAGCTTTTTCAGATATGTTAACCCACATAACTTTAAAGCCAATTTCTTTAAGGGCAATCCTACAACTCCCGCGCCTATTGTCAATTGGGTACGTTAAGAACACACGCTCGTTTTGCTTGGTTATATAGATGTACATCCTTTTTATAAACTATTTAAAAATTAATTTAAAAATGGAACCTTTTAAATATAACGAAAGTGTCACTTACAATGTAGGAGCGTTTTATAACCCCAAATCTTTAGACTTCAGCAATCTAACCATTGCAGTAGATGAATATAACGGCTTCCAAGTTAGACTTGTAAACCCACTAACTAAATATTTAAATCCGCCAATAAATAATGATAGAGTGCCATCAGCATGGTCGTCTCGCCCTATGGCTTTTTTCCAGAATCAGTTAAATTTTGCGATTTACTGCGCAACCACAGGCTGCGGTGTTTCATATGCAAACCATTTAAACCATCCTAATCTTTTAGTGAGGTCAGTATATAACTTTCATGTTTATACCAGTACAGACGAATACTAACTGAACTACAAGTGCTCCTTCCAAGCGACAACGCGTTTAATCCATTTAAAAGCCCAATGGACAATAATGCATATGAAAGAATTGTGCAACGAATTTAACATTAATCCTTCAACTGATTTTAGACAAAAGTTAGACCGCAATCATGGGTTAGGCACATTGTATTTGTTGGGTACAAAAAGAGAGTATAATTATGACTACTGGCCTGGCCACACCTCTTTTCAACCAGACAAACAAGTTCGATTGGGATCCATAGAACAAAAACACCCTAATGCTTGGGCAACATTTATCTTAGATGAAAGTAAAGGTCTAACAATGCCAGGAGTGCAAAGACTTAATGACTCCATACGGACATAATTATGTTTGGTGTCTATTAGGAGCACAAGCACAGACCAAGTCTAGCATACTAGATCAGTTCTACAGGGTTTGATGCTAGAAAACAATTTCTAGCTAATTTAGAAGATGCTATTAACTCGGCTGTTGATTTGCCTGCCAGCATACAAAGGTAATCAAGACGTTCTTACACAACGCTAGGTCAAAGGTTGACTTTGTTGTAGGCCATGGATTATACATGCTACCCTCTGACCTTAGACTACAGATGGCATGATACAGAATTATAAACAATGAAATTCTCATAGCTGAGACGATCAAAACTTAGGGCACAATCAGGCTTAAACACAAGGCCCGCTCCATCATTTTAAAAAAAAGTACCTAGCCCTGAAGAAAGCGATCCAGTTATAAAAACACCCCAGAAAGCCCGCCACAGCCAGAAAGCAGTCCAGAAAGCACGCCACCTGTTGATCTGCCTCACACTGACAGTCACACTAGCGAAAAGACAGCCCTCGTTGTATTTTTAACTTTACTGGATTAGCTATACTTTATTTCACTAAACATTAATCCAGCAGCTAGCACTCCTAACGTCCACAGATGATCAGCCAATATAACCAGCCACCTTACCTATAGTAGACAAAACCCAACTAACAACACTGTCTATTATGCCGGGCAGAGCATCAAGCGCTTTGGCTGCTAACTTCTTTAATAAGTTTGCTAGATGATGCAATTGTTTTCTAATCCAACTTTACCAGCTGAGGCGTTGGAGGCGTTACTGGCCCTGTTGGCGCACTGCCCGTTAAAGCATAAAACGAGTGTAGAGATAGCAAACCCAACGGCTGTTAATATGCTAACTATTGTAATCCCCTGTTCCCGAACAGAGTCCTTATTCTTTCAGCTAGTGTAGTGTTTTCATAAAATATTCTGTTTATAGTTCTCTTATTCTGCTTGTTTGTGATGCTAGCTGCGCTCTGTTAGTAGACAGCACTTCTAACCTAGCCGCCCTTTGTAGCATAAAATCCTGTATTTTCTGCTGTATTCTAGCCTTTTCTTCTCGCCCTACATTGTTAATCATCTGCATCAGCTAGTTTATTTTTTTCTTCTTCTATCTCTTATCTAGCTCACTAAGTTTTGCTAAATTGTTTTCTAGTTCGCCCCTTATTGACTTTAGACGATCATTAAGCCCCAGGATTTCACGCATAGGCAATGGGGAATCGCCAATTGTTTCTAATGTTTTTCTGGCTGTTTCCTCATTAAAACTCCCTCAATTTCTGTTGCTGCATCATTTATTCTTGGTCCTAAATCTGAAAAGAGGTCATTTCTATTCAGATCGTGTTGGCAACTCTTGCCCCAAGTTCTGTAAAAGACTAACGGCCTCAGGCCTTAAATTTAAAATGTTTTAATCGCCTTTCGCAGCAACAGGAATCCTCTGTCTAATTGTGTTTAGTTTTAAAAACTTAGTTGGGTCTGGCTTTGTAGTAACTCTTACAAAATTTCCTCCGCTAGTTCTTACATACAGATGGTTGCTTTTATCCATCTTAAAATCAAAAGGACTATGCCCTTCTGGCGCTCTAAGTCCTAAGCTTATGTAGAATGAGTTAATTCTATTTGTTAATAGTTCTGCACGAGATGCGCTAACTGAAGGGGTGTTTCTGCTTCTTCTAATGAAGGGATTGAAGAACCTTCTGCTGCTCTTTCAAGTTCTTCGCGCAATGAAGGAGTTAATTCTGTTTTCATCTTCTTCAATATGAAGGGCCTGGCAGATCTCTTTCTTCTCCACCAATAGGATCAATCGGGTCAAAATCTTCAGCCATATTTTTTGTTTATATTCTTTTTTGTTTTATAAAAATGAACTCATACGGTTGTGAACCTTGATCCATACAGAAGAGAGAAGGAACCCCATGGCGTAAAAGGTATAAGGCAGACTGTAATTAGTGTAAATACTCCATCAACAGTTCAGCCTGAACAAACTTTGATAGTCAAGTTCCCTGATATTGGCGCTGACGATGTTATAATGCCAGGCACTGCTAAACTTTCATTCAAAATAGATATACATCGGCAGATTCCTAATGCTACTGTTGTTGCTAATTTTAGGCAGGGCTATCGTTAATCATATAGTAATCAAACTGGAGGGCAAAAGGGTCTTTTGAACTAAGCAAGGCAGACATTTTTGCCCTCTATTCGGATCTATGGCTGCCTAAAAAAAGAAAGAAAAGAGAAAGTTTATCAGGGAATACAAAGCCCAAACGGACTTAAGCACAGGCTTAAAGCGGGATGCAAAGAACGATGTTAAAGATGAGGCAGTAGCAGAAGCATTTGGCAACAGATTCTGCATCCCTCTAGATTTTGAGCTGTTAAAGACGCATATGCCATATTACCAAGGCGCACTAAAGAAAAACTTACTTATGATCTGACATTTAATCCTAGCGGTTCTGTCGTTCTGTCTGAAGATCCTGAAGCTAAATACACGTCAGCGACATCTCTCTTGAGTTTGAATGTTGTTACTAACCCTGGACTGGCCAGAACAATCTTAACCCAGTATAAAAGTAAAACGGTTATTTATTATGAAAACGTTTTACACTCCATTACAGAAATAAAAACAAGCTAGACACTCTCTGGAACATACATCTAAATCAGTCTCTGAAGTCTTTAAAAAGGAATTTTGTTCTTATTTACTGAAGAAACAACTCCTTTTCAGAGAGAATCAGAAGCGTTTTATAATCCAAAAATTGAGAAGGTACGATTGTGCAATAAATGGCAAGTCTGATCAGTTGTATCAGGCGCGGACTTTTACCTCACCAACACTTTGATGAAATAAGAAAGTTGTTCGCTGGAGGTAGGCAACGGGATCCTGCAGTTGATCGTGTATGTAAAAAACTTCGCCTTTATGATGTAAGACTCGAAGACTACTTAATAACTAAATATGGGCTGTGGCTGGATTTTAGATCCACATTTGACACAGATTGTTTGGAAGTGGAGAAAGGGTAGGCAAGATGGTATAAAAATAATATTCACAGAAAGCAGACGGAAACGCCCCAATAAAAATACATGTTTTTTATGGTTTGTGATGCTCAGTTAAACATTGAAGAAAACAGGCTAAAAGACGTGGCTTATTAAAATGCAGAAGAAATATTCTAATAAAAACAGATGATAGCTTGAAGTTTCTGCCAAAAGATCCACACTGTTCTCTTATCTGCGGATTACTGGGTGTGGGAAAACTGTCTTCATACTTGATTTGTTACAAACAATATACAGGTTTCATTACGAGCACATTGTTATATTCTGCACAACTATTAAGCACAACAAGTCTTACAAAGAAAGGAGTTTATTGGACAGACGAGAATATATTTTTAGTTGATCCTAGTGACAAGCTAAGCGACTGTTTAGAACATTACTATAGACTATTTGAGGTACTGAAACACTGTTTATTATTGATGACTGTTCAGCTGAACAAGACATTGTTAATAAAAGAAAAGCTCTGTCAAAGCTAGCCTTTAGTGGGCGCCACGCCTTAGTTTCTGTGTGGCTCTTAACTCAAAAATACAATGCTGTCTTAAAAGACTTTAGATCGCAGTTAAAATCGGTTGTATTATTTTACACTAAGGACAAGATAGATTTTTGAAGAATGTTTAAGTGAAAATATTATAAATAAGGGACAAAGATTAGCTAAAAAAAATAAAAGAGCAGTTAGAAAAATCTAAACACGCTAAGCTATGCTTGCGGACTGACCCCCCAGTTCAATACGCTTGTTTATTATAATTTGTTTATTATCGATTGTTTTAACAATTTGTTATTATAATTTTTGTATTATAAAAAGAATGTCTCGGGGCCAGAATCAAAAGCACAGCTAGCTCCTAAATGCACTGCAGTAGAGCTAAAAGACCTAGCAGACACAACTGAGTTTGATCTAATAGGAGTGCCAGCAAATGTTTATGGATTTGAGTACACAGATGACGGGGTTTACAAACGAACAGAAATTGAAGACAAAAAACGACAGCAATATCCTACCTTAGAAGAGATAAGAAATTTAAGGGCAAACGATTTTGGCAAACATGAATACAAACTTCATAAAAGAGAGAATGCTTGGGCGTTGCTTCCTGAAATTGCTTGGAATTTAAAGTTTGAACTACGAAGCCCCAATGTATATTTTGATAAGAAAAACAATTTTAGAAAAGCTTTAAATGCAGGCCCCTTTCTTGCTAGCCTGGTTCCAGGAGCACACAGAAAAAACAGATTGAAATAACTATGCAGGGTTCTGAATATATGCTACAGAGAAAGAAGTCCTTAGCTGAAGTGGGGGGTGACACCGTCGGTTTAGAATTTACCCAAAAACTAGAATCACTACCTAGGCAAATGACGATGATTTTTCGATTATTATTACTCCGAGGGAGGGAGATACTAGTTTGCCAGAACATACGTTAATCAGAGGTATACAAATAAAGGCTGAAAACTTGGATACTCCTCTTAAGCTCGGCATTGCAATTACTAAAAACGGAGACGAAATAAACATCCTTAAATCATCTGACAAGGTTACTGTGATGGTTGACAAAGACAAACTAACAGTACTCGACTTATTTTCATTAAGTATGTTAATTTATTGCGTTTTACTCTGTTAATGAAGTGCTGCCAGATGAATTAATAAGAAGAAGATATGTACAAGATTAATTTAAAAAATAATCTTATTTAAAAAATGGAGGTTCAACAGTTTAGATTAAAGCAAATAACTGAACTTCAAAAGGAAATAGAAAGCGACTTGGATAAGTATAGAGTTACTAGAAAGAAATATGCTAAAGCTTTAAATACTCTTTCTTATGTAATTACTGGCTCATCAGCTGTAGCTAGCATAAGTGCTGGTCTAGTGTTGCTCTTTTAGCTACTGGGGTTGAGGCGCCAGCCTCTTAACATTAGGGGGCCTTGGTTTAGGTTTAGGCGCTGTGTCTATGATTGTAAGTGCTGTTTTAAAAAACATTAACTCCTAAATTACAAAAGCACACTGCCATTGTAGCCTTAGCATCAGCAAAACTTTGTTCATTAAGATTAAGATAAGCAAATCATTACAGGATGAAAACATTACAGACGAAGAATTTCAGAAGCTTATGGCTGATGGTGAGGATTACAGACGCCAAAAAATTGAACTTCAAAAGGAGTGGAGAAAGACTTTTACTTCACGGCAGGTAGACACTGATGCAATTAAACAGAACATTGAAAAACAAACACACGATCAGTTAAACCTAAATAGACAAAAAAGATTAACAAAATGGTTTACAGACTAGCCGCCCCAAGACAATTAACGCCGGTGGGACTGAATGACTGGCCTGCGGTGAGTGTCTAATATTGATTGCAACCACCACCGCCGCTGATTCCCTCCGGCCTACCAGGTAGCCGAGCTAGTATTGATCGCAGGCCCAGAGCTGGTCTGCTATGCACTGAGGTTAGCACTGCGCAATGGAAAAATCTGTCACGCTACTTCCTGTAAAAACATTTTTCGCGAGTGAATTAACCGGAAGCAGAAACGTTTGTAAATTTTGTTAACCGGAAAAAGCGTGACAGATTTTCCACTGCGCATGTGCTAGCCTCATAACATGATGAAATCGAAACAACATTTGTGAGCACGCATGTGCTAACCTTAGTGAATACAATAACATGATGAAATCGAAACAACATTTGGTAGCGCACATGTGTAATATAAATTAGGATAATAAAATCGAGTTTTCTAGAATCTTAGATATGGATGAACCTCCTCCTCAAAGCCAACCATCAACAAGCCAGCCCTCAACAAGCCCAGCCTCAACAAGCCAACCTCAACGAAACCAACCATCAACGAACCACCATCAACAAGTTGGACTCGTGTGTTTCGTTTTTTAGAAAGCGTTGCAGCAGATTCGAGTATTTCAACCTCTTCTCTAAAAATCCGCCTTTCCAGAAAGAAAAATGAACTTCGTAGATTAAAAGAAAAAAGTAGGAAGCAAAGACAAAGAATACGCGATCTTACAAAGAAGTAAGAGCAACAGAGGCGCAGATAGACCATGTTACTCAAGAAATATCTTCGTTAAAAATTTGGCAATGGGTTCTGATTCTCAATCGCAGTCAGAGTGAAGGCCATGGCGTCAACATTACGTAGAAGCTGTCAGGTAAGTTATTGATTTTTACCTCTCCACTGCTAAGCATGTGTTGCGTTGCAGTGTGTGTGTGTGTGTGTGTGTGTGTGTGTGTGTGTGTGTGTGTGCGCTATAAGTGTTGTTATTGATTGTGTGTGGACGATGAAGTTAAACCAAAAAAAAAAAAGGGTTTTTTCGTTTTAATTTATTTATTTTTTTTAAAATTTTTGGTTTAAAAATGAAACTCGAACACAGTGAATCT
>CM031608.1:22066960-22129460 GCA_018398815.1 Conus ventricosus
CTCTGCTTTTCATAGTAATCTTGTGCAGCTGCTAGTTGCTCCATAGCTTTGTTATGTCTTTTCTCTTCATTTTGTAGTTTACTAAATGCGTAATTACTTCCGCTAAAAGCAAGCGCATTCACTACTGCACCGCCTATCATCATTACGAATGAAGCCATTTTATAAATGTATTTTTTTATTTTTACATATTGATACTGTCTGGAATTATTCCTTGGTTAACTAGAAAATCTTTCGTAGCAAATGAAGCTGTAATGATAGCAATTAGCTTTACTGAATCCTCAAAGTCTAGCTTGCCAAGATCAGCCGGTTTTATTTTTAAAAAGGCTTTTACCAAGCACTGTGTATCCTATACTTAGGCCTCCAATAACAGCAGAATGGTATACAAGATTGGTAACAGTCTTTTCGGCGCTCATTTTTTAAAAATAAAATAATTATAATTGATAAAAAACATGAACAGCGATGATCTACTACAGCTACCTGAACTTATTATTGCAAATGACCAGGTTGATGACCAAGCTATTATGCCCAAAAAGGAAAGGCTGTATTCTTTGGCAGCATGCGGAAAAACAAAACAGTTCCTCGGAAATGAATTCAGCATAGAACAGATTCAAGATATGTCGCCACAAGACATTGAAAAGTATCATAACAGGTATGAAGCGCAACTAGGATCAAGAATGGTAAAAAGTGTCGAGCAAACAGTTCTTAGTTTGTACACTAAACTAGTAAGTAAATTTGCACCTATTGATTCTGAACAAGACTTTATGTATGATTTAACGCAGGATCCAGTTTTAACAAAGTCATTAGAGTCTCTAGGATGTGATCTATATTACAGATTTGGAACATTATTGTTGCCGCTAATCATGGATTAATTACTTTTAATCATATAGATTTTGTTTCCCTTAAAAATGACCGAGCCAGAAAATCAGCAGAATCAGAAAACACTGAATCAGGTGGAGAAAGTGACCAGTAAAAAGCCTCCTCATCCTGGGCGTGTTGCAGCGGGAAAAAAAATTAGCAGAGTGGAACAAACGAACAAAATTAATGTTACAATCACATAATAAAAAAAGTGCTAGAGCCGCAGCCAGTTGTTTCAACGCCAGCTATAAACACACCAGAACAAGTTGATTCAAGACCTACACCGCCAAAGTCTTTACAGAATTTTCTTAAAGCAATTGTCATTTTTGGCGGCATTGCTGCTGGGGGTGGTTATACGGTTATAAAATATATAAACAAAGACAGCAAAAACCAAAGCAGTCCAAACAATCTCTGCCACTAAATACAGAAGCCGAACACAAAAGCATGCCAAAACCGCTAACAACAAAAGATCATTTTGATCCATTTCAGATGGAATAATATTTCAAGAACTTAATAAATAATTATAAGTTGACTTGAATAAGAACTTGGTTGTACTTAGAGGATGACTTAGTTATGAACTTGAGGTGATTTAAGTGAAGAACTTGAGCTGACTTGATTAAGTACTTGAGGTGACTTGGGATGACTTGATTAAGAACTTAGAAGTTACTTGAGTAGGAACTTGAGGATGACTTGAGTAGGAACTTGAGGATGACTTAGGATGACTTGAGTAGGAACTTATAAGTGACTTGAGTAATGATTTAATGATTTAATGAGTTAAGCTTCCAAAGCCCATTCTCATGCAGGGGTGCGGTGGGGGAGGGGCTGTTCAAAAATGAAGATCAACAAATGCACACAAACCATAATGTCAGAAAAACAACATCGCGATGAGGAAACCAAATCACGGAAATAATTAACTAACATCGAACACAGATGTGATTGTCATTGAGACTTTCAAAACGTTTATCCACTGTCAACAAGATTTCCGTCCTCCACATCTGAATTGCCGCTGGAAGTCAGTTGCACATTCTCTCTGTCAACAGAATGAACGCTTTCCATGTTTCTTAACATTCCTTGTAGGTACGACATAATGTCACTGAGAGTCACGTTCTGTGGAGGGTCGTTCTGTTGGTCATTCGCTGGAGGCCTGTCCTGATCACAGTCCACATCACAGCATTCGTCAACACAGTCTTGATCAGCGCTTGGCTTCAGTGAACCAAAATCCATGTCTGACACTTCATCGTGTGCAACTGTCACAGATTCTTTGTCGCACGGTTCCAAATCAATCTCTGTTTGCTTGTCACTGTGTTGTGTTTTCTTCTGCAGGCTGGGTTACAGAGAGAGGGAGATGGCTGTCACTCTCGAAAATCTCATCACATGGAACACAACTTTCGCTGGTTCTGTCAACGTTGTAAAATATACTAGGAGGTGTCGGCAAAAATAAACCGGACGGAGAACATGAACTTTCACTTGCCTTTTTCTTTTGATTGTTTCTGTAGGCCTCTGCTCTGTGCCTATCCCTATTCAGCTGTGACGGGCACTTGCGACGATACGCCATGCTGTGGCCTTGAGTTTGCGTAGCAGGGGGCTGCTCGGTACTCGAAAATGAACCGCAGCACGACGACAGTTTGTTTTCCTCTACCCTCTATTTTGAATGACGACAATGCCATTTCTTCCAGTGCAGCATTGAGCGTGGCTTCTACAGTGGATGGAAGACCTTGAACAGGCATGCTGGGCGAAGTACAGTTGATACAAGTAGAAATTTACCGGAGCGGCTGAAATACGTCTTGCCGGTTGCCGAACAAGGGAGGCCACTCTGACTTGAGTAAGAACTTGAGTTAAAAACTTAGAAGTGACTTAATTAAGAACTTGAGTTAAAAACTTAGAAGTGACTTAATTAAGAACTTGGTGTGGGTAGAGGGGCGGTGGGTAAGAAGGCGTCAAGTGTGACAAAGCGGAATTGGGGGGGGGGGGGGCTTGGCTTAATGCCAAAGTTGCTCCTTGAAGAGCGATTTTGGAGTGCGGCCAACGAACGTTTTCTTTCACGACTCCAACTGAGTTTGACAGCACAGCGTGAAAATTCCTGGTCAGGCGCGCTTTGCAAGCCTGCTATTATCCCCTCCCTTTACATGTTCTTACTGTGGGGCACTTGGCTTAATGCCCAAGTTGCTCCTTGAAGAGCGGTTTGGAGTGCGGCCAACTGAGTTTGACAGCATAGTGTGTTCTCTGATCGAGTGGGGAGAAGGCAGTTAAGTTTTTGTGTCTACAAATTGTTATAGAAAGTGTACAATTAGATGGAATCAAAAGATGAGTGAATCCGAGTTCCCA
Source organism: Conus ventricosus (assembly GCA_018398815.1). Lineage (NCBI taxonomy): Eukaryota > Metazoa > Mollusca > Gastropoda > Neogastropoda > Conidae > Conus > Conus ventricosus. The sequence goes on from CM031608.1 coordinate 22,070,141, forward strand.
GGAGTCTGACTTACTTAGAGAAATAAAATCAGAGCAATCAACAGACTTAGCCAAGAAATAGAAACAATTGTGATCAGTGATGATGAAGAAGACTTAACTATTGATTGGGGAGATGAAGCCACTGGTGAACCTATAGACGAATACAACAATAGAATTCAACAGCACCTTGACTATTATGCTGCTATTCAACAACATTGGAAAGAAGTGCAATCTGTTTTGAAGCAAAGAGGAATTAAAGAGGCGGAACGTTACAACAAAGAACATAAAAATCAGTTACCAAAGCAACCTGCTGCTGTCTTTCAGACAAGAAGGAAAAGAAAACGTGAAAAGCTTATACACTTATCAGGAAAAAATCTGTAGAAAAACTAAGATTTTCGAAGGTTGAAGACAGGCTGTTAGCTGAAAACACACTGAATGCAATTCCAGAGTATGATGAAAGCAAAACTGTTGAAGAAGTAGAAACAATCATCACTACAAGTCAAACAATCCTTGAACTGAAGGAAAATCAAAATCTAAGAAGTTATCTAGCATATGGCAAGTGGTTAGAAAGGCTGTGTGAATTGAACAGAAGAAATTTTTGTAACTTTGTAGAATCCCACTTGCAGCATTCTCTCGGATGGATAAATAAACTGAGGAGAACTACACGCCTATTTGGAAAGTACAAACAACTTTCAAAACTAGCAATAACAATTTCAGAAGCCATCTCTCTAACCGCCAAAATAAAATCTGCACTTCGAGAGAATCCCACCATGAAGCCGGCTTGGAAGTAAAATAACCCTGCTCACGCTGAAGAATGGAAATAACAGGTAAGATTATCTTTTCTCTCAAATATCTATTTACCATTTCAGCTCATCCGTTTGTTTACCAGTATAGTTAACGCACACATACACACACACACCACCAACAAGAGAAAATAACAAGACACATGCTGTCAACATAGACTGGAGGAAAACATGTCTTTACAAGATTAAGGAAGTGGGGGAAGTATTACCACAAAGCCTTTAGAAATTGAGCGCTATTTACAGTGTTGAAAGGAAGGGAGGGTTGGCTGGCCCTCTTGCAAGGTAAACAAAGTCTCCTCTTAAAACCTCAATTTTATTAGGTGGTGCGATAGACACGATCAACTCCCTCTTTTTTTTTTTTTTAAACTGCTCTTGAGGGGTGTTGTGTTTTTTTTTTAGGTGTGTGATTTTTTTTAGGGGGGTTTATACCCCTGGGAACCTGTGTTGTGTGTGGTGTGTGTGTGTGTGTGTGTGTGTGTGTGTGTGTGTGTTGACAAGAGTGAAGTGGGTGTACAGAACATAGTTACACGTCTGAAGCTTTGATTGAAGGGATAGGTGGGGCTGGGTAGGAAAACTGGAGTGGGTGAAAGGTAAGTGTGTGTGTGGGGAAGATCCAGACAGCTCACTCGGAGTGGTCCTCGGTGCTATGGGTGAGTGAACCAGTGGTATGCCTTCACTGAATCGTGACTGACACTTGTAGGCTACATAGCGTACGCCTCCATCTGCCTGTGAAGTGTGCTTTCTCAACTGTAGCGCTTTTGAATTCAGTCTTGAAAGGAAATGTGAAACCCATGATGGGTGTTAGCTCAGAGGCACACCGTCGGTAAAACAAGAAGTGACGCAGACACTATTTAAAGAGAACAGTTAAAGACTGTAGTTTTATTTCACATGAAAGACAGAGACGCATTTGATGAATGTATGCGTGAAAATGATGTTATTGAAAATGATCAGGAAAAACACAGGATTAAGCAAAAACTAAAATCTGAAAAGTTTAGTAAATTAGTATTAAAAACGGATAATCCTACACAGTATGCATGTTTGTAGGGTTTACTAGGAGAGAACTATAAAATGTCCATCCTAGAGCAACTGCCCGAAACTGGTTGAGGGCAGTTGAGCTAGGATGGACATTTTATAGTTCTCTCAGGGTGTTGATGCCACAGTGCAACACGACAGCATCGAGTTCTTGGTTAGTGTTTATAGCAGATCTAGCAGCTCTTTCAATATTCATCCATGGACAGGCATTTACGTTTGATGACACGAAGTCCATAGGAAAGACCAAGCCTACGTGCCTGCACCCCATTCAGTACAGAATCGTGCAGGATGGCAATACCAGGAAGATCTTTTTCTGTCTGGATGTACTTTTCAGACTTTGATCCAGCATTTCGAGCTTCAGTAATGATTTTTTTTTTGAGAGGATGACTAGAACGAGTACTCGTGATCTTAGTTATGAGGAGCGCCTAACTCTGTTTAGGTTGCCTAGCCTAGAATTCAGAAGACTAAGAGGTGATCTCATTGAAGTATACAAAATTATGCACAATATTTATGATCCTCGCACCACCTCTTCCTTGTTCACTATGGCTAACTATGAAAAGACTCGAGGACATAACTTCAAAATAAACAAAACAAATTTTGCAACTAACCAGTTCCGCAAGTTTTTTACTAACCGTATCATTAATCTGTGGAATAACCTTTCCGATGACACTATCAACGCGCCATCAGTAAACGCATTTAAAAATCAAATTGACAAAAAGTTTAAAGACCAGGTATTTTCCACTGAGTTGGATCTTTATTAAGATGATAAATGTAGTATACACCGCCATTGGGACTTTCACGAGAATGTGATCCAAAAGCACATAAACGGATACTGATTATGAGCCTATATCAGCCTATAGCCATACATTTCTGTGATTCTGTGATTCTGTGATGACGCCGACGGCATTACGTCATCGGGAGTATTCGCATCAGAAACCGCGTTCTTTTCCCTCACCGCAGGCAAGTAGGTACTTTTTGGCTTCTTTGCCTCCTTCTGTCCTCTATTATCAGCATTTCAGGTAAGTCTTTATTCAATGGAAGGTAGCACTAGCAGATGTTTTAACAGCATCAGGAGTAGAGCATATTCTTCTAAAGCGGCTGCACTATTTTTAACCGCCCTTTCCCTTCCGACATATTATCTTTTTTCAGATTCACAATAATATTGGACAGGTGGGCTATTGTTGTTCCAATGCTTTGACTCGATGGCATGAAGTGTCAATGGTTGTACTTACGCACGACGGATTTTTACAAATCGAATCAGCGCCGGTGTTAGTGCCGGGTCGAGTAGGGAGCATGCCGTTAGAAACTTCGTCCAGTTCTAACACTTCAGTAGAGGTCGAAGCATTCTTCTTCCCATTCTGCTTTGAAGCTTTTGTCTTCTCCTTGTTCATTGAACATGTGTCTGTAGGAGTCTTAGTTGACGTTCCTCTCATAGGCTGGAACCTAGTCTTGGTCATTTTCTTTCCATTAGAGAACATACTGTCCAGAGAACATACTGTTCCGTCACGTTTATAGCCGTTGATTGGTTCCTGCGACGTAATGTTCCAGATCCAGATCCAGATCCAGAAGAAGATTAGCCAGTTGTTGACGTCGCCATATTGCGCAGGAATCTCCTAGATGCCGCGTGTGTGTGTGTGAGTGTGTGTGTGCGCGCGCGCGCGCGCGCGTGCGTGCGTGTGCGTGTGTTACTTTGTGTCGGGTAGCGTGTGTAATCTCTGTGCAGCCACACTCTAGGCAGCCACACTCCGACTTCGAGGAATTTTGGAGACTGGTGGTGTTATGCTAGGAGCTTGTCACGACTGAAGACAATCCCCGCATTACTATGCAGAGCATACACATTTTGATGTAGCCTTGGTTCTAGGCTATGCCAATTGGCTTGACATAGCCTTAAGCCAAGGCGGGCATTTTCTGATGATCATGTTGCCATTTTGCCATGCAGGGTTAATAATAATCATATCCGGTTGATTGGTGGACACACTGATCTCAGTTCTCACCGGTGCTGTACTTGCGACAGAAAGTCGAATCTAAACAGGATTACTGTCGCGATTGTTGTATCATAAGAGTGGCCTGTGCAAACACAATTCAGAGTCCTTTTAAACAGTAAACCGCTTTAAGGCACAAATGCGTAAGTACACGTGAGCCTACGGTTACACTGCTCCATTTTGAACCTCTCTCTCTCTCTCTCTCTCTCTCTCTCTCTCTCTCTCTCTCTCTCTCTCTCTCTTGTGTACTTGTCTTACATGTGTGTGTGTGTGTGTGTGTGTGTGTGTGTGTGTGTGTGTGTGTGTGAGCATGCGCGCGCGCACCTATGTATAGGTGAGTAGGTGGTGGTGGTGGTGTGTGCGTGTGTGTGAGTGCGCGCGTGTGTGCGTCAATTTATTGCCTATCCATATGTTCTTGTTTTAGACAAAAAGAAAAACTAAGTCTATCAGCTTCACACACACACACACACACACACACACACACACACACACACACACACACACACGCACGCACGCACACGCACACACACACACACACACACACACACACACACACACACACACCATAGCGTGGATGTGCAGTTTCTAAAATTTCCAGTCTAGTTTAAAATTTTCAGTCTAGATTCCAAAGTACCTGACGTCACTTAAATCCAGCAGAGCCATTTGATTAGCCGGAATCGAAAAGGACGCAGTACAGACTGTCATATATCCATGACGTCATATCTGTTTGGACTGTGCTCGCATGTCGTACACATTGCAGTTTCACAGTTTTCTTGGACGAAATGTTTTGTGATATATCATGTGAACATGGAATATCATACAATGGGCGGTGACTGTAACGTAGGCTCCCATTCTCTTCCCTCCCTTCAATCAGCATATCGTCGCTGTAAGTCGGAAACCACGTATCTCAAATTTTGCTGTTTTTGAGAAAAACGAAAAAAAACGTTATTAAAAAATCACAGCATCTCCTGTAACTTAAATTTAAGGATATATGTCTTGTTCAGTAATGTGTTAATGCAGTCCAAACTTGTGCTAATGCTTACCATTACTGACATTTGATATACTTGAGAAAAAGTTGAGATAAGAGGTTTTTGTCCTAAGCATCCATCTGAATTTAAGACATAGGAGTTTTTCCCCTTTGTCACTTAATCACTTAACCTTCAAAGACCCATATTATTATCAAGGCTGTACCAGGCGTGCTGTTCGTGGTTTTTTTTTATTTGTTTAAACATCTGTGAGTAAATTGTACAACATTGAGCACTCCACAATCTGGTGTTGTGTTGTGTAGAGTTATAATGTGCACTGACAGTGTGCAGTGTACTTTGTAAAAAGAATTTTGAAATTAATGCTCTCTCTCTCTCTCTCCTCTCTCTTCTCTCTCTCTCTCTTTTACAAACACACCATACAATACACGCACGCACGCACGCACACACACACACACACACACACACACACACACACACACACACACACACACACACACACACAGATAGAGTGAGAGAGAGAGAATAAGTCATGAAATCCTGTAAACATTTAAACCATTTTACTTTTGAAGTGGGAATACAAAAAAAAACCGTTCAAAAAAATTTGAGTGCTGTGCAACAGCTTTGATTGCGTTCAACTGCAGTTTAAAGACAAGTTTTTGACCCTCAAAAACGCAAGTGTAAGAACTTTGAAAAACAAAATCTTCAACGATTCATCTCTTGTCTCTACAAAAAAACATAAAATACCGAAAAGAGTGAGAATGGCTGGGGCAAATCTGGTGTGGGTTGAACAAGGAGTTGAGCAAATAAAAATGTAAATGTCATAAATCTTTTTTTTAAATGTATCTTTGATTCACTTCTTGTCTCAACTAAAAAACAGAAAGAAAAACGAAACTAAGTGATGAGAATTGATGGGACAAATGTCACACATTCCTCTACACATCTGGTGTGGATGGAACAGGGAGTTCAGCAAACAAAATCTCTACACAGTAGGTCTCCAACCCTCTGACTGCAATGCCATCAATGGACTGTCCTGGTCCAGTGCTCAGCGAGGCTCATGAGGCAGGAGATCATAAAACTGGTGATAATCCTGAGGCAGAACTTCCTTCAGCTCCTGCAGGTGAGTGTACTTGCTGTTCTTTATCTGCCTGGGTTCAGTGTAAAGTGGAGGGATATCAGGATTCACCACTTTGGTGGGTCTGCGTGGTAGTGGCTGCAATCATCCGTCTGATTAAGCTTGTAACTGATGATGCTGTCAGGAGTGTATCTCAATGCTCTGAGGTCCACTACCTGTGGATCCCCCACAGTACTGCCTGGGCGAATGCTGCGATAGTAGCTCAGCTTTGAAAAGTCACGGAAAAACGTGAAGTCTACACTCTTTACGTGGTAGGGCCTGGGATTGATCCTTGCAGAGACAAACACTTGCTCATACTCTGCAGGCCAGTAGATCTGACGATTTCGGAGTTTTCTTTCAATAGTGGAATGCACACTATCTACTTCTATGTGTGTTTTGCCCCTTCTCGAGGAACTTTTGTAACACCGTAACACCGGTGACTGTGGCAAAATGGAGGAGACAGTTGGAAAGGGTTGCATTCCTGTTCTGATAGTTGCAGCCGTCAGAGTATAGAATGATGGTGGAAAGGGTGGGGTTGTCTCTGAGCAGACAATTCAGGTAGTCCCAAAATGCAGCTCGTAAAGTTGTTGCTTGTAATGTCTCCATTACATTCATGCCAAAAATATCATTCCACATCCTTTGTTCTAAGATCATAGATGGTGAAATTATGGCAGCATAACTTTGTTTTGTAGTTTTGCATTGGCAAAAAGGCGTGGGCCAACAATACCACTTGCAGATCCATCGTCAGTACATGAAATCACTGTGGTCCTCAGCACTCGTTTGTCTCTTTTCTTTTCTTCTTGAGCTTCTGTTTTCCTTGCAATGTGTGCGTCATAATCTGTCTGTGGAACCAAGCCATACTTGTAAGAACAGCACATGTTACATTCATCCTTCTTTGGTTTGTAGATCCCCAAATTCATTGACCGGAATTCTTGGAAAAGTATTGGCCGGAAATCCTGTTCACCCCTTTGGAATCACAATATCCTTGGAACACTTTAAACAACTGTGTTTTTGATTCCACTGTTGTCTCTAAATACAGTTTTTGTGAACTTTTTCGGCAGTAGTGTGATTCAAGCTTCGGCAGACATTCCAAAAGCTCTCTAGCAATGTCAGCTTTAGCACTCTCTCTTGGCTTTGGAGGTGAAGTGTACTTGGATTGCTGCATACCATGAGTGGGCTCTGACTGCAAAACCCACCGTCTTACAGACCATTCTTTGAGGCTTAAAGTGTTTAAAAAAGGTTTCCTGCACACCTGCATCCTTTCACCATCAATTCGCAGGTGAAAGATGTAAGTTCCTTGCCTTCGCGATCTCTCTGCACCCAGTTGCCGTGCCTTTTTCACAACTGTGGGAATGCGATCAACTAAAGATGCGACGTACGTTTTTCGTTGTCCCCAATCCAAGGTTGTCCAGAATGTTTGAAATATATTCTGTCTCTCGGTTTGTTGAATTTCTGAACACTTTCTTTTGCTAGATTTTTCACAAAATCTTGAAGAACACGCTGCACCCATCTTCCTTTCGCTTTTTGGTACTGGGATTTGCTTGCCCTCCTTGTCCCTTTTCATTCCCACATAAGCCTGTCCCTTTGCTCGTAGGAATTGGTTTTTATTCTTTGTCCATTTCTCTTTTTGTGCCGTCCCAGCTGTTGCCTTTTTCCTTGTTGTGCTGTTGTTTTCCTGTTGTGTTTTTCGTTTGCACGTTACTTCAGGTGTGTCCTTGCCTGAATGTTCGTAACTCTCTGTTGTCACGCCAGACGAACACTATCGGGATGATTACGAATCACCACTATCAATCACTTCATCACTAGAATGGGTCAGTTGAGTCTCATCACAAATCAACTGCCGAGGCACTGGGCTACTAGGACCTGGTGCAGCTGAGCTAAGGTCTGGCATTATACAACTTCCTTGTATAGTTAAATTCATGCTGATTTTAAACACTCTTCACACCGGTAGTCAGTATCGTATGCATGGATTGTTACCTGAACAGTTTCAAAATTGACACAGCGAACATGGAAGTGCTTATGACAAAGAATGCAGTAGCACCAAGGAGTGTCATCAGAGTCCCACTTCACACAAGAGGGCCAGTCGTCTTCAACAACAAATTGCAATTCCAGATCCAGCTGTCCTTGGCTGGCTCTGAGCATACTTTGCATACCCAGATAACTTCTTCAACACTGCTGGAGGAGGGACTTGTTCTGCTGCTTTCATCAAAAGATGCCATTCCACTGTGTATAAAAAAACAACAACAACCTTACACACAAAGAGGAACACACATGTGCGTGCACACTCACAAACACACACACAGGCGCGCACGCACACACACACAAATACACATATGCACACAAACATAACACACACACCCACAAATACACACACCACACAAAAAAACACACATACCACACACACCACACACAGACACACACACACACACACACACCACACAAATACACACACCACACACACACACACACACATACACACGCAGAGAGAGAGAGAGAGAGAGAGAGAGAGAGAGAGAGAGAGGAGAGAGAGAGAGAGAGATGATAAAGACAGAAAGAGACAGAGCGAGATTGTGCAGGAGAGAGAGAGAGAGAGAGAGAGAGAGAGAGAGAGAGAGAGAGAGAGAGGATAAAGACAGAAAGAGAGAGAGCGAGATTGTGCAGGAGATCGAGAGAGAGAGGGGGGATTGACGATTCTTTGCTCTCACTGACATTTCTTATGACCAGTCACTAGTGGTTTGCAACACACGCCACTAGATCTAGAGAAAGTAAACATTATAGAAAAAATAACCCAAAAGGTTTCTGTACTCTAAACAATATTACATTTTAAGCATAAAAGTATCCAAGAAAGTATGTGAGAACCCTCTGACAAAATGTGAGGAAACGTTATGGTATATTTACACACCTGTATGCAGTTAAGAATTCGAAATCAAGCCGCAACCACATGCATCCACCGCGTATCTTCCATGTTGTGACGTAGTTTTGGCTCCTTTTCTGGGACAAAAACCTCGTATGTTAACTTGCGTGTTTTTTCCAGAACATAATTTTTCAGAAAAACACGTATGTTTAACTTACGTGTTTTTTTCCACTTCATGTTTGAAACAAGTTGAGATACGTGTTTTTTCACAAGGATGTTCTCTCCATTTGAAAGGCGGTTAGAGATACGAGCTTTTTACAATAGGTGGGGGAAAAAAAAAAGGGGAAGTAACTGTGGTTCTAACTCCAAACCACCAAAAATTGAGATACGTGGTTTCCGACTTACAGCGACGATATTGCACGCGGTCTCTATGTTAACACATCATTGCCGTCTGTGTATGTAGACGAGATCGCAACACTGACGAAAACTCGAATGGATGTATCCATTGTCAAAATTTGAACATGGGGTTCAGGTTCAGTTTCTTTCCGTGTTTTGTCAAATTGTCGAGCAGACGACTTTCAAGAATGGACGTTTTTGGAAGTGAGTTTTTCGCAAGGGGTGGTTTAGGCCTAAGGCCTAGGCCTAGTGAGTGACCACATGTTGGGCCTACCCTCTGTTTGAAAAGGTGTTGCTCTTTTTGGCAGACGTGTGCTCTGCAGTCTGTAGACTGGCTCATTCCAGTTCAAGAACATGGAGACCTAGAGTTGACAGGACCTTTTATTTACTGCATTTTTAAACGGACCTGGACAATAATTCAGTCTTAGAGGCTGTAAACGGAGACAACCACCTACAGATTCCCTAAGCCTCACCCCCTCTTCCTCACCTAGCCTAGAAGATGATTATCGCTGCCACTTCCTGGCGCTCATAGTGTCTCCGATCACATTACTTGAAAAGGCAACAACTCCATAATCCGTCCTGAGAGGCGACAACTCCTTAACCTATCTTGAGAGATGTCAACTCCACAACCAGCTTGAGAGATGTCAACTCCACAACCATCTCGTAATGATGTTTGTAGTAATGGGCGTGTACTCGTTTCACCGCAAGACGTCTTGAGAGACGTCAGCTCTTCAAGCCGGCTTGAGAAGCGACATCTCCATAATCCGTCAATCAGGCATGAAATTCATCCGCCTAAGGCGGATTTTCTGCCCATTTTTTTTCATCTGCGCCGCCCGAAAAAAAGGAGTGCCGCCCAAAAAAAAAAATCCTGAAATAAACGTTCGTTCGATGCTATTCCATTTGGACATTTTGCAACTCTGTTATTCTCAAAAGGGTCAACCGGTCACTTCCGCCGTTAATCAACATCCGGTCTTTTCGCGGCTGTCGAACGTCGGACATCGTTAAAATGGCGAAGTTTGTTAAGCGCGCCGCGATTTCACGGCAAAAAGAAGGGACGAGAAACGATTGGAGGTGGGACTGGCTAGACCAGAAAGTGGACGATGTTCGAGTTGGTGATGCGATTCGTAAATTAGACGAAAAAGGCGCTGCATTTTGTGTTCCATGTGGAAAGATTGTGAACTATATATAGATGGCAGTCGTGGTTTCATTGCACTGAGATGCCATATGAATAGGGCAGTCCAAAAAAAACGCCAGTGCTGTGAAGCACAACACCACCATTGCAGGTATGTAATATATTATATATATAATATATATATATATATATATATATATATATATATATATTTTTTTTTTTTTTTAAGTAGTTTACTTAGGCTGACCCCCCCCCCCCTCCCCTCTCTCTCTCTCTCATCTCTCTCTCTCTCTCTCTCTCTCCTCTCTCTGCCTGTCCTTTGCCCTTCCCTGCACTCCTTTCGCTCCTGCGTCTCTCTCTCTCTCTCTCTCTCTCTCTCTCTCTCGCACACAAGCGCCTTCAAGTACATGCTCTCCTTGTGTCATCTTCTTATCATGATTTGCTCATATAATTTTATGATCTGTATTGTTTCATTATTTTTAATCAGCTCCTTCCTGTCTTATATTGCACATATTATTGTGTTTGTCTTTCACATGATCTTTCTATGAGTGGTTTCCCCTCTCTCTCTCTCTCTCTCTCTCTCTCTCTCTCTCTCTCTCTCTCTCTCTTTTTTTTTTTTTTTTTTTTTTGCTTCCCCCCCCCCTCTTTTTTTTGCTTCCCCCCCCCCCCCTCAAATTCCATCTTACTTTCCTAAATACCTTCTACGTATTTTCATGTCTTACAGAAAATGATCACACGTTGTGCCTTGCTCTCTCTCTCTCTCTCTCTCTCTCTCTTCTCTCTCTCTCTCTCCTCTCCTCTCTCTCTCTCTCTGTGCGTGCATGCATGCGTGCATGTATGTGTGTGTGTTCCAAATATTATGTACGTACTTGTCATATTCATTTTACTGTCTGTTTTTATACATGCTAATTTTTGTACGTTTGTAGTACATTTCCATATATTCCCCCTGCTATTCCCCCTGCTCAGCCCACCCCCCACCTCCACTCTCTCCTTCCCCTTAATTATTGTTATTTTCATTTTTTATTTGTTTATTATTATTATTTTTTTCATTTCTCTTGTATTTTTATTTGATGTTCCATTATGATTACATGACCGCTTTGTTTGCTTTCCTACATTATTTCATTTCACTGCATATTGTAGTCCCTATTTATACTGAAAACATGAAATTGAAAATGTTGCTTTTTTTGCCCTTCTTAACAGCGCTGAAATAGGGCTTTATTTGCAGTTTTAGGCCTTTTATTTCATAAAAAAGCTTCAGCTTCAGGGGCTTTCCCCCCCCTGGCCCCCATTTTGCCCTTCTTAACAGCGCTGAAATAGGGCTTTATTTGCAGTTTTAGGCCTTTTATTTCATAAAAAAGCTTCAGCTTCAGGGGGCGGAGCCCCCTGGCCCCCGCCGGGCGTTGCCCCTGGACCCCACTGGGGGCCTTCAGCGGCCCCCAGACCCCCGCCAATTTTTCAGCCTTTTTCGCTGCTGGTCACTTTCATGCCTGGTCAATTCCACAACCCATCTTGAGAGGTGACAACTCCACAACCATCTTCAGAGTTCCACAAGCTGTCTTGAGAGACATTGCCTCCATAACCCGTCTTGAGAGGCCGTCAACTCTACAAACCGTCTTGAGAGGCAACAACACCACAAGCCGTCTTGAGAGGCAACAACACCACAAGCCGTCTTGAGAGGCCGTCAGCTCCACAAGCTGTCTTGAGAGGAGTCAACTCGCCATGTCGTCTTGAGAAGCGACAACTCTACGAGCCGTGTTGAGATACATTAACTCGACAACATCCCGAGAGGTGTCACCTCCACAATCCAATTTTGAGAGATCCAGCGCTAAGCTTGGCTTTCTTCCTAAAGCACCAAACATAAGGAATCATAGAAAACAGTGATGAAATAAATCAACCTAATGGTGACGCCGTGCTCAGTGAACAGCGACACACAGCCTAGCTGTGACAGTGAGCATGATGAAGAATAATTTATCTTTGTGTCCGGACTCCAGGTGCCAGGAGGGCTAACTTTTTTCCCCCTTTTTCTTCTAGTGCAGAGCAAAACATACAGTAGTTGTATACAAGACTACAAACAACCCTAGCACTCCCAACAAAATGCAAAACCTGGAGTGAGACCCCAACGAATTGTACCCATCTTACGTCATGCTAAGGTTTGTATTGCAACTATACAGTCCTATCAGCAGTAAAAAGTCGTTAATGACACAGTTTCAGATAACGAAGAGAGAGAGAGAGAGAGAGAGAGAGAGAGAGAGAGAGAGAGAGAGAGAGAGAGAATTTCTACAACGCACAACCACAAAAAAATTCAAATTACCATCCAGCATTTTCTAACTCTACGTGAACCAGGCAGATCATGGGCGAGCCTCCGCCAGTCACCTGCTGCTTGATCTCAACAATTATAGATAAAGAACAATAAAGGTAACTCTTGCTCCCATGATGAAATAATTACATGCCCATAACTCCAAATGAATGCTGCTTAAGAAACCAAATCGCCTAACATAAATACTAACACAGAGCATACAGAACAAACTGGTGTGGTAAGCAACATTTGTTTGGAGTTACGGCGTGTAATAATTTCATCATGGGAGCAAGGTTACAATAGTTGTTTGTTATGTGCTGTTTGATGTTCCATATTTCATTCACGATTTTCTTCTCTACAATGTTTGCCAAAGTTGCGAGTGTACAGTGAACGTATTATTTCACCAGCACAGTGAGAGATACGGACACTCCACAGGTGGGAGTTAATGAAAGCTACGTGTTAGAGTAATCCGACTCTCTTACTTGAGTTCCACGTGTGCTTTAGAGCGATGCTTACAAGTTAAGGAACGCTTACAGAAATTGCTGTTAAATGTGTTTTAATACAGACAGAGGAAAACAGTTTACTCGAATGTTTCGCCCAGTCATTCAGCCACCTGTGGCTACAATTTCAATGAAAGCCATTCACACGTCGTTGAACAATCAGTAATAAAAAGAGACACCCCCATTTGAAAAGTCAGCAGCAGTCAATAGTGGGTGTGGCCGCCATTCTGAGTCACACATGCTCTGCACCGACGCCGCATGGAATGAACCAGGGTTGTAAGGTCTGTTGCGGGATGGCCTGCCATTCCTGCTGCAGGAACTGGGTCAGCTGGGCCACATCAGCGGGCGGAGGGTGGTTGTCAGCAACTCGTCTACCCAGGACGTCCCACAGGTGCTCTATCGGTGCCAGGTCTGGAGAGCGCGATGGCCATTCCATGCGTTGGATCCCCTGCTGCTGGAAGAAGTCTCGTACCACGTGGGCTCGATGCGGAGGGGCGTTGTCGTCCTGGAGAGTCGCACCAGGACCCATGGCCTGGAGAGCTGGCTGCACAATGGGGCGGACGATCTCATCCCGATAACGCTGACCAGTCAAAGATCCCTGGATGACGTACAGGGGGGTTCTGCCATGGAGATGAAAACCACCCCACACCATTACCGAACCACCTCCATAACGGTCGACCTCACGAATGGTGGCGGCAGTGAATCGTTCTCCTTGTCTGCGCCAGACTCGTCTCCTGCCATCATTGAATGAGACAGTGAAACGTGACTCATCGGTAAAGAGGATCCTCGACCACTGCTGCCTGTTCCAATGCTGATGGAGGCGCACCACGCCAGGCGGGCCTGTCGGTGACCCTGAGTCAGTGGAATTCGGATGGCTGGCCGACGAGACTGGAGGTCAAATTCATGAAGGGGGTTGCGGACAGTGGAAACGGTGACATTGACATTTGCTGCTTGCATGAGGCGACGTCTCAGCATGGGTGTTGTGACTGTTCTGTCCCGTAAAGTTGACAGGTAGAGAAATCGGTCATCCCGTCGACTGGTGCAACGAGGACGTCCAGTGCGCGCCCGTTCTTCCGTCCTGCCTGTTGTCGCATAACGTTCATTGAGTCTGTGAATGACTGAGGCCGACACCTGAAGACGTCTGCCCACCTCTCGTAAAGACACACCCTCTGCTAGCCACGCCAGAGCGCGCCCGCAGTCCACTACACTCAGTCGTCTTCTTGGAGGCATGTCTGGTTGTGTCGTTTTTAATGCCCTTTCTGATACCCATTTTGGTGCAGTTTGTGCGGGTCAGTGTTCACAGTTGTCAGTGCTTGCACGTGCAACCTGCCGAATCGCTGCACATGCCCGGTCTGGTCAGCAGGGGCTTGTTCCACGGTCAGTGCAATTTCCTCATTTGCACGAATGTCCCGCCGCTGGCGAGGCATTGAGTGGCAGAGTGGTGAGTACAGGAATCATACCGGTGTGTCGAGCAATGTTTCAAGTACCGTTCTGCTGCATTTTTTTTCCAAAATGGGCGGCCTGGCCTTTTTTACCATTTCATTTAAGAAGATACAAAAAACGTAGGGCGTTCCTTAACTTGTTGCGGGGAGTATATATAAAATACAATTATAATCAACATCTACGAAGTTGTATTAGATTCAGTTCAAATAAAAGCATTAAAATCATCGTTACAAAATCCACAGAATTCATTTCACAAAAAGAAATAACATTGAAAGAGAGGACCAAAATGTTAGTTCTTCTGAAGCCGAGTCAGTCTCAAATTCACGTCCCCTTTCTCCATAGTCCATTCACGTTTCTGCTCTGTTCAAGTGCTATCCAAATAAAAAAAAATTTAAAAAAAAGAACGCAGCGGATCTGTGACCCCTATTTTAGTGTTGACGACTTGGTACTCCACCGTTCGTAGACGACAATAACAATTTTGACAGCTAAGCCAGGCAAAGAGATCTTGCGCAACACGCTACCTGGAAGGGTCAATAAAGAAAGTGAATATGTCACAGTCACAGAACATAATGTGACAATGATGATACCCCAGGTGAGAAGAACTAAGACAAGCCATTTGTTTTTTGTGGTGTCGTGCAAAATTAG
This sequence comes from Conus ventricosus, assembly GCA_018398815.1. Classification (NCBI taxonomy): domain Eukaryota; kingdom Metazoa; phylum Mollusca; class Gastropoda; order Neogastropoda; family Conidae; genus Conus; species Conus ventricosus. Next base: position 22,085,300 of record CM031608.1, read on the forward strand.
GGACGCTTCGTGTATGGGCACTAGGGGATAGTTACGCTGCACTTGTTTGTGGTCAAAGAGTCTTGTGGAGACTGGGCAGTGAACAAGTGATTGCTCTTTCCTTTGAGGGAAAAGACCTACTTTTGCTTGGGTAGAATTGCGGGACCCCATTCTTTTCAGGGACCACACAGGCTGTTGTTGATGGAAAACCTTGTATTCGATGGAATCGTTGGGAACAAGGCTCTTGGGGGAGATGCAGAAGGGCTGGGTGTTCCAGATTACAAAATCGGTAAAGGGATTGGTTTTATTGTTGTAGTAGTTAGGGCTCAGATGGCAAAGGAATAGAATCTTCAAAACCTCCAACTGAAGGAAATTTAGTGATGCTAAACCAAGGGATCTACAAATGGCTCAGTCAGAGGACAAATCTCTCCACAGGTTTTGAGAATTTGCTATTAACACTCTCGAAGTCTGAGATAACTGAACAACTTTACTTCTTGGAATAGAAAGGAATCTCTGCTGACAGGATAGTAGGAAAGATAATTCCTACCAACAGGTGGTGGCTCCAACAAACTACAGGCAGAATCTTTGAAGCTAGCTCTTCAATCGAGAATACTTGGAGGCCAAAAACTCTTGAAAGGATTTGGCAGCAATTATCTGGACAGGTATTTGAACTGATGTTGGGCACTCTTATTATCTTGTAACTTGAGTCAAGAGTTGACTCTAAAATAGGACAGAGAAAGTTCCTTTGGTCCATCTGATTCAAATTAATTGTCCTTTAGGTTGTGTGGGGCTTTTTGGTTTGTCCATAAGCTCTGCATCGGAGAGTTGGACACTGTTGTTAGCTGACTGTTTCCCAAAGCGAATGGGTTGTTTTAGGGCAGTTCCACGGAAGGCATTTTAAGTCCACCTTGTGGTAGAGGTTTTGTTGAGATGTAATGTCGGGTTGGCATTTCTCCTGAAGTTCCGACAGATCATGGACCCCAGTTTGCCAGTTGGGTGATGGTCGGGTGATCTGCCTGATTCTATCAGAGGATTCACATATGCAGTGGGCTGGTGGAGAGACTCAAAGGCACACCAAATCTCTGCTCAAGAAACAAGAGCCAAGATGGCTTAGACACTGAGACAGATACATTCCTGCGATCCTGTTTCTGTACAGAGAGGTTCCCGAGGAAAGTCTGGGGTTCTTGCCCTTTGAGCTCCTGTATGGCTGACCTGTCAATCGGCTGTTAAATAGTCCCTGAAGCAGGCATGGAGAGAAGAGGAAGAGATCAACAGACCCACCAGTATGTGGTTGACCTCCAAAACCGAAATGATGAAAGACATGTTCAAGCTGGAGACAAATTGAGCTTCCGGTAACTAGCCATAGATTTGCATCGCAAGTTGAACTTTGTTCTTGCAAGGCAGGAAACAACGTTCTTTTGCTGAAGTTAAACGAAAAGTACCAATTACTGGGGGAATTACCAGGGGCCTATAAAGTCGTCGAGAGATTGAGTTAGGCTGGTTACAGGGTCATCATGGCATGCGATATGGAGCTCACGGCCATATGAGAACAAGATGGAGGCAGCTCAAATCTACAAGACTGAAAAGTATGCTGATCTGGCAAACAGCCTGAGGAGAGAAGGCTATCAGGTCAAAGTCCTCACTGCAGAAATCGGAGCTAGGGGGTTTGTAGGAACGTCTGCATACAGCCTCATGAAACACCCTTTCAGTTGCAGGGAGGGAAAAAAACAGAGCCCTGAAAGCAATGGCAGAAGCGGCAGAGAGGTGTTCAAGCTGGATCTGGTCAAGGAGAAACAAAAGTGAACTTCATAAGCTTAACTTTCCCACAATATCAGGTGTCCCAATGGCTCAGTGGTTAGAGGCGAGTCATTAAGTGGAAAATGAGCATGCCCAAAGGGTCATGGGTTCGAATCCCACCATGGCTCGTCCCAGATGGAAAAAGGGGCAGCAGAAGGACATCCGGAGTCATGAACCGGGTGTGGCCAACCCCCCCCCCCCCCCCCCCCCCCCCCCCCCCTAGAGTGTCAGGAGATAAGAGCCGAAACCCTTGCTTGAAGGGCGCTTCTCTCTGAGGACTCTCTGCTGCCATGCTCTCCACGAGTTTCTTTCTACTGATGCATGGGTCGGGTAAACAATTGACTTCCGGGAATAGGCCCGAGGATGTCCGGGAAAGACTGGAGGACACGGGGAAAGACCAGAACCAAGGCCTCTGTGGGCTGGCTCCCCACTATGCCTTCAACATGTGGCTACTAAGTACAAAAGGAAATGATGCTCCCAGATTCACTGAAAGGGGGGGAGAAACGATGAATCCATCGGTGCTCAACCAATCACGACTGCAAATCCCAAACGGACTATGAACATGCACCAAATGGAATATCCATGTGTCTTTTGGAAAGCGTTTTGCAACCACCCGTGGCATGAGATCCACAGAACAAAGATGGGATGTGTGAAGATCATCTGAATGAGCAGCAGCGCTCTGCATCAGCAGATAAGACGTCGGAAGACCAAGGCCAGGTTTTAAAACCCACAGTGCCAAGGACACCCTTTTTACCCCACAAACTGTCAAGAAGAACAACCTGGCATGCGCCGAACGGAATGACCCACAACCAGATTGACTTTGTCCTCACTCCCCCGCGGCGCTTCAAATCAAGCATCAATAAAGCAAAGACGAGGACATACCCCGGAGCTGATATAGGCAGCGACCACGATCTCGTGCTGCTCACAATGAAGATCAAATTGAAGAAAAAGTACCAAGCTGCGCAGCCACGCATCAAGTTTGACCTGGAGAAGTTAAAAGACCCAGAGATAGAAGAGGCATTCCAGGCACAGCTCGGGGGGGGGCGGTTCGCGGCACTCAACCTCCTGGACAATGACATCAACGACCTCACAAACAGCTTCAATGAGGCAGTCTGCGAAACAGCAGAGGAGGTACATGGTCGACAGAGAAGAAACACCAAGCATGGATCTCAACGACATCCTTGACCTCTGCGACAAAAGAAGATCACTGAAGAATACGAAAAATTCCAGCCCTGAACAAGCCGCACAGTATCGAAAAACCAACAACCTTGTAAAGAAGGAAATGATTGAAGCCAAAGAACAATGGGTCAATAATCAGTGCGAGAACATAGAGAAAGGCATGGAAAAGGGAAACAGCAAACATGCCTTCACCACACTGAAAAACCTCACCAAGACGCAGCAAAACAGATCGTCAGTCATCGAGGATACCTCAGGCGAGCTGCTGACAGAAAGCTCCGCTGTTTTGAACAGATGGACACAGTACTGCCAAGAACTTTACAACTACCCCAATACAGCCAGACGACAGTCTGTTGAGGGGGACTCAACACCATCAAGGGAATCCTCACCACTACCAGTGATGAGAGAAGAAGTGGAAGAAGCCATCGGCAGCCTTCCGACAGGGAAATCACCTGAAGCAGACAATATTCCGCAGAGCTGCTCAAACATGGAGGGAAGGAATTGGTCACTCTAGTAACATCGATTTGTCAGAAGATCTGGGAGACAAAACCCGTGGCCCACAGAATGGACTCAATCACTCATCATCCCCATGCCCAAAAAGGGAAATCTCGCCAATGCCAGAACTACAGAACAATAAGTCTCATTAGCCACACCAGTAAAATCATGCTCAGAGTCATCTTGAATTGACTGAAGAAAGAGGCGGAAGAACACTGGCGGAAGAACAAGCTGGATTCAGGGCAGGCAGAAGCACAGTAGAACAGATCTTCACCTGCCGGATACTGATGGAGATACATCTGCAACATCAGAGAGAACCTGTTCCACAACTTCATTGACTTTAGGAAAGCGTTTGACAGGGTGTGGCACAAGGGTCCCGTGGCAGGTGCTCAGAAAGTTTGGGATAAAAGGAGGGTCTCGTCCAAACCATCCAGGCACTGTATAACACCGCCAGCAGCGCAGTCCTCCTCAACAACCAGATAGGGGACTACTTCAAGACCACAGTTGGAGTCCGTCAAGGCTGCCTGCTATCTCCCGTACTGTTCAATCTCTTCCTGGAAAACATCATGCGTGAAACCCTCCATGACTTCCACTCCACTGTCTCCATCGGAGGAAGAATTCATCAATAATCTGAGGTTCGCAGATGACATCGACCTGATGGAGGCAGCAACGAAGAACTACAAGACCTGACAAAGAGACTGGAAGAAAGGGCAGGTGCATATGGAATGGAAGTGAGCACAGAAAAAAGCAAAGTCCTGGCAACAGCACAACCAACACCCATGCTGAAATCTACATGAATGGACAACAGCTTGAAGAAGTGGGCGCTTTCAAATACCTTGGGCCACTCTCACCAAAGACGGTCGCTCTACAACAGAAATCAAGACCGACTAGCGATCGCAACAGCAGCAATGGCAAAGCTAAACAAGATCTGGAAGAGCAGGGAGATCAGCTTTCCTACAAAGATGAAGCTGTACAAGTCCCTGGTGCTGTCCATCCTGCTGTAATGGCTGCGAAAGCTGGACCATGACAGCAGAGACCACCAAGAGAATCCAGACGTTTGAAACTAAATGCTTCAGCGCTTGCTCGGGATCTCTTGGCAAGACCGGAAGACAAACGACCTTGTGAGGAGCCAAATAACATCACTTGCAGGCCCCCAAGAACCCCTCTTGGCAACAGTCAAGAAGAGGAAGCTTGTCGTGGTTCGGCATGCATAAAGCCACAATTCACTGCCCAAAACAGTATCCAGGGCACGCTGGAAGCAGCAGACGAAGGGGACGACAAGCCAAATGCTGGATGGACAACATCAAAGATGGACCAGGATGGATGGCCCTACGCTGATGCGACAGCAGAGGACAGGCCGGATGGCGGTGCCTGGCTTCGAGAGTGTCTCTCATCTCTCCTCTACGCCCATCATGGCAAGAGAATGATGAGATGCCAAGGACATCCACGCTGTTGGTTCGGATGAGGAATTTGCACAGGCCCTCGATGCCAGTGCCTGAAATCAACCTGCACGAGCAAACGAAACTGAAGATTGGGAGAAACTGGATGCAAAAATCGTCCGAAGACTCGATGCACTGATAGGAAAAGCACCCTGGAACACAAACTAGCCACATATGGGACATTGTGTATGCCACATGTAAGACGCCTAGGAGCAAAACTACCCACAGAGAAAAACACATCCAAAGAAATCCAGACGCCAAGAAGAGATGGACAAGATCAGGTCCAAAAGAAAAACCTCAAGAAGCAAATGAAGACCACACTGCCAGTTGAAAAACAAGGCTTGGAAAAACTCAGAAAGACCTGAAAGCAAAAACACAGCGTCCTCATCAAAGCGAGGAAGAGGAAGAGCAAAAAAAGAAGACACAAGAGCGCTTCTTCAGAAAACCCCTTCCAGTTTGCCAGAACACTGTTTGGGCAGCCAAAATCTGGGACCCTAAGTGTGGACAAAGGAGTTCTTGAGCACATCTGACGAAAACATACTCTGACTCACAGAGCAAAGCACCACTCGACATTCAAGTCTGGTGTGGCCAACCAACCCTGAGGAACAGTTCAATGACAAGCCTCCAACAGTGGCGGAAATCAAGAAGGGGTCGACAAAGAACAGAGCCAAATCATCACCAGGGCCAAACGGAATACCTTACCAGCTGTACAAGAAATGTCCCAAGGTGCTGGGTGGCTCCACGGGCTGCTGCGATCAGCTTGGAGAAACCAGAAGATCAGCGGCCAGTGGATGACGGCAGATGATGTGTGTCCATCCCAAAGAGCAAAACTCAAGTGACATCAGCCAGTTCAGGCCAATATCACTACTGAACGTCGAAGGGAAAATCTTCTTCTCTGTCATGGCAGCAAGGCTGACCAAGTACCTCATGGAAAACAAGTACTTGGATGTGTCAGTCCAGAAAGGTGGCATCCCAGGCGTGGCTGGCTGTGTAGAACACGCAACAATGATCTGGGACGCAATCCAAAGAGCAAAAACAGAAACGAGAGACCTGGACGTAGTGTGGCTTGATCTGGCAAACGCATATGGGTCAGTACCCTATGAAATGATACAGTTGGCTCTTGAGATGTACCATGTGCCAAAGAACATCTGCGACATGCTCAAGAAGTACTTCAATGGCTTCTGAATGCGGTTCTCTACCAAGGAGTACGCAACAGATTGGATCAACTTGGAAGTGGGCATTGCAATGGGCTGTGCAATTTCTCCAATGCTGTTCGTGTTGGCAATGGAAGTCATCTTGAAAGCAGCAACAAGCAACGCAAGACAAACAGACCTTGGCAATGGATACACGATGCCCCCCCCCCCCCCCCTCTCAAGGCCTTCATGGATGACACTACAGCGATTTCATTCAGAGAAGACGAGACACGTCATGTGCTGGAGAGGCTGGATGACATAGTTGCCTCATCCAGAATGAAGTTCAAGCCAAAGAAATCACGGAGTCTCTCACTGAGAAAAGGAAAAATGGCCGAATCCGTGGTCTTCAGTGTTGCCGATCAGGCCATTCCAACAGTCACAGAAGAGTCAGTCAAGAGCTTGGAAGATGGTATGATGATACGCTGAAAGACACACAAAGAACAAAAGAAACGAAACAGATGTCGAAAGAAGGCTTGAAGACCATCGACCAGTGTGGGCTCCTGGCAAATACAAGGTCTGGTGCCTGCAGTTCATGCTGATACCAAAGCTCCTATGGCCTCTGATGTTATACGACATCTGCACAGCATAGTGGAGGCAATGGAAGCCAAATCAACAAGTTCACAAGGAAATGGCTTGGTGTCCCACCCTGTCTGACTGACATAGCGCTGTAATGTCGCCAAGCAAAGCTGAAACTACCACTGAAATCCATCCTGGAGGAATACAAAGCAGGGAATATCAGACCTCATAGCATGCTGGAGGACTCAGGAGACAGATGGTAGAAGCAATCAAGCCTCAGCTGAAGACAGGCAGAAAATGGAAAGTTCGAGAGGCGATACATTCTGCAAAAGAAAGTCTCAAGATCAGAGAAATAACAGGACACACACAGACCAACAGACAAGGACTGGGGGTGACCAAAACTAAATGGTGGTCAAAGGCCAAAGGAAAAGCCAAAAGAGACATGATGATTCAGGAGATGAGAAAAGAAGAAGACCAAAAAGGAATCCAAAAGCAGTGCCAGCAGAGCCAGCAAGGGCAATGGACAACGTGGAGAATGTACTCCAAAGAAGTCTCACTTGCAATGACATTTGACACATGGCCCCTCTCAGAATCAGCTTCATTCTCAGACCTGCATATGACCTTCTGCCTTCAAATGCAAACCTGGTGAAGTGGGTGAAAACAGACGATCCTGCATGCCCCCTCTACAATGAAAAACAAACAGTGGAGCATGTCCTAAGCTCATGTAAAGTAGCCCTGGCTCAAGGAAGTACACATGGAGGCACAACCAAGTGCTCAAAGAGATTGTACAAGTAGTCTGGGCTGGTACCAACACCACAAAAGGGAACATCGGGACTCCAAAAGCACCCGCAACATTCTTCACGGCAGGAGGCAGCAAATCATGGCCAAGAACAGCAGTACCGCTCGGAACATGCAGGCAGAGTCTGCTGGACGGGCAGATGACTGGGAGTGGCACTGCAGACCTCCCAGAATGGAAGACTCACCCAGAGATCATCAGCAAGAGTGGCATAAGACCAGACATAGTAGTCCACTCTCAGTCAACCAAGCAGCTGATCATGATCGAGCTCACGGTGCCATATGAGAACAGAATGGAGGCAGCTCAAATCTACAAGACTGAAAAGTATGCTGATCTGGCAAACAGCCTGAGGAGAGAAGGCTATCAGGTCAAAGTCCTCACTGCAGAAATTGGAGCTAGGGGGTTCGTAGGAACGTCTGCGTACAGCCTCATGAAACAGCTCTCAGTTGCAGGGAGGGAAAGAATCAGAGCCCTGAAAGCAATGGCAGAAGCAGCAGAGAGGTGCTCAAGCTGGATCTGGTCAAGGAGAACAAAGTGAACTTCAAAGGCTTAACTTTCAACAAATATGAGGTGTACCCGTGGCTCATTGGTTAGAGTGCGAGTCATTAAGTGGAAAATGAGCATGTCCAGAGGGTCATGGTTCGAATCCAGCCATGGCTCGTCCCAAGATGGGGGAAAAAAGGGCAGCAGAGGACATCCGGAGTCATGAACCGGGTGTGGCCCAACCCCCCTGGAGTGTCAGGAGATAAAGCCGAAACACTTGCTTGAAGGGGCTTCTCTTCTGACGGCTCTCTGCTGCCACGTTCTCCACAGTTTCTTTCTACTGTATCATCTAACATATAGGAACATGTTCAGAGTGTCCAAGAAGCTCTGAGTTCAATACCACTGTATATATAACAGTCATGATAGATGAAATAGGAGGTGAACTTGAAGCGAATTCTCCTTAAGCTTCCGTTGTGTTACCTGAAGAAAGAAGCGTCAGTTGAAGATACTTACTATTAGCCGATCCTCATGACTACATAGAGGCGATGGGTGATAAATCACTGGAAACAAGGCAGTGGGTGTGGTTGATCTTCCTCTACGGACTGATGTAGGCAAATTACACTTGAGCTGACTTTTGATGAGCTGTTGCTGGTCATGGTGAGACTGGTCCGTCTTTCCCATACAAGGCAATCTGTGGGGTGAAAAGAGATTGGGGGTATGCTGAAGTTAGGGGTCACAGCATCAGCTTTTAGGCCCTCTTATTCCTCCAAGGAAGGTTGGGAATGGCAGATTCTGTCTGAACGTTCACAGACCGTACAAAGCGCCAAAGTTTAATGCTGAACTCTTCCTGATACTGAATTTCTATTCAGTCGGCTAAGCCGAACAAAGTGCTTGTCAAAGATTGATTTTTCAATGGGGTATGAGTAAATTCACATTAGGCAACAGGATAAGTCGAAGGCTGCATTCTGGCACCTCAGGGACAGTAGTTCACACCATTTTCACTTCATAGTACTGCTGCTGTCTTCGGCAGGGTAATGAGGCGTCTGTTCAGCCTAACAGACTTGGCTGATGGACACTGTTATAGACGAAATCATTATTGCAGCCAACACGTGGGAGCAGCATCTGGAGGTTCCCAGTGCACCGTTTGGTAGAGTGCGTGAAATAAACCTTCCAGTTTACCCTAAACGTGTTTCACTGAATTAGAAGAGTTCAATTTTGGGTGGTGTCTGGATAGCGAACGGCAGATGTGACTCGAGGAGAACAAAGTGGGTGTGATTTGTGTCGGGCCAAAGTTGGCGACAACGAAGAATGTTCGTTCAGTCATGGATCTCGCGGGGTACTACAGGAGGTTTGTATCACTATTTTTTCACCTTGGCGACTTCTGTGTCTGACCTGACGAAAAAGATCCAGGTGAAACGGGTCCCGTGGTCAAGGAGCTATGTGGAAGCCATTCACATACTTAGGGATCAGCTTTATGGCGCCCAGATCCTGTAGTTCCATTTGTGCGTCAGACAGATGCTTCCAATGCGAAAAGGGAACATCCTTTCTAAGGACACCTACACACCATATAAGCTGACTTTTTGCACCATGCTTTATGTCGCCATGTTTACTGTGTCATTTCCCCATCCTCTCTTGTCCTTCACCTGTCTCTCTCTTGCTTGGAACCTCTCATCCTGTCCCGCCCTACCCTCCCTCTCCCACTCCACTCCATTTTTCATCTTTGCGCCGTGTCTGTGCTTTCATTTATGTTCTTTCCATTTTCCAGTAATGTATTCCATTTCTGAATGCGCCATTGTACTGTTCAAATGACCATCTTATCACTGCTTTATTTCTGAAGGCACTTATTTGTTGATTCTTCACGAGTGTTAATTTTAATGAGCTTATTAGATTGGTAAGCTTCGATAATACTGTTTTCTGAATGTAATAGCCCTTTTGATTATAAATAGGCTATGAATGTACTATAGAATTGATAAGCTTCGATAATACTGGTGTTGCTGAATGTATATTAGCCACTTTGATTAAAATAGGCTCTGATGTACCTATCTATACACTTTGCCTTGCATGCACTACTCTGCAGTATATTTCATTACATAAGTTCTTGAAGATTTGTCCAGCTTGACTGGTATCTATAGTGCCAGGGAGTTCCACGCCGTCAAGGGGATTCTCAGAGTAAGTGAAGCTGACACAGAGAATTTGTATCCCCTCTGCTCAACAATGAAGTGTTGTGTTGTGATCTGGTCTCTGCAGGGTCAGTGTCTGCAAAGCCAGCTTTTGGTCTCATCGTTTACTGTCGACCTGGTCCTTCATTTTGTTCAAGGGGTCCTGTAGAACACTTGACCTGGTTCACAGTTCACATGGTGGTAGGAGTTGTCTTTCCCAGCGTGTTTCTTTTTCATTCTGTAAAATAGTTGTATTGATGCGTTTTACTGAACTTCCCAGCTGGGTTAGTTTACATCTTCGAATTCGATCGTACTCATACTTCTCTTCCCAATGGTTTTGTAACAGCTGGCAGAGCATTTGCACCACTGTGGTCTGCGTCTTCCATGAGTAGTTGTACAGACACGTGGGCAGGTGCCGGTACTTTGTAATGTGCTTTGCCGTTTCTCAGTTGCTTAGATGCCTTTCGTGTGTCCTTTTGGTTCTTTTGTGTCTGCAGGCCCAGTGTGGCTTTTTAATTTTGTTTGTACGTTTTCTGTAGTGTTTCTTTTCCTTTAATGTCTTAGCAGAGTGTGTCCTTTTCGGTTCCTTTGGTGTCTACATGCAGAGTACTTTTTTCCTTTGATTTCTGAATCAGAGTGTGTCCTTTCTGGTTGCTTTCGTGTGTAATGCAGAGTGTGTCCCTAGTGGTTCCTTTGGTGATGCGAACAGGTATGTCCCTTTTTTGGTTTCTTTGGTGTCTGCAGGCAAGTGTGTTCATTTTGGTGTCTACTGGCAGCGTGTTCTTTTGGTTCCTTCGGTATCTACAGGCAGTGTGTGTCTTTTTGGTTCCTTTCATGTCTATGTGCACAGTGTGTCCTTTTGGTGTCATTCATGTTTACAGGCACAGTGTGTCCGTTTTGGTGTCTCAGGGAGACAGTGTCCTTTTTTGTTTCTTGGTGTCTACAGGCACGGTGTGTCCTTTTTGGTGTCTACAGGCACAGTGTGTTGTCTTTTGGTGTCTACGGTCATCGTGTGTCCTTTTGGTGTCCACGGTCACGTGTGTCCTTTTGGTGTCTACGGTCATCGTGTGTCCTTTTTAGTGTCTGCAGGCACGGTGTGTCCTTTTGTTGTACAGGCACAGTGTGTCCTTTGGTGTCTACAGGCACGTGTGTCCTTTTTGGTGTCTACAGCAGTGCCATTTGTGTGTCCCTTTTGGTGTCTACGCATGGTGTGTCTTTTCAGTGTCACAGGTGTGTCCTTTTTGGTGTCTACAGGCACGGTGTGTCCTTTTGGTGTCTACAGGCACGTGTGTCCTTTTTGGTGTTACAGGCACAGTGTGTCCTTTTTGGTGTCTACAGGCACAGTGTGTCCTTTTTGGTGTCTACAGGCACAGTGTGTCCTTTTTGGTGTCTACAGGCACGGTGTGTCCTTTTTGGTGTCTACAGGCACGTGTGTCCTTTTTGGTGTCTACAGGCACGTGTGTCCTTTTTGGTGTTACAGCACGTGTGTCCTTTTTGGTGATCTACAAGCAGTGTGTCCTTTTGGTGTCAGGCACGTGTGTCCTTTTTGGTGTCTACAGGCACAGTGTGTCCTTTTTGGTGTCTCACGGTCATCGTGTGTCCTTTTTGTGTCTACAGGCACAGTGTGTCCTTTTTGGTGTCTACGGTCATCGGTGTGTCCTTTTTGGTGTCCTACGGTCATCGTGTGTCCTTTTTGGTGTACAGGCACATGTGTCCTTTTGCTGTTCAGGCATCGTGGTCCTTTTTGGTTCTACAGGCATGGTGTGTCCTTTTTGGTGTCACAGGTCATCGTGTGTCCTTTTAGTGTCTACAGGCACGGTGTGTCCTTTTTGGTGTCTACAGGCACGTGTGTCCTTTTTGGTGTCTACAGGCACAGTGTGTCCTTTTTGTGTGTACAGGCACAGTGTGTCCTTTTGGTGTCTACAGGCACGAGTGTGTCCTTTTGGTGTCTACAGGCACGGTGTGTCCTTTTTGGTGTCTACAGGCACGTGTGTCCTTTTTGGTGTCTACAGGCACAGTGTGTCCTTTTTGGTGTCTACAGGCACTGTGTGTCTTTTTGGTGTCTACAGGCACAGTGTGTCCTTTTTGTGTCTACAGGCACGGTGTGTCCTTTTTGGTGTCTACAGGCACGGTGTGTCCTTTTTGGTGTCTGCAGGCACAGTGTGTCCTTTTTGTGTGTACAGGCACAGTGTGTCCTTTTTGGTGTCTACAGGCACAGTGTGTCCTTTTTGGTGTCTACAGGCACAGTGTGTCCTTTTTGTGTCTACAGGCACGGTGTGTCCTTTTTGGTGTTACAGGCACAGTGTGTCCTTTTTGGTGTCTACAGGCACAGTGTGTCCTTTTTGTGTCTGCAGGCACGGTGTGTCCTTTTTTGTGTCTGCAGGCACAGGTGTGTCCTTTTGTGTGTCTACAGGCACAGTGTGTCCTTTTTGGTGTCTACAGGACAGTGTGTCCTTTTGGTGTCTACAGGCACGGTGTGTCCTTTTTGGTGTCCACAGGCACAGTGTGTCCTTTTGGTGTCTACAGGCACGGTGTGTCCTTTTTGTGTCTGCAGGCACGGTGTGTCCTTTTTGGTGTCTACAGCACAGTGTGTCCTTTTTGGTGTTACAGGCACAGTGTGTCCTTTTTGGTGTCTACAGGCACGGTGTGTCCTTTTTGGTGTCTAACAGGCACAGTGTGTCCTTTTTGGTGTCTACAGGCACGGTGTGTCCTTTTTGTGTTACAGGCATGGTGTGTCCTTTTTGTGTGTACAGGCACAGTGTGTCCCTTTTTGGTGTCTGCAGGCACAGTGTGTCTTTTTGGTGTACTACAGGCACGGTGTGTCCTTTTTGGTGTCTACAGGCACAGTGTGTCCTTTTTGGTGTCTACAGGCACAGTGTGTCCTTTTTGGTGTCTACAGGCACAGTGTGTCCTTTTTGGTGTCTACAGGCACAGTGTGTCCTTTTTGGTGTGTACAGGCACAGTGTGTCCTTTTTGGTGTCTACAGGCACGGTGTGTCCTTTTTGGTGTCTGCAGGCACAGTGTGTCCTTTTTGGTGTCTACAGGCACAGTGTGTCCTTTTTGGTGTCTGCAGGCACAGTGTGTCCTTTTTGGTGTCTCAGGCACACGTGTCCTTTTTGGTGTACAGGCACAGTGTGTCCTTTTTGGTGTCTGCAGGCACAGTGTGTCCTTTTTGGTGTCTGCAGGCACAGTGTGTCCTTTGGTGTCTCAGGCACGGTGTTCCCTTTGTCTGCAGGCACAGTGTGTCCTTTTTTGGTGTCTTACAGGCACAGTGTGTCCTTTTTGGTGTCTGCAGCACAGTGTGTCCTTTTTGGTGTCTACAGGCACGTGTGTCCTTTTTGGGTGTTGCAGGCACAGTGTGTCCTTTTGGGTCTGCAGGCACAGTGTGTCCTTTTTGGAGTCTACAGGCACAGTGTGTCCTTTTGGGGTCTGCAGGCACAGTGTGTCCTTTGGTGTCTGCAGCACAGTGTGTCCTTTTGGAGTCTACAGGCACGGTGTGTCCTTTTGGAGTCTGCAGGCACAGTGTGTCCTTTTTTTCTTTGGATGTCTACAGGCACAGTGTGTCCTTTTGGGTCTGCAGGCACGTGTGTCCTTTTTGGGTGTCTGCAGGCACAGTGTGTCCTTTTTATTCTTTGTCCTACAGGCACAGTGTGTCCTTTGTAGTCTTCTGGTGTGCAGGCAGATCCCTTCTGATGGAAGAACATGTCATGCACTTCACTGTAGTTCCGGCACTTTGGTCCCCCTCCAACGTCTAGCTCTTAGCTGTGTTCCCAGCAGCCAGGCCTGGTTTTTGATTAAAACAGCTTTGGCTGGCAGAGGAGGGGTGTTAAACATGGCTGCCAACGAATCCCCAGCCCTCGGTGAATTAGGATAGACATGCCTGTCCCAGCATCAAAGACAGCACAAGAGGACAGGACAAAGAAGATCATCAGGAGAACCCAACATCCAGGAGGATGGGTCAGCAGAGCTATGATCGGGGATGAACAGAGTGACAATGCGCAAAAAGCAAAATCTGTTGTAAAAGTTTATTATAAGTTCGGCCAGGGATGAAGCTGTTGCATCAATAACCCCGATTTGATGCAGACTGTTAGTGCTGGTGCTAGCAATTTACATCGAAACAGGGTTACTGGTGTACGTACGCCAGCGATGCATAATGTACTAAACGCTGTCTAGTGTGGTGTTGTGTTTGTTTATTATGAACCCAAAAAATTAAGATTAAATGAAACTATGGACATAGAACAGACTGCAAGAATCAAGTTAATTCGTTTTCTAACAATTAAGAGCAGAAATGAGGATGACAGATATTAGGACAAATGCACACGCTATTTTTCAGAAATGATGATAAATGCATGGTATTTTTGAGTCAGTCATAATATCATGGATTGGTCCTTATCTATACGAGTTTGAATGTGTAGGCTTCTTTGCTTAAGACAAGGGATGTGTTGATGTAACATTCTCTTCTTTATTTGTTTAGCTCTTCTTCAGCGCAGACATTAATGCAGTGTCACTTCCAACTGATGCAGACATCTGATGATGAACAACTGTTATGCCTATCCATCAGGGTAAAAGAAATAAAATAGCAACTCAGTATTCCATTGTAAATGCACTTTATCGCCTTCAGTACATCTTAGCATCTTCTGTAAAAAAAATTGCACTCAATTCGTAGATAGGCTAATTTAGTATATTTCATCATTGTCTCATATTACAGCGTTTAAAGATGATTAAATATATGAACGTAATGTTCTCTGTTCGAGAGTAAGAGTTCACTTATGTATGATTTGAAGATTTCCTTCTTGAAAATAAAACAGTCTGTCCAAACAGGGTGTACAAGAAAGATGTTGACATTGACACACGAACATGACTTAAATACCTAAATATTGGATTCCAAGGCCATTATGACCCTGAAAAATGGGAAGGCTGCAAGGCCGGATGAGATACCAGCAGAAGCCATCAAAGCAGACATAGAGACAGCTCTCAACATGCTATACAGACTCTTCAGCAGGATCTGGGAGAAGGAGGAGGTACTGGCCCAGTGGAAAGAAGGAATCATCATCAAGCTGCCGAAGAAAGGAGACCTCAGACCTGCAGCAGCTACCGAGGGATCATGCTCCTGTCAACGCCAGGCAAGGTTCTCAGCAGGGTTCTACTGGAGAGGATGAAGGAGGCTGTCGACCCCAAGCTCCGAGACCAACAGGCAGGCTTCCGGCGGAACAAATCCTGTGCCGACCAGATCGCCAGCCTGCGCATCATCGTGGAGCAGTCGCTGGAGTGGAACTCCCCCCTCTACATCAACTTCATAGATTATGAGAAGGCCTTCGACAGTGTGGACAGAAAGACATTGTGGAAGCTGCTTAGGCACTATGGAGTCCCCGAGAAGATCATTTCCCTTATACAGTACACCTACCAGGACATGAACTGCAAGATTACCCACGCCGGCCAGCTGTACGGAAGTTTCGAGGTGAAGACCGGAGTTCGGTAGGGGTGCCTGCTGTCGCCGTTCCTCTTCCTCCTGGTCATCGACTGGATCATGAAGACCACTACAACATGCGGGAACAACAGTATACAGTGGATACTCTGGATGTACGCAGCTAGATGACCTCGACTTCGCTGACGACCTGGCGCTCCTGTCACACAGCCACAGCCAAATTCAGGACAAGACCACTCGCCTGGAGACCACATCAGCCGGGACAGGGCTCAAGATCAACAGGAAGAAGACGAGCTGATGAAAATCAACACCACTGCCATCACACTAGTCACGGTGGTGGAGAGCCCATCATGGAGTTGGAGTCTTACATCTACCTGGGAAGCGTGGTTGACCAACAGGGAGGCATGGACCAAGACGTCACAGCCAGAATCGGCAAGGCAAGAGCAGCTTTCGTCATGCTTAAGAACATCTGGGCATCTGGAGGAATCAGCATAAGAATCAAACTCCGCATCTTCAACTCTAATGTGGAGTCAATTCTGCTCTACGGATGCGAGAGATGGCGGACAACACAGACAATGCAACAAAAGATTCAGACATTCTTCAACACCTGTCTGAGACGCAACTACAAAATCCGATGGCCGGAGAAGATCCGAAACGAAGATCTGTGGGAGCGAGCGGGACAGGAACCAGTGGCCAAGCAGATACTGCGAAGGAAGTGGGGCTGGATCGGACACACCCTCAGGAAGCCAGCGTCCAGCACGACACGTCAAGCCCTGACCTGGAACCCGCAGGGAAAGAGGAAGAGAGGCCAGCCTCGCAACAGCTGGAGGCGAGACACCGAGGCAGGGCTGAAGCAACAAGGGATCAACTGGACTGGAATGGGCTGAATAGCCCAGAACAGAGTGCGATGGCGAAGGGTCGTCGATGGCCTATGCTCCACCGAGAGCGATGGGCATAAGTAAGTAAGTAAGTACTTCCAACTAATGCAGACTTCTGATGATAACCAACTGTTAGGCCTATCCATCATGGTAATACGAAATAAAATAGCAACTCAGTATTCCATTGTAAATGTACTTTATCGCCTTCAGTACATCTTAGCATCTTCTGTCCAAAAAAAAATTGCACTCAATTCGTAGATAGGCTAATAGAGTATTTTTCAACATTGTCTCATATTACAGCGTTTAAGGATGATTAAATATCTGAACTTATGTTCTCTGTTCGAGAGTGAGAGTTCGTTTATGTATGATTTGAAGATTTCCTTCTTGAAAATAAAACAGTCTGTCCAAACAGGGTGTACAAGAAAGATGTTGATATTGACAGACGAACATGACTTAAATACCTAAACATTAGATTCCGTGAATTGATCAGAAGCTTTGACTACAATAGCAAGCCTGACACAAATAAATATTCTGACAATTCATCTTCTATAATAGTGACAAAAGAGAAACTTTTTAATTAAATGATAAATGTATTTTGAACACATGCGTTCCATTTCCTGTCAACATGTCGACAATGTGAAATACAAACATCCCTTCATGTTAATACGATGGTTTTTGTTGTTTATTCTTATCACAGAAATGTGAAATAAAAAAATATGTTTATAATAATATGATGATTTTTGTGGTTAATTGTTATCACAGAAATATGAAATGCAAACATCCGTTAAAAATGATATGATGATTTATACGATTTACTGATATCACGGAAATGTAAATGCAAACATTTGTTAATGATAAATGATGGTTTCTGTGGTTTATTGATATAATGGAAATATAAAATACAGACATCTATTAACAACATGTCATGGTTTCTATGGCTTACATATATCCCCATTAAAGTTTGGTCATCTGTGAAAAGATGTTATAAATAACATTAAGATTACCTTCAAAATCAAGGCTTGTGGTAGAGCGAAGAACGAAACGCCTTTTTATCATATCCCTTTCGCCAGAATGTATTAGCAGCAATCATAGGACTTTGGATTGCCATTCCAGTGTACTCCTTGCACTGGGGGTGTAGTGTGGTTCATGTATGTTTGTGCATGTGACTCTAACCCTTCTGTACGTCCACTTGTAGCACAAGCTCTTTGGACCATTCACATCTCGGATTCCAGAACCCTGTGTGTGAGCTCATGTTCTAGCATGCCGTGTTTGCATGCTTGCTTGCTTTCGCTTCGCTTGCCTCTCACCGCCTTTCTCACAGCGGTTTTTGTTTTGTTTTGTTTTGTTTTTTTGAACGGCCAGTATCCTGGTGTTTGGTACCAGGAGATCACCGCGGCAGGTGTGCCTCTTCGGAAGCCGTCTCCGAGAGGACAGTCGTCAGCGTCACCTGGACCTGTCTTTGGTTTGCGGAAGACGATCTGGAGCCTTGGTCAGTTTCTATCTCGTTCTGGAGCCTTGGCCAGTTTCTGTCTCGTTCTGGAGCCTTGGCCAGTTTCTATCTCGTTGACTCTTTTTCTTCACCTCTTCCTACCTTGCACAGGTTTGGAGAAATGGTTGAAGAAACTACCACGGAAAGAGCGACTGGTGAGAGAGAGGGAAGGTGTGGGGTTGGATTTAGGGCCAGAGTAATGAAAATTAAACAGTAGGCATGCACGCACGCACGCACGCACGCGCACGTACGTACACACACAACACACACACACACACACACACACACACCACACACACACACACACACGAGCGCGCACGCGCGCGCGCGCGCGCACACACACACACACACACACACAAGAGAAGATAACAAGATGGCGGCGACGATCAGAAGCTGAACTAAGGCCTTGCTGAAAATAAGCATATCAACAAGTCAAATGAACAGAATAACCAGATCCAGAGGTTTAGGAGGTCGTCACACAAACTCGACATCTAAGAAAGAAAGCAAGAACCCTCCAAAACAGGAAGAATCTACAAGCTTAGCTCGAAGAAAGACGTTTTGGAGCGAGCTGCGCGTCAAGTTCAAACTGACAAGGAGAACAACCAAAATGACGGTGAAGTGACCAACGAAGAAGAAATCAAGTAAGTGTCATTAAACAATTAGAAAATTTGGTCGAGAAGCTAGCCGACAGGATCACCTCACTAAAAAGAACCGTGAAAGAGCAAACCGATCTGACAGCTAGCCTAGGAAACAAATCGGAAAATACACATCGGTTTGCTAGTCCCAACCTTGTCGACAGATCAGCACAAACGTTGACGAGTTCCATGACGCCTTGTCGCACTTACGCTGAAGCGGCAAGATCATCTCGTTCACCCCCTAACCTACCCCTGAATAATCAACAACAAGTGCAGGGAAGGTGGAAAAGAAAACAATTTAGCAAAGAGAAGGACCTGAAAGAAAGCAAAAAATGTGAAGCTGGAACGATTACAGAACAAAGCAAGGATCATGACGTCAAACAAGATGACGTAAAGAACAAAAAGAAATACGTATCCCATTCTGTTTCTACATCTGGTGGCGACTTGCCTCGTGTGCTCCTGATACATGACAGTATCATGAAGAAGGTTGATGCTCGGAGACTTGGCCTGTCATACGGTCTGCAGGTGGCAAAGAGAAAAGCATATCAGATTGAGCATTGCACACGCGCTCTGAACGAGGCAAAAATATCTCTGAATCCTGAACCCGAATGTGTAGTTCTGCATGTAGGAGTGAACGATTTGAAGGGGAAAGATCCGGAGAAATGCAGTACGGAAATGCAGAAATGCGTCAAGGAGGCCAAAGCTCAATTTCCTAAAGCCAAGATCGTGGTGAGTCAAGTGGGTCCTGTCAAAAAATAAAACACTGGACATTAAGAAAGATCTGTTCAACGCAACAACAAGACAGAAACTACAGACAGAACACGACATTACTTTCGTCTCCTTTAACGAGTTCAGGGTGGTGTACTATCTGTGTGTCTGTTTAACTCATACAATAGCACACACAAATAGATGAGAAACACAGCCATGTGTTTGAGCCCGCAGAGCGCCGTTTACTTGACTAATGGCGGGTCTCTGGTAGAACTGTTACTCTACAAATCACATGCTCATTTCCGGACCAGTCTCCATGACAACGACTGTAAATATATAACAAGGATTGTCATTGGCTTGGACACTACATCCCTCTCCATCTTGAATGAAATGTCTGTCTAGATACTGAACAGGCAATGCACATGAACATATCTTCCAAACGGAATTTTCACTGTTGTTTTGTCTCTGAGGGACAGCAACATTCGGAATCCAAAGTATCTTCTCCATGCCCATATCAAAACATAACGAGTTCAACTTCATGCATAAACAACCAGAAATAAATTAAAACAGTGTGTATGTGTTTGTGCTTGTCTGTGCATTTTTTTTTATTTTTTTTTACGTATGTCCAGGAATGTATATATGTTCAAACTTCAAGTTACACAACATAGTCTTTCAGGTATTCAGGGGCCTTTCGATTTCTGGATGATCTTTGTAGTCCCTGGGATTTGTGGGAAGAGCTTGGGAGTAGGATTGGTTTTGTGGAGGATCTGGACACACTGGATTTGTCTGGGGCACAGGAATGAAATAATCATAATCATCATCTTCTTCTTCTTGAGGTGAAGGAATGTGGCCTCGGAGTGGCTTGAAGAAGGAAGAGTTTCGGACAATCTTAGATGATCCACGTCGGGCAGTTATCATTGTTCCTTTCTTTTCCACAACAGTATAAGGTTTTGGGTCGTACTGAGGCGTAGTTTTGTTGCGCCGAGTTTGTTTAACAAGAACTTGGTCTCCAGGATTTATAAGGTTAGGGGTAGTCCGACGTTTATTGTCCGCATATGTTTTCATCTTCTCTTTGCTCTAAGAATCGTTCTTTGCCAACTGAGTGAGGATAGACTCAGACTGCATCAGATTTGGCTCGGCCAGTTCAGGTAAGCCTACTTTCATCTTTCTCCCTGTGAGGGCTTCATGTGGAGATATTTTCGTTGAAACATGAGGAGTTGCTCTGTAGTGTCGCAGAAAGTTGGGAAGATGAGTTTTCCAGTTGTTCCCTTGTGCAGAGGATGCACGAACATGTTTATTCAGAGTACGCACAAAACGTTCGGCTTCACCGTTTGCTTCAGGCCAGAGGGGTGTAACTCTGCGATGGTGAAACCCATGTGTTTCTGCAAAGTTCTTGAAATCAGAACTGGCGAATGGAGGGCCATTGTCAGTCTTCACCACATCTGGGATGCCATGACGGGAGAATATCATGTCCAAATGAGGGATGACTGTCTTTGCAGATGTTGAATTGATGATATCAACTTTTGGGTATCTGCTGTACTCATCAACAACTACCAAAGCATAGTCTCCAGATGGAAACGGACCGACAAAGTCTACAGCAACTTCACTCCAAGGAGCACTGGGTAGTGGAGTCATATTGAGAGGTTCACATCGAACAGGAGTGGGTGTTGATGCTTGACAAGAGATACAAGATTTTACCGTCTCTTCAACCATCTTGTCAATTTGCGGAAACCATACTTTTTCTGTGATCAGCTGTTTTGTTTTCACAATTCCTTGATGTGAAGAGTGGGCAATGTCAATAACTTTCTGTTGTAGAGTACGAGGAATGATCAATCGATGACCCCGCAGGATAACACCGCTGGAAACGGCCAATTCATCTTTGAACTTGGTGTAGTCATTCAGATCCTTTCCCCATCTTCCAGTCTCTATTGCACACATCAGTCTTTTCAGATCACAGTCATCCTGTGTTGCAGACTGTACCTCTTGAAGAGTCATTGCCTTTGGCACAGCGTTGTTGCATACATAGTTAATGTATGGTTCTGCAGCGTTTTCTCGTTTGGGAATTTCTTGTGGATGACGGCTAGCGTAATCAGCAGGATTCAAATCATTTCGTCCAGGACGATACTTGAGTTCCATGTCATATGGCATCGTCGCAGACGCCAACGTTCAATGCGTGCGCTTGCTGGTTTCTGACTCTTGAAAATGCCAAGAAGAGGTTTGTGGTCAGTGAAGATTGTGAATTGTGCTCCAAACAGGTAGATGTGAAAATGTTCAGCACCAAATACAACTGCTAGCATTTCACGTTCAGTTTGTGAGTATCGCTGCTCAACTTCAGTCAGTGCTCTGCTGGCATATGAAATAACCTTGCCATTTTGTGTCAGGATAGCAGCAATACCAACTGGACTGCCGTCAACAACAACTTCGGTTTGTCGTGTGGAGTCAAAGTACGCCATGACTTGAGAACTTGTCAGGGCTTGTTTCAGGTTCACGAACGCTTGTTCTTCATGATTTGTCCATTTCCAAGGCACATCTTTTTTTGTCAGTTTGCGAAGAGGTTCTGTGAGTACTGAGTATCTAATATATAAATGGCAAATTCTGTGTGTGTGTGTGTGTGTGTGTGTGTGTGTGTGTGTGTGTGTGTGTGTGTGTGTGTGTGTCTGTGTACGCTATAGACTCAAAAACGGCTCAACCGATTGTAATGAAATTTGGCAGGTACGTCTGTTGTGACCCGAGGATGGTTTTGGGCTAATCTCTAAAAAAAAATAAAACCGTTAAAAACTGTTATAACGGTTTCAAAGACATCATTTTCCTCTGCTTTTCTTCAAATAGCCGTTGTGGCATTGCACAGGTACAGGACTACTTCTCTAAAATTAGAACCGTTATTTGGCAGTTAAAAAACGTTATTTATAACAGTTAAAAACCGTTAGAAACACCAAACCCTATAAAAGAAACTGTTTAAAACCCGATCTTCTTGAAATTTAGCAGGTACGTCTGTTGTGACCCGAGGATGGTTTTGGGCTAATCTCTAAAAAAAATAAAACCGTTAAAAAACGTTAAAAAACTGTTATAACGGTTTCAAAGACATCTTTTTCCTCTGCTTTTCATCAAATGGCCGTTGTGACATGCACAGGTACATCGAACCTAGAGGGACATCTCCCGAGTAACATCGGGTCATTGGACAGTTTCTACGACAGTTATTTATGACCGTTAAAAACCGTTAACAACACGTACCCCCCTAAAAACGATCAAAAGTACAATCTTTTCTGATGTTGGCGGCAAAGGGAGTCGTCGGATCGCACCAAACTTGGCATGAGTCTAGAGGGACATACTGTGGATAACATTGGGTCATTCGATAGTTTTTATGACCGTTATTTATTACCGTTAAAAAGCGTTATTTTCTAAATTTAGACCTTTCTTGGTGGAAATTTGGTATACAGGTGTAGTTTTAAATGCTGAACAATGATACACAACTTACACGAACCGAAACTTAAAATTGACCGTTAAAAACCGTTATTATATAAATTTAGACCGTTCTTGATGAAATTCGGTATACAGATGCAGTTTTACACGCTGAACAATGATATACAACTTACATGAACGGAAACTTAAAAATTGACCGTTAAAAAACCGTTATTATATAAATTTAGACCGTTCCTGATGAAATTCGGTATTACATATGCAGTTTTACACGCTGAACAATGATATACAACTTACACGAACGGAAACTTAAAAATTGAGCGTTAAAAACCGTTAAGATCCGTTATTTTCTAAATTTAGACCTTTCTTGATGAAATTTGGTATACAGGTGCAGTTTTACACGCTGATCAATGATAGACAACTAATATGAACAGAAACTTAAAATTCACCGTTAAAAACCGTTAATTTCTAAATTTAGAGATGGTAGTCTGCAGAGGATTTCAGAAATACACCGAAGTTATGATGCTCTGCAATACCCTCTGATTTTTGTCTGTCAACAAGAGCCATGGTCAGACATTTTCATCCGTGGAGCAGATCTGACCGTTCCGTGTTTTACACATGGAACGTTCAACGTTGCAGCACCACGAACTGGAAGCGCAGAAACACTGACTATACTTGCGCCAATTTCAAGACCAAACCGCGATTCGAAACCACGACCTTTGGATCATGAGTCCAGCGCCTTATCCACTAGGTTATGGCGGCCCCTACAGAGTTGTCATTTTGGAGCACTTCAATCGAGGAATTGAGAATGCATCGGTAGTTCATTAAGTACAGGCATCCCTCTATCGACTGTGTATATACTATACTATACTATACTATATTGGTCCCACCAGCACTATGCCAGTTTTATGATAGCCAGGAAGATCTGATAGAAGCAGTCTACCCGGATCTTCATGCTCACTGTGCAGACTCAGACTGGTTAGTGGAAAGGGCCATAATCTCCTCCCTGAACGAGACTGTCAACAGGCTGAACAGAAAAAATCGTAGCTGACTTCCCTGGAGAGGAAACTGTACAGATCTGTTGACACGGCCAAGAATGATGATGAGGCAGTCCTTTATCCACAAGAACTCCTGAACTCCATTGAGATTTCGGACTTCCACCGCATGAACTGTTGCTGAAATCTGGGAGTCCCATCATCATTCTCCGCTCACTGGACCCGCCAAAGGTGACCAGTGGCACCCGATGTGTCTTCACCAGACTGCACAGGAATGTTGTAGAAGCGAAAATATCATGTGGCCCCCACAAAGGTGAACCGGTGCTGCTCCCCAGAATTCCCCTGGAAACCCATGGACTCACCCCTGCCATTCCAGTTCTGGCGGCTTCAGTTTCCCATGAAACCAGCTTTCGCTCTGACAATCAACAGAGCCAGGGTCAGACATTTTCATCCCTTGGGGCAGACCTGACCGTTCCGTGTTTTACACATGGAATATTCTACGTTGCAGCATCACGAACTGGAAACGCAGAAACACACTGACTATACTTGCACCAAACAGGGAGACCAGAAATGTTGTCTACCAGAGCTCTCCAATAGACATGATACATCGTGAAAATGCAATCTTTTCACAGAGTTGTCATGTTTGAGTTGGATTTAACGTCCGTGCCCAAAATCAAGGATATGCAGATGGCTGGTCCGTCTCATTAGCCTGACACCTGCGGGGCCAGGGTGGATATCGAGGTGAACTATGGTCGTTTTAGCTGGAAACATTCTACGTGAAAATTTCCAAGACCAAGCCGGGATTCGAAACCACGACCTTTGGATCATGAGTGCCAGCACCTTATCCACTAGGTTATGGCGGCCCTACAGAGTTGTCATTTTGGAGCACTTCAATCAAGGAATTGAGAATGCATCAGTAAGTTACAAAGTAACAGGCATCCCTCTATGGACTGTGTATCGTATTACGAAAAAAATTCGTGAGGGAAAACAGATTGAGAGGCAAGAAGGGAGTGGGCGTCCGAAAAATTGGGTGAAGTAGATAGGAGGAGGCTGGGGCAATTGGTTCAGCATGGGAAAAACGAAACAAACCAAAGCTGAATTTTATTGTATTGTCTTTTAAGTGTGAGAGAGAGGGGTGGCCAGAAAATTATTGTACAGATATACCCGAGCGAAGCCGGGTAACCAGCTAGTTGAGGAATAAATCTCGAGACGTATTGAGCCATACCCAGGAAAGATCTCACCTCATTTGCATTTCGTGGGGCTTTCATGTTGACGATTGCCTCTATCTTCTCTGGATTAGGAGAAACACCGTTTTCGCCAAACACGTGGACCAAAGAAAGTCAATTGTCTTGCAGAGAACACACACTTTTCCTTATTGAGTTTTGCCCCATTATCAAGAAGTCGTTGTAGCGTTGCTCGAAGACTTGCGTCATGTTCTTCTCGAGTTTTGCCGTGAATGATGATGTCATCTGACAGATTCTTTGCACCTGGAATGTCATGCAGAAGGTTGGAAATAATGTTCTGAAAAATTTCTGAGGCAGCATTTACACCAAAGAGTAGGCGTTTGTATCTCCTCAGTCCAACATGGGTAGTGAAAGTTGTAATGTACCGACTATTTTCATCCAACATGCACTGATGGTATGCATTAGTCATGTCAAGTTTGCTGAAAAATTTTGAACCATTCATGTCAGCAATGAGATCATCAATGGTAGGCATAGGGTGTTTTTCTCGTCCGATGGCTTTGTTCGCTTCTCTCATGTTGATGCACACTCGGACACCGTTTGACTTCTTAGGGACGACAACAACTGGACTTATTCAAGGAGTTGGACCATTGACCTTTTCGATGATGTCCATGTTTTCAAGACGCTTAAGTTCAGTTTCAACATCTTTTCTCACATGAAAAGGAATACGTCTGTGGCGCTGGGCTACAGGCTGTACGTTTGGATTAATGTATAATTTGACATTGACATCCTTGATTTTTTCCAAGCTGACCATCAAACAGCGTGGGAAACTCAGCAATAGCACAGGATTGAGAACTGAAAGCAAACAGTATCAATTTCAAAGCCTGAGCTGTTTCATTACACAGAAGATTTCTGCATGAAGTGGAGTCTGCATGCATCACATAGAAAATAGCCTTGACACTCTTCTTATTGTGTTGTATTTCACCTTGAAAATATCCTAAGATTGGGAGAGGTGTCTTAGAGTTGTAGGCAAATATGCGAGGACAAGGAGACATCAGTGTAGGCTTCGTGTGAAGTGACAGGTAAGTTGTATAGTTTATGATGTTCACTGATGCACCAGTGTCAATCAAGAACTCAGTTGGAGTTTTCATGAGAAGTGTGGAAAATTTTGGAATTTGCCCATTTCGTCCGTTCACAGAGAAAACAAATTCATCACTTTCACTTGAAACAGTCACTGTGTCATTGTTCACAGGAAGATCAATTTGCCTGACCCTAGCTGTGGAAAGGCAAACGCGAGCATAATGTCCTATCTTGTTGCATGAAGAGCATCGCTTGTCTTTAGCTGGACAGGAGTTCCTGGGATGATATGTGGTGCTGCCACAATGTCGCCAGGAATTATGCTGACCGCGTGCATTCCGTTGTGGAGGGGAACCATTTCGGCCAAACGCATTCCCACGAGATCGCTGATGCTGTTGTTGGTTGCTTGAACCACTTGACGAAAACATTTGGACAAAGTTTTTGCTTTGATTATGACGCCCTTGTTTATGATTGTGATAAGCAGAACCCTTTGAAGTGAGAGCACATGCTTCAGCACTATCAGGATCTAAAACTGTGTTCGCTACACAAGCCTTTACAGCACACGTCTTTTGATGACTGCTGCTCTGCTTTCTGCCAGTTCAAAACTTCTGGCTTCATCAAGTACCTGTTGAAGAGTTAAATATGTCTTTCAGGGCTCTCCTACGTGCCATAGTTGATAAACAGCCTTGCACAATCTGACCTAGGATCTCCCTATTCTATACTACTCAAACAAGTTAAAGGGGCCCCCCTCCGATCTTCACCTGCTGTCGACAACTCGGTTTATTGACGCGAGTTTTGAAATCGTACAAATTAACTTGTGTTGCTGTGTTGCTAAATCGGTGCATATGCAGATTGAAGCATGTGAAAAAATCCGCTTGACACCAGGTTCATGCTGAGCAACACGAGAAACGCGAAAGTCATGGAAAATTGTTGTGTTTTTCGCTGTACCCCCTAGTACTGGACAGGATCAGCATGCGAGAGAAATGGGTTGCACGTGCACGGCGCTCTACTGATGAACGCGTTCACCACCTTTTAGGCTGCCAGTGCGTATTTAAAGGGGCTAACAGCTGCCCAAATAACCATGCCACCAAGACGAAAGCTGAGTGACACAAACGAGGACGAGCGCTGGCATGGATCCAGGATGGAATTGCTATACGGGAAGTGGCAAGAAGAGTCGGAGTGAGCCACTCCGTGATACAGAGACTACGAGACCGTGTCCATGCAACTGGACGGGTGGCAGAACGGCACCGTACTGGCAGACCCAGTTCAACGACAAGATGGCAGGACCGATACATAGTGGCGCAGGCTCTGGGCGATCGGACTTCCACCGCCAGCGGGCTGAGAGACCAACTCAGAGCAGCAAGCAACACGAATGTCAGCGACCAGACAATTCGGAATCGTTTGCGTGCGTCAAGGCTGCTGCTGTTCGTACGACACTTCTGCCACGCCACAGGGTGGCCCGTACAGCCTGGTGCACACAGCATGTGAGGTGGATTGTGAGGCAATGGTCCAACGTCCTCTTCACAGATGAATCCCGATTCACCATGAGGTTCAATGACGGCAGGGTGCGCGTCTGGAGACGTGTCGGCGAACGATTCACAGATGCCACTGTAAGAGAGCACGATCGATATGGTGGTGGGTCTGTCATGATGTGGGGAGGCATCAGTTTCAACCACCACACTCTCCTGCACCACGTCCCCGGCAATCTGACAGGGCAGCGCTACAGGGATGAAATTCTGAACCCTGTGGCACTACCAACCCTGCAAGCCATTGGTAACGGCGGTGTTCTGCAGGACGATAATGCTCGTCCACATCGTGCTGCTGTCGTCACCAACTTTCTCCAACAGCAGGGTGTCGTCAGGTTGCCGTGGCCAGCCAACTCGCCCGACCTATCACCCATTGAACACCTCTGGGATGTGTTGGGACGGGCTGTCCGACGCAACCATCCTCCTGCAGCCAATCAACAAGAGCTGGTCCAGTTCCTGCAGCAGGAATGGGCCGCCATCCCTCAAGCGACTCTCCGCAACCTCATTCGGTCCATGCGTCGCGGTTGCACAGCCTGTCTTGCTGCAAGAGGTGGTCATACCCGATATTGAATGAACTTTCATGTCAGAGACCATGTTTGTGAATTGTCCATTTCAACCTCCTGACTTCAAATACACGTTCCGAGGAGTGTGTGCTTTTGTAACTCGGTTTTTTGCTTTATCCGGTTTGACACTGAATGAAATTAAATTGTCACTCTGATTCAAGTTCATGTCTTTCATGCTTTTGATTTTACAGTGCGTTGTAACAGTGGCCCTTAACTTGTTTTGAGTAGTATATGTCATGGAAATCACACAAAGCTGCCATGCTGCGCAAACGAGTATGAAATGCATCAATACTTTCCCCTTCTTGCTGAGTAGTTTGCCTGAATCTGAATGTTTCATAAGCGATATTCTTCTTTGGAGTAACGTATTCCGTGAAAGAGTTTTTCAGGGTATTATACTCGTTGGAATAAAACCATCACCTGCATCTGTCGTGGCTCCAGTGCCTTTCTTTTCATCAGTCATTGATGTATAAATGTCAAAAATATCATCACCGCCATAATGCAACAAGAGAGCTTTCTTTCTGCTATCGCTATCAATGTCAAGAGCACACATAAGATTTTCAAGCTTATCGATCCACTTTTGCCAACGTGTACCAGCAGTGGTTTCTTCGCCATGAACAACAAACTTCTCAAAATTAGGAAGCGAAGCCATAGTAAGTAAACAACATGTAATTGATGTCTAGTTCAAGAAAATCTTATGAATCTAACCTCAAATGATATCTTTGAAGCAAGTATAAATGAAAACAATAGCAGAAAATACGAAAACGAAAGATCGCTGAACAGTTACGTGACGTCACAGCTCTGCTTAGAGATAGATCTGAGATCGTACCGTAGATGCCGATCAACTCAAACAGCTTGACCTGACGTTAAAATAAAACTAGTTCGATCTCACCGTTACTCGTCGCCATTTTGTACTATCTGTGTGTCTGTTTAACTCATACAATAGCACACACATATAGATGAGAAACACAGCCCGTGGTTTGAGCCCGCAGAGCGCCGTTTACTTGACTAATGGCAGATCTCTGGTATATCTGTTACTCTACAAATCACATGCCATTTCCGGACCAGTCTCCATGACAACGACTGTAAATATATAACAAGGATTGTCATTGGCTTGGACACTACAGGTGGAAGACAACGGAGTCCTGACAGCTGACGACGTTCACCCCACGACCAGAGGAGCGAGCACCATCGCGAGGACCCTGGGCAAACACCTGCATGGAATGTTTTGGGAAAAGCCACGGAGGAGACCCGCAACCTTTCGTTACAGTTGCCAAGGTTTTCACCCCCCACCTTTTCCACGTCCTTGGTTCTACTAAACTGGTCCAACTTTGACTCTCAGCTGTTAACTCAATCGTCAAGATTTTCTGTTTTCTTCTACAGTCATATCTAAGATAGTTAATGTCCAAATGATATGAATTATTGTGACTATAAATGAAAGCACATAAAAAGCCAAACATTACATTTTTACAGTGGAATTGTCGTTCATAACGAAAAACCTATCATACTTAAATCAATACTTATAACAAATATTTCATGTTTTATTACTACAATCTTTAATTGTAAACTGTGATAATTACCTCATCTACCTGGATTTTACCACCCTCCAGTTTACGAACAATGTGGAGACAGAGTGCAAACAGCCATATATGTGCGTGAAGACCTGGACCTTTGTGAAAGAACTCCAACCAGTATCCAATAATATTTCCTCTGTGTCATGCGTGCAGCCATGGTTAAGTTTGCTTCATCCTTGATTCTTAATGTTGCTTCAATTTATCTTCCCAAAGGTCCTGATAATAAGAACACTGAATGGTTGAAAGGGTTCCAAGATCAAACGGATAAGTGGGTTATTGGGGGTGATTTTAATGCACATGCCCCTTTCTGGGATAAGAGTTGTTCCTATATTTCTAGCAACCGTTTGTTAGATAACCTTGCGGATTCTGTTCTTTACATACTGAATAATGGAAACATAACTCGTATTCCAGATGTATCTAACCATAATCCCTCAGCCATCGATTTAACTTTTATATCTCCATCATTGGCAGTCAATGCAGTGTGGAAACGGGAAATGACTCTTTAGGATCGGATCATATTCCAGTCGTAATATCTTTAAATAGCTAGCAGCAGAAGAAGAAAACACAGTAGATGTTATCCCAAAGTATAATTACAAGTGTGCAGATTGGTCACTTTTCAAGACACCCTTAAAAACATAGATTTAGATTATTTTGCTGAAGAAAATATGGACGATCAGTACGATAAATTTTGTAAATTTATTCTAACAGCAGCAGATAAATCATCCCAAAAATAAAAAGCACAAAATCTAAAAAAAACATAATGGAAATGTGTGGTAGAACAAGGAATGTGAACGCGCAAAAAAACAAGAAAAAAAGAAAGATTCAAGATATATTGTAAAAAGAGATCAACAAGTAATCATGAAAAAATGAAAAAGAACGGGTAAAGAAAGTGATAATGCAATAGAATATGCAAAATTGCAAACACTGGAATGATTTTTGTAACACTGAAGCGAAACATTGCAAGGATATGGGAAAAGTATGGGAAGAACTGAAAGCTATGAAAAATGGATTGACATCACCACAGCATCCCATAAAAATAGATAACAACAATTTACCCACTGCTGAAGAGAAAGCAGAATTTTTTGTAAACCTATTCGCTGATGTCAGCCGCCCTGAGGGTCTAACAAACTCTGACCGAACTTATAGAGAAAAAGAAGAAAGTATTATAACATATGATAATCCACCACCAGATAATGCATTAACATTAATGCTCCTATAACTGTACAAGAAGTAAAAGAAGCCATTAGAGCCATTCCACTAAGGAAATCATCAGTTGGTTTAGATGCAATATCTAATCAGATGCTAAAGAATTTACCTGAAAATCTTATGGTTTTTCTTCATGCTTTGTTAAGTACTTGCAGGAACAGCAGTGACCTGCCCAAAATATGGAAACAGACAATTGTTTGTCCCAGTTCATAAACAAGAAAGTCTTCTAGCGATCCTAAAAATTACAGACCTATAGCATTAACATCACACGTCTGTAAACTATCAGAAAGAATTGTTCTGAATAGACTAGCACATTACTGTGGAAAAAAAATGACATCATTCCTATCAATCAAGCTGGCTTTCGTAAAGGGAGATCCACTACAGAAATATTAGTGAAATTATCAACAAATATAAAGAAACAATTTGCAAGACGTAAATGTGTCCTGGCTACATTTTTTTGACATAAACAAGGCTTACGATCAAGTATGGCATTCACAGCTATTAAACAAACTTAAAAATATTGGACTATCAGGAAATGTATACAATTATGTTAAATGCTTTCTCAAAGATAGAGTAATACAAACAAGAGTAGGAAAAACATATTCACCAGCAGAACTTTGTCGATGGGAATCCCTCAAGGGTCAGTGTTAGCTCCGCTTCTTTTCTCATTGCTATTGCATGATTTGCCAAATAAGTTATCTAAAAAGGTAGTCCTCGTTCAATATGCAGACGACATATGCATGTGGATGGAAGTAGCTCTTAAAAAGAAAACTCCACAGCGTGATATAAATTTCATCAAAAAGATCTATCAAGACGAACTAAATAGGATGGCGGAATACATGAAGTTAAATGGATTAAACTTGTCTATTGAAAAAACAAACATAATTCTTTTCAATAGTGGTAATAATCCAGATAAACTGCCTGTTTTTACATTGGGCGAAACACCTCTTAAATACGTAACAGAAGTTAAATTCCTAGGAGTCCATTTTACATCTAAACTATCATGGAACACTCATAATGAATACTTATTAACAAAGGCGAGGAAAACATTAAATTTCCTTAAAATTATTTCTAAGGAAAAATGGGACAGAACTCATCCCATTGATGACTCTATGTAAATCTTTAATGAGGTCGAAAATAACATATGCCCAAGAAGTAATCTTTAGCGCTCCTAAATACCTATTGAAAAAGCTTGAAAGTAGTGAATGCAAGGCATTAAAATTAGCACTTGGCCTTCCGGTGCATGCATCATCTTCTCGTACGTATTACGAAGCGCAGATGCTTCCCTTAGATGAATACAGAGAGTTAGCGTGTTGTAAATTTGTTATCAAGAGTACAACTAATAAAACGCCACATTAGATCTGAAATAAAAATGAGTCAGATATTGATTTTCCTAAAAGAGCAAAATCTATAGCTTCTCAAAAAACACTGGCAACTTACACATCAAAAAGTATTACCGATGCTGGTGTTTCAATCGATAACAGTGCACTGTCCATTAGACCGTTATTTTCTCCTATACCACCATGGGAGCTTAATAAGGCACATTTGATATTGATCATACCAATATTAAAAAAGATGAAAATATAAATGTGTTAGCAAGCTATATCAAATGTCATGTTGAAAAGAACTATTCAAATTATCTGAAAATATACACAGACGGTTCGTGCATTGATAAACAAACAGGTTGTGCATTCTTAATACCAGACTTAAGAGTAGAGAAATCATTTTATATCGGAATTAACAAATCGATATTTACAGCAGAATTAACAGCGATACTCCTGGCTTTAAATTACCTTTTAAACTTTCCAAAAACAATATTTCAAATTCTGTTCTGTGTTGATTCTAAATCAGTTCTTCAGGCATTAAAAGTTTTTTAATTGCACACAAGACCTGAAATGATCATAGAGATAAGTTGCATGATACACATGCTAATTGCCAGAGGAACCCATGTAGCTTTTTGTTGGATTCCTTCACATTGTTCTTTTCATTACAATGAAAAAGTAGACAGGGCAGCTAAACGTGGAGCCAAAAATAGTTTTGATTCAGAATTGTTTGATTTTCCCTTATCAGTACATGAACAGTGTAACTTAGTTAAGTCGCATATCTGGAAAGCTTTCGAATATAGTATGGTAGATCACGTCAATAAAGAACAGTTTGACATTAAAAGAATCAAAGAGAATTTTAACTTAAATAGAAATTACTCTCATATAATGTACAGGTGGAAACTTAATGCATTTAAAACAAAATATGTATAAAAAAAACGTAGTTTGCGTATGTGGAAACAAAATTACTCCAGTTCATATTGTTTCATGCAGTGATATGAAAAAAACCCATTCCAGTATTGAAGCAAAATACTGTGCAGGCTATTTTGAGTCCCAGCTTTAACATATGAATTCTTTGTACACTTAGAACGCACCCCTATTGGTAGATACTTATAACATTTTTATTAACTTTATTTGCGGGGGAGGAGAAAGGAGGGGGGTTGGAGTGGATAATATATGGTGGGGATTGGGGGGGGGAGGAGGTGGGGGGAAGCAAAGGATTTTTTTTAAAAACTACTTTAATGCGTTTTGACTTTGATTGATTAGTTAGTTGTTTGGTTTTAAGTATTTTTGTTTATATGTTAATCTTCACTTATGACTTATGTAAAATATTTGCACACTTACACATCCACAACTATCTCACACACACACACATGCATACATACTCACACACACACACACACACCACACACACACACACACACACACACACACACACACGCACGCACGCACGCACACATACACACTTACACACACTTACACACACACACACACACACACACACACACCACACACACACACACCACACACACATTCGCGTGCACGCGCACCCATACATATACACATGCATACATCATGTGCACGCTTTGCAATTACTTCCGTACACATTCACTTTTTTTTTTTTTGGTCTAATATCACGAATAGTGGATAGACGTTAAAAACACACACACACACACACACACACACACACACACACACACACACACACACACACACACACACCACACACGCACGCACGCACCACAACGCACTATTAAACGAGCAGGCAAGGAAGCAAGCAAACGAACGAGTAAACCTTTCTTTCAGACCATTTATACATAAATCTATACTCAGACCCGTTGCCCCTCAAGCGAACTTAGATCATCAGAGACAAATCCCTAGCCGGCTCGACTCTAAGCTCTCCTCTTTGCCGCTGTTCATCTGATTCCTTTTATCCTTAGCTACGCTCCTGGTGTCTCTTCAGCAGCTGTTTCTGGGTTGCTCTCTGTTCTTTCTCCCCTGTGGGGTCCCATTCACAGCCTGGCGGATGTGGCTGGATGGTGCTTTCAAAGGGCACGTCTTATCCAGCCCCACATCCTGGACAGGAGTGATGTCCCCTGCCATAACTCACGATTACGGACTTTGTCAGGTCATGGCTTGGGAGTATGACCCTCAGGGAGAGTAGTTAGTACTGAAACCAACCGCCGTTGCAAAGTGGTTAACGTCGCGGACTCCCGGCTGGGAGGTCGTGGGTTCGATTCCCATCAGAGCCATTTATTTGTGGGTTGTGGGGTCTTTCTGCCCCGAGCGGCTCCTATCCAGAAGTGGAGTTTGCTATGGGCTCAGTTGAGGAAACTGGGACCACACAGTCGCGTTTCTGATGAAGATAAATGCACAGTGCAACCGTGTCATGCAGTCTCATAACTGAATGAAATCCTCCTCATTGTCACCGACAACATTAGCAAAAATTCTTTGACCCATCATGACGTGCTCTGCTCTCGTGGTGACCTCAGCTTCGTTTAGCTGACCACGTTCCTTGGTTTGGTTCTGTTGGGCTCAACGGTGTCTGCAAATCCATGGGGACTGTCATTGGACGGACACGGTGGCACCCCCCAAAGGGAAAGGTCACTGACTCTGGCCCCGCGACAGTGCAGTTACTGTCGTTAGTAGAGGCTTAGTAGGTGGTGTCCTGTGAATTTTGGATCGGAACAGGCGTTACTGAACTATTCATCGAAATGACTCGCAGACAGTGAGGTGTCTCTTTGGAGGACTGACCCCATGACGATTCTACATTGACTGCTCCCCGTGTATTGCCGACACTGGGGCTGTGGCTGGACGGGCCAGGATGTGACTGTTGACGGGAGGCCGGAATGAGCGGCGTGGGTACAGTGCCACTGAAGCAGCACAGACGTTGAGGCAGAAAGAATGAAAACAAGATTTGTGACTGCCTTCATCTTCTTCTGCACCACCTTCGTCTACTTCGACCGTTCAGAACCCACAGCAAAAACAGACTGGACGTTCGGATCAACGATGGCAGTTGTGGCGGCTCTGCTTACTTATCCACGAACCCCCAGTTCCCCTCAGCATGACACAAGCTGCTTTATGCCTTCACTATCTCAGTAGTGAACCGTAGGTCCACGCCCTATTCTCTATCGGTCACACTTGCGAGATGTTCAGAGGACCTGCCCCCCAGCTGTCTCTGGAGCGTTGGCACCGGTGTTGATTTATCAAGCATTCTCGATCCTTCTTGTTGTTCGTGAGCCCTGACCTTTCCCATGGTATTTTCCGTCGGTTGACCGGGTACCCACATCTTCTGGCTGTGTCCAGAATGCCCACTGGACTCCTCTCTCTCTCTCTCTCTCTCTCTCTCCCCCTCTCTCTCTCTCTCTCTCTCTCTCGTCTCCTCTCTCTCTCTCTCTCTGTCTCTGTCTCTGTCTCTCTCTCTCTCTCTCTCCCCTCTCTCTCTCTCTCTCTCTCTCTCTCTCTCCTCTCTCTCTCTCTCCTCTCTCTCTCTCTCTCTCTCACGCAACGTAGACAAACATCCAGTTGGACAAAACAAATGTATGTTATAATATATATAATATATATATAATATATATATATATACACATTTGATGCCAAGGGATCACAGACACAATCAGCCGTGTCTCCCTGATGAGTCCGATTCAGCGGACGAAAGGCCTAGGAGCAGGCAATATGAATAAATCTGTCTCCAAGAGGGATTACATGGTTCCGATATGCTGCTAGTCAAGGGTTTAACATTTATATTTTCTTAATTTTATGTTCTGATTTTATTCCTCGCCCTTCCGTCCCCCCCCCCCCCCCCCCCCCCCCCCCCCCCCCTCCCCCTTTTCTTCTTTTTAATTCTTTACCAAGTCATTATAACGACGGAAGAATTGTTGGCCTGCATTTGTTTTCCCCTCTTACTAAATTGTTCAGCACTATATATACATATACATACATACATACATATTTCATACATATATGTCTGTATGTGCATATTACACACACACACACACACACACACACACACACACACACACACACACACACACACACACACACACACACACACAACACACACACAGCACAACACAACGCAACACAACACAACAGAGAGAGAGAGACATTAGAGACAGACGGATAGATCGTATGTATACATATAGCGCATGCGCGCGTGGAGAGAGAGAGAGAGAGAGAGAGAGAGAGAGAGAGAGAGAGAGAGAGAGAGAGATCAATAACTGAGTTTATTTAGACACATGATTTATGTTTGTCATACGTTTGATGCATTGTAACCCTCTAGGCATGTCAACATGCTCATATATAACTGTCAGGCTTTAAAAGTGTGTATATATCTCTTGAATTATTGAAGTGTGAAGTTGTTTGTTTTTTTGTGTTTTTGTTTTTTAAACTCATCAGTGAAAAGTGAAGAAAGTTGGGGGTGGAAATATGAACGCTGCACATATATCCAGAGTGTCAGTTTCCGTACCTCTGAATTCTTGGCTTCAAGTTTTTATCTGATATGCGACAGGAATAAATGACAACGGACTTGTACATTTTTGGGGCTATTATCAATGCTTTTAGTCAACTGAAAGTAAAATTTTTAGAATGCAGGACAGGTAAACAAAAAAGATCTTGTCAAGAAGTGTCGGAGAGAGAGACGGAGGGAGAAAAACCAGAACATTTAGTTGTTTGCTTTTGGATGTTTTGTGTCGATGTGGGAGGAAAAGCCTAGCAGCGAATATCAACAGCTCTAAACTTTTGAAAGAAAGTTAACTTTCTCTCTGTCTGTCTGTCTGTCTGTCTGTCTGTATGTATGTATGTATGTATGTACGTATGTGTACATGCATGCATCCATGCATATATGTATGTATGTGTGTGTTTGTATGGGTGTATGTGTGTATATGCATGCACGCATATGTGTTTGTATGTATGCTTGTGAGTATGTTTACATGTAGGTATGTGTGTTTGAATGCGTGTATGCATGTGTATATGCGTGTATATGTACATATATATATATATATATATATATATATATATATATATATATATATATATATATATATATATATATATATATATATATATATGGGGGGGCGGGGGTGACTTGAGCATATGTATGAAAAAGAGCATTGAACAGACATAGTGTTGCTGCGAAATGGGCCAAAATGCAAATAAACACGATAAAAAGTGTAGAGTAATGCAGAGCTTATGTACAATACAAAACAGACGAGTATATTTTCGATAGACGTTTTCTGCAGACTGTTACAAACTGTAAACAAAAAATACACAAAACAGTACTCCCTCGATAGCAGTCAGCATGACTGCCATGTATATATGTATGTATTTGTGTGTATACGAGTATGCGTGTGAGTACTTGTGTGTCCATCTCTCTGTCTGCCCTGTGTGTGCGTGTGTGTGTGTGTGTGTGTGTGTGTGTGTGTGTGTGTGTGTGTGTGTGTGTGTGTGTGTGTGTGCGTGCGTGCTTGCTTGCGTGCGTGCGTGCGTGTGTGTGTGTGTGTGTGTGTGTGTGTGTGTGTGTGTGTGTGTGTGTGTGCGTGCGTGTTTGCTTGCTTGCGTTGTGTGTGTGTGTGTGTGTGTGTGTGTGTGTGTGTGTGTTCCATACGGTATGTCCGAATGTAAACGCTTGCATCACCAATGTTTTATTACTAGAATCTGGCTTTTTCATGTTTCAAGATTTTGCCAGACAGCTTCAGACATATGTATGTTCTTGAAGATACAGTTTGTTAATAATCGGCTGTCACGGAGTTAAGTCAGCAATTTTTGCTGAAATTTTATTTTTCAGTCAACCTTTGGCCGACATTAGGTTTATGGAAATCGTAGCTGAAGTATTTCACTTGCAATAGTGACACTCTCAAACTTGAATTTTTACACCCATGGTGGCCCGCATGTCAGTTGATATATAAGCAGTCCTATTCAAAATTGTCAAATTTTAAATGAGCACGCCACGAAGAGCGGTGTTAACAAATTACTGTTTACTGCATCGATTTTGAGTCATTACAATTTTGGTGAGCATAGTAGAATTCAAACTGAGCGATGTTCTACGTCACGATTGTGCCATATTCTTGAAAAAGATACCTGATGATGGGTCTCAGTTTGCTGCCCACAAATGTTTGCTTTAACTGTGCCTTTCCAAAGTATTCAACATCGTTCAGTTCCGTTGAAACGAGAACTTAGCGTTCTTGTTTTTTCGTTGCTGTTGTATGATGATGACGATGATGTCGTCGTAGTTGTCCTTGCTGTTGTTGTTTTGTCGTTCTTGTTGTTGTCGTTATTCTTGTTGTTCTTGTTGTTTAAACTGTCATTCTCTAGAAATAGATAGCTTGGGCATTGATATTACTTGGCACGGTAGAAGCGAAAGGCAACTTTAATAACAAACGTGCGTTAGTAGTTTTTAACACTACAGCTACCTCTTCAGTCTCTTCTGACTCTTGGAAAATCAGAATTTCCATGGTTTCACGCAACACATCGAGCAGATTGTTACCTCTCATGCCTCGAAGGACATCATGACCTTTCATGTACGTGACGACACTATAACCTTTCATGCACAAGAGAACATTACCACCGTTTATGCGTCAAAGGACATTATTTTATGCATCACATACAGGGGGATCTCATCTTCCATGAATCAGATGACATTATTACCTTTCAAACACGATTTAGAGGACATTTTTACCTTTCAAGCACCACATAGAGGACATGTCGCTTTTCATGAATTACAAAGAGGACATCACTATCTTTCATGCACACATAAAGGGCATTACTATCTTACATGTACCACAAACATATTAATACCTCTCACGAACCACACAGTGGATATTATCACCTTTGATGTACCACACAGAGGATATTAGTATCTTTTAGGCACCACATAGAGAATATCATGACCTTTCATGTACCACACAGAGGATATTAGTATCTTTTAGGCACCACATAGAGAATATCACGACCTTTCATGCACCACATAGAGGATAGTAGTATCTTTTAGGCACCACATAGAGAATATCATGACCTTTCATACACCTCATACAGGGCAGTATTATATTTGATGCACCTTGTAGAGGACTCTACTATTTTTCATGCACCAGTAGACACTGACCTTTTATGCACCGGGTGACATGATTGCCTCTCGTGCTCCAGAGGACGTGATGACCTTTCATGCACCAGAGGACATGATTGCCTCTCGTGCTCCAGAGGACATGATGACCTTTCATGCAGTAGAGGACATGATGACCTTTCATGCACCAGAGGACGTGATGACCTTTCATGCTCCAGAGGATATGATGACCTTTCATGCTCCAGAGGACGTGATGACCTTTCATGCTCCAGAGGACATGATTGCCTTTCATGCTCCTGATGATATGATGACCTTACATGCGCCAGAGGACTTGATGACCTTACATGCTCCAGAGGACATGATTGCCTTTCATGCTCCAGAGGATATGATGACCTTACATGCTCCAGAGGACATGATTGCCTTTCATGCTCCAGAGGACATGATGATCTTTCATGCACCAGAGGACATGATGACCTTCCATGCACCAGAGGACGCGATGATCTTTCATGCTCCAGAGGACATGATGATTTTTTCATGCACTAGAGGACATAATAATCTTTCACGTACCAGAAGACACTGCCATCTTCCATGTGCCAAAGGACGTTATTTCATTCATCACGTACAAGAAGTTCTTTTTTGTTAACCTTTTATGTGCTGCACAGAGGGCATTTTTACCTTTCGTGGGCCACACAGAGGGGAGGGGGGCATATTACTTTCATGATCCGAGAACAGTATCGTCTTTCATACACCACAAAAAGGACATTATTGCTCTGCATTCGTGTATGGTGAATATTATTACATTTCATGCACACGGTAGAGGATGTAATTACTTGCTCACGCAACGTCAACAAAACTGAAGCCATCGTTACCTTTCATGCGCAAAATAGTGGACGTCATTATCTTTGATGCACCAGAGGCCATTATTACTTTTCATGCACAACATAGTGACGTCATTATCTTTCATGCACCAGGGGCCATCGTTACCTTTCATGCACAACATAGTGACGTCGTTATCTTTAATGCATCAGAGGCCATTATTACATTTCATGCACAAAATAGTGACGTCATTATCTTTGATGCACCAGAGGCCATTGTTACTTTTCATGCACAACATAGTGACGTCATTATCTTTCATGCACCAGGGGCCATCGTTACCTTTCATGCACAACATAGTGACGTCGTTATCTTTAATGCATCAGAGGCCATTATTGCATTTCATGCACAAAATAGTGACGTCAATATCTTTAATGCATCAGAAGCCATTGTCACCTTTCATGCATATCATAGTGGAGGTTATTACCTTTGATGCACCAGAGGCCACTATTACTTTTCATGCACGACATAGTGGACGCTATTACTTTTTATACATCACATTGAGTACATCGTTACCTTTTATGCATGAGAGGACGTTGTTACCTTTCCCGCGCCACATAGAGAACGTCATTGTCTTTGATGCAGCCAAGAACATTACTGAGTCTGGCACTGTCAGCCATTTTGTCTCGATCATGAGACAGCCCCAAGGCTTACTCTTGCAATTTCTTGCCACTCATCGCAGGAAGTCGCAAAGAAACGGCCCCAGTCTCCAAACTCGTTAGAATTCTTGACTGTTCCATCTACGAAACGAATTCGAATTAAAATGAATAGATAAATAAATGATTAAACAAATCAATGAAGAGATAAATAAATAGACGGACAAGTGATCTTTAAGATTTAAATAGAAATAAGTGAATAAGATATGACTAAATGACCAAACAAAATGAATAAATAAATACATGAATACACTTGTAGATGTGTCAGTGCAACTTTAGAATAAAGACTATTTACAGAATATTTACATTCATTCATGAAAAACTGAATAAGAGATGGGTATATCAACCCAGAGCTTTTATGTTTGCATGCAGAACCTATATCCTCCTACCTCCAGCTCACAGCTGTGCTTTCTGCACAGAGAACACACACACACACACACACACACACACACACACACACACTCTCTCTCTCTCTCTCTCTCTCTCTCTCTCTCTCTCTCACTCACACACACACACACACACACACACACACACACACACACACACACACACACACACATCCTTCCATCTTCCTCTCCCTCCCAGACCCCACATCCTCCGCTCCTACCTCCCCTCCCTTCCTACACCTAATGCCCAACACTTTAGATTTTATCCCTCTGTAGCATGACGTCGCACGCATAGCCTCGTTTTCCACGCGGACAAGTTCGGAACGAATCGAGTGTCAAACCTGTCATGCACTCAGATGGAAGCCCAAACGCTGTACTGGTTCCACTGCCTCTATCCTCTTGCCCATGATTGAAAACAGAGAGCTGTGTAGACTCCTGGCCACATCGGTCAGTCATGGCACTCCTACAACAAATAGTTGTGGGTCACCTATACATCACACAGTCCATAGGTGCTCTCTCCTCTCTCTCTCTCTCTCTCTCTCTCTCTCTCTCTCTCTCTCTCTCTCTCTCTCTCTCGTGGATAAAAAAAGGGTTTGATTTGTACTACTATTATTCTTTGTTGTGTTTGTTTGGTTTTTTGTTTGTGCATGTGAATGAATCCTCTGGTGTAATGATCAACTGAACATGGCGGCAAGAAAGCGAAAGTTTTTGTGTCGTTTTTGTCGAAATCGCACATTTAGGGGGTATAGGAGATATATTTAATTTTGTACCTATAAAAACGGGACTAGGAAGCCCTAACTGGTTCTGAATGACATAAAGGCATTGTTGTGTGTGAAAACAAACTTCCAAAAGCCCTGCTTTCTATTATTATCAATGTTTCTCAGATGACATACAGTCCGTATTGTAAAAATGACGGTTGCAGTGGATAGCGCATCCCTGAAGCCAAGATATACTATACTGGACTACACAAAAGGCTTTTTTTAAAGACGGCAAGTCATTGATTTAGTTACAAAAGTAACAGAATATGGATTTCTGGTCATTCAAATCAGCTACATTTGACTTAAATTGATGACTGTGGTCAGCATACATGGGTGGCACCCTTAAATCAAGAGCCATAACTCATTGTCCAAATGAGTTATATTCTTGGGAACAACCAAAAACGTGTTCAATGGTCTCTAAGGTACATCGCAGATCCACTTAGGTTAAGTCCTGGGGGGGGGGGGGGGGGGGGGGGGGGCATGATGACCATGGTCTGCTTGCCAACTAACACACACACACACACACACACACACACCACACACACACACACATGCACACGCACACGCACACGCACACGCACACGTACACATACACACATCATGATAAATAAGTGTTATGATTATTGATGCTAGGAATTCATATCGGTAGCTGATAACTGATTGTAGTACTGTTCGTCCTCGTCTTGCTTTGTAACCACATCATGAAAACGTTACAAAAAATGTTGATATATTGATGCATTGTAGTTGTCTAATTATCATCCTTTGCAGCTGCTTGTATGTTAATATTTTACAAAAAGAATATAACTCTCTCTCTCTCTCTCTCTCTCTCTCTCTCTCTCTCTCATCTCTCTCTCTCTCTTCTCTCTCCTCTCTCTAACAACAGAAGGATCGCTTATTCTGCCTGTGTGTGATGAGTTGTTTTTTTCTCTTCTTTGTAATCGATTTCTTTATTCTTGTTTGTTGTTTCAATCATTTTGTTATTCATTTTACTCTAAATTCATCTACACCTCAATGTTAATAGAGGAACAACTCGTCAACTTTTTAATGTATTTGTGAAGATATGCGCGTTTGCTAAAAGGTTTGTAAGTTGTAGTCGCTAGTCATGCTTAGTTGGTCCCCTTAGTGGGGTAAGGGCCGGATGAAAAAAAAGCATGTGTTTGCTTATCTGTTACCCTTGGAAATAAAGATTATCATCATCATCATTATCATCATCATCATCATCATCATCATCATCATCATCTCTCTCTCTCTCTCTCTCTCTCTCACTCTCTCTCTCTCTCTCTCTCTCTCTCTCTCTCTCTCTCTTCTCTCTCTCTCAGTGGTCTTGTTTCTAATCAAACTAATGACGTGTTTTTATGAATGGAATATGGGAAATACATGTGTGAGAGCATAATATTAGACAGAAACAACTCCTTTCTTTCAATATTATTCCTCTTTAGTTTCAAAGCGAGGTGACTGCAGCGCGAAATTAAAACAAAGTTAAAAGGCAAATTATTTGTATTCCGTCGGACACATGGACAAACAACGTACGAGATAAAACACGACGCGCTTCGACCTCTTCGGTCTCTTCAGGCAAGATGAACGACATTCAGGAGAGTGAACACGAAGAACGAGCAGTCACGTATTCTCAAATGGGGCGCGAAATGGATGTTGAATTCAACGTCCGTCTAGTGCCCAATTTTGGAGGATGAGTCAAAGGGTCGAAACGCGTCATGCTTGTCTTATATTTGTTTGTCCTTGTTGTCCATGGAAAAGTTAGATTTGTCTTTTAATTGTATTCTCTTTATGTAAATCAATATCCAGACAAATATATCAGCTGGGCAGGATTAAGCATTTCTTAAACCTTCATGCCAGGAAATTATTTCTACCGAACATATTAATTGTGTAGCACCACAAACTCTTCAGTCTAAATTTAACATAAACTCTAGGGATTCAGCCAAATTCCAGATTCCCATACTAAGAATAGATCTATTGAAATCAACCCTAACTTACTCTGGTAATGTGGTTTGGAATTCCCTTCCACTGCATTTCCGATGCACTCAAATTGCAGAATCCTTCAGGGAAAAACTAATTACACATTTCACAACAGACCATTACTATTAGGGACAAAATACATATACCAGGGCACACCTTCTGTTTTGCTGCATATCTAACCTGATACGCCTGTTCTTTTCTACTGATTTTTTTTAACCAGAAAATGATAAATGATAGATATGTTTACCCTTGGCTTTATCAATGATTGTAATTATATCATGATGAATGAACGTTCTGGTCACTGATTTTATTGGTACATTGTCACTAATTGATTGATGTCCTAATAATTTTGATTTCTTGAAAAACTATAATTACACGGTGATAAATGTGTGCCCTGATTACTTTTGATAATATTGATGTATTGTTGCTCT
>CM031608.1:22134460-22149460 GCA_018398815.1 Conus ventricosus
CAGTATTCAACAGTTGCCAGCTCTCCATAGTTGTGATCATTCTCGTGAAAGCCTATGGTTAAAACTAGCCTATTCAGAACAAAATTCATCCCGCCAAAATGTGAAAATTATGTGTCCTAACCAGCCTACATCAGCCAATATTCTGTTCACATCGTACCTGAAAATCACCCTTTACTTCTTTCTTGAAGTCGGTTTGAAGACGTATATTTCCACACTCTCTGTGAATCATCGACATGTTATGTTGCCCAGTGGCCTGTTCAACTGCTCTGTAAATTTCTACTCTACTTTTCAGCATCATGTACACTGTAACCAATGGAATGAGTGTAAAGATGGACGAGATGAAACAGAACATTGTGTTTTCAGCAGTGCCGACTGCCAGGGACTAGTGGCGTCAAGAAATAAGTGTCTCAAAATAGTTTTTCTTGACTTGCGAGTGCAGGGTATATTATCTGATTACGAATGTAAGAAAATTGGCATGAGATTGGCATCTGTGAAAACAAGGAAAGAGCAGGCACACGCTCTTTATATTTTCGAACGATTTCATGAATTCCAAGTGACTTTAGGTTCAACTTCAGGTTGGCAATCCGTGTTATTCATGTATAGCAAGTTTCGTAAATGGTCTGATAACACAT
The DNA here is from genome assembly GCA_018398815.1 of Conus ventricosus. NCBI lineage: Eukaryota > Metazoa > Mollusca > Gastropoda > Neogastropoda > Conidae > Conus > Conus ventricosus. The sequence goes on from CM031608.1 coordinate 22,135,093, forward strand.
TGATATACAACATGATAACTTCAAAGTCACTCGTGAATACGTTCCTTCAAGACTTGTCAGTCCTATGATTCTTCTTTCCATGGCGTTTATGTATGTGTTCGACAAAACTGCGACAATAGTGTGTGAATTAAAATTGAATTCACATAGCACCATATATTCACAAACATCACCGCCTTTTCTGGGCTCATTTCCTTCCATTTTCACACATACGCGGTTGTCCTTATTTGCATGTCCAGACATGCATGTCACACACTTGTTTTCATCATATGACTCTGAGAGTCATTGTCTGGAAGCAGTGCATGTAAACGTTCACACGTTCATGAACGCCAGTGATGACCAGCGGGGTGTCATGTTTCTCCTGGGAAGATTCTCACAGACCTACACATCGTTTAGATGTGGTGGTGGTAGTGGTGGTGGTGTGAAAACAGTGCATCACACTCTTGTGTGTGATTTCAGACGCCATTGTCCGGACGGGAGCGATGAGTCTTTCTGTGATCATCCTTTCGTTCTGAGTTTCTGTGTTCTAACGGTCAGTGTGTGACATACAGCCAACGATGCAACCAGTATGCAGACTGTGTGGATGACTCTGATGAGGTGGACTGTCCTGATGACAACATCCATGTGGTGGAGAACACCGAAGAAAACCAGAAGCAGCAGCTTCAGGTGAATCTCGATGGGTCAGGTTATTTTACCCAACAGGTCATGAAGGCTGACGAGCCCTGTCCTCAAAGTCATTACCGCTGCAAAGCGGAGTGGTTGTACTGTCTGCCTGTCTACACTCGCTGCAACGGCTTTTCTGACTGTGTGTATGGAGAAGACGAACAGGACTGTGAGACAATGACGTGTCCTGGGTTCTACCGATGTCGTTCTTCCACCGTGTGCGTGCATGGACATCATCTCTGTGACGGCTGGGGTCAGTGTCCACAGCGAGACGATGAACTGATGTGTGACATGACCTGTCCTGAGTCCTGTCTGTGTCAAGGTCACGTGTTTCTGTGTAAAAATCGATTTCCGTCTTCCCTGTTCCTTCAGCTGAGATACATCAATGCTGCAGGTGCACAAATGACACTCACTGACTTCAGTAAAAGTGTGTATCTTGTTCACCTGAAATTCTAACTAGATGTCATCTTTATAATATTTCTCAGACTAAGCTCATGAACCTGAAGTATCTCAATCTAGCCTACAATTTTCTGAGAACGGTTGATGTGGCTGTTTTCACTGGTCTGCCAAATTTAAGAAGTTTAAACTTAACCAATAACCCACTCAGGGAAATCACAAGTGACGTTAGAAACCGCATTCACCATACACTCAGACGAGCAGACTTTTCCAGAACATACATCGGTTCTATTTTCAGCGAAATATCTTTATACTTGCCTCTTCTTAGGTATCTGAATATGTCATGCAGCGGTTTAGAAAACATTGGAGCAATAGGTTTCAAAACTCTGCCACAACTCGAAGAACTAGATGTAAGAGGCAATACACTCACAAACTATCCTTTCGATCTGCTGTCGAATTTACACCACGTAGCACGCATCTTTTCATCAAACTACAGATTTTGCTGTGAGAATCTTCTGCCGGAACACTCGAGTGAAATCAAGTGTTTCGCACCTGACTGCCTACTTCTGTCATGTAGCGCACTGATACCAAGTGAGTTACAAAGACTTTTCTTTTGGCTGCTTGCTTTTTTCGCCATTACTGGCAACTGGGTTTGTTTAGCAATGTCCTCTGCATCAGGAGAATGTTGGACAAACAGTTCTTGAAGGCTGTTAACCGTGCGCAGCTTGCCGACACCTTGATGGGGATTCACGTGACCATCGTCATGACGGCAAACCACAGGTTTCAAGGAGAGTATGTTCAGAAGGAAAAAGAGTGGAAACACAGTGTGAGCTGTCGCATGGCTGGCTTTCTGTTCATTCTGTCGCTGGAAGTGGTGGTCTGGACCAGCTGTTTTATCACCTTGTATCACACCAGCGTGCTTTGTATTCCAAACTGTCTGTTTCGATTCCACAAACATTTCACGTCGGTGACCTCTGCCACTGTATGGTTTTTCGGTCTTTTACTGGCGTCAGTTCCACTTACGCCAGGTTTAGCACATTGGGGTCGTGAAGGTCAGTCTGGTCTGTGTCGTCTGGCTTTGTTCGACAGCAAAACTTCCAAGCAAGACTTCAGGTGGTTCACAGCTATCGTGGTGATCAACTTTATTTTGTGTGTGGTGATAGGAGCTGGGCAAGTGGCCATCCGGAAGAGAACGCCTCCGTACAGAATAGCGCTCGACCCAGTGAAGAGATTTGTATATACCTCACTTCATGTGATGAGGACATTGGCTGTCCCAGCTGTGGTTTGCTGGTTTGCCTTTGGACTGGTGACAATGGTGAGTTCACACGGTATTGCTGTTGTCAGTAAGGTCCATGACACTATGGTGGTGTTCGTGTTACCATTGAGCTCGGCACTCAACCCTTTTCTCTACCTGTGGACTGTCAGAGAGCAATGGCAGCATCAACAACAGGAAAAGAGGTTACTGGAGGTGCTAAAAGCACGACCTGCCCGTCCATTTCAAAAGCCCAGTGTAGAAAATAGGTAGACAATAAATGCAGTAACCGACAACGGTCGGTGAAATGAAATTTTAGTGAAATTAATCAAGCTTCCGTATGAATTTCCGGTTACATTTTGACTGGGCGGAAGTGCGTTTCCCCAACCGGCTTCTCCTGCCCCCTCACTGTGCAACTGCGTTGATACGGCAACGAGGTTTTGCATTATACTGGGACGTGAGAAGAACTAGAAGAGACCCCGAACTTCACAGGAGAACTCCGGAATGCATGATATTATGATTTTGTGTGCGAATGCTATGTGCAAATGCTAATACTCAGTTGTCTTGCCCCTCTTCTTTCACGTGATCGAGCCCCGCAGATGTCTCCACATCCCACCTCCCCCATCCCTTCCACACGATTCCCGCGCTATATTCATCCCACCCCCTCTTCCTTCCTCCCCAACCCATCTTCCCTTGCCGGACTTTTTTTCCACATCCAATAGACTCAATAAAGTCAGTCGACTTCAAAGCTTCCTTTACGTTTAAGTCGATAAAGATTACTACAGACTCCCGCTGGGAGGTCGTGGGTTCGAATCCCATCAGAAGTCATGTGGGGTTTTCTGCCCCGATCGGCTCCTACCCAGAGTTGAGTTTGCTGCGGACTCAGTAGGGAAGACTGGACCACACAGTCGAGTTTCATCTACTTAATGGATGCATTTCTGAGAGTGTTGCTTAAATTTCCTGACCAACACTTAAGGTGCCTGTATCTCTCGGGCCTGGTTGACGCCGGGATATATCATGAAAGGAAGCGTAGAGTACAGCCCTGTCATGTAGTGTCAGACCGAAATGGAAATCCGTAGCATCATCTTAATCATCCTCATTCTCATCGATCAGCATAAAAGAAAGTCTCAAATTCTGTGGCCCTTCATGCCCTGCTCTCATGGTGACCTCAATTTCGATGTCCTCCCAACGTCTGTGGTCTTGGTTTGGTTCCGTCGGGGTCACCGGTATCGGCGAGTCCATGGGGGCTGTCGTTGGATGGACGTGGTGGCGCTCTCCGGAGGGAGAGCTCACTCACGCCGGCTCCGCGACTAAGCATTATGTCGTCAGTAGGGGCTTAGTAGTTGGTGTCTGCTGTGTTAGATCAAACAGGCACCACTGAACACCACCGAAGTGACTCGGCAGCAAGTGCACTGTCCCTCCGGTGGGTTGCCTCTTGACGACTTGACATTGAACTGCTCCCTGTGGATTGCCGGTGCCGGGGCTGCGGCGGGGCCCGACCGGGCTGTGGCTGTGACGGGGTGTCGGAATGAGCGGCGTGGGTGCACTGCCTCTGAGGTGGCGCAAGAGGTTGGGACAAACAAAATTGCTACAGAGCACTGAAAGACGATTCGTTTGACCAACTGTACACCAGGAAAATGTAAGGTGAGGAAGAAAAGAAAAAAAGACGACAAAAAGTTAAATGGATGCAACAACCGTCAGTGCAATTTCATCGAGATGGAGACATTCGACATTCATTCACATAACATTGAATCAACACATGTGCCAGAGTTCTAGAATAATCCAATGTTATTAGTTCTCATCAGAAATAAGATGACGTCCAAATACTTAGTATTCATGGGACAGAAATTTGTTAAGTCGGTTTTTAGTCAGTCGCCAGAAAACTTGTAACTTAAAGCAGCTGTTTAGGATGACGCAAAATGTGGTGTTGATTTAGTCCTTAGCTAGATCTATCTGTAATAGCATGTTGTCATAATTATATCGTGTGCTGTCAGCTATATTTAACTCTCTCTCTCTCTCTCTCTCTCTCTCTCTCTCTCTCTCTCTCGCTCGCTCTCTCTCTGTCTGTCTGTCTGTCTCTCTCTCTCTCTCTCTCTCCTCTCTTTTCTCTCGCTTTCTCTCTCGCTCTCTGTCTGTCTTCTCTCTCTCTCTCTCTCTCTCTCTCTCTCTCTCTCTCTCTCTCTCTCTCTTCTCTCTCTCTCTCTCCTCTCTCTCTCTCTCTCTCTCTTCTCTCTCGCTCTCTGTCTCTCTCTCCTCTCTCTCTCTCTCTCTCTCTCTTTCTCTCTCTCTCTCTCCTCTCTCTCTCTCTCTCTCTCTCTCTCTCTCTCTCTCTCTCGGGAGAGTGATCTACACTTTAGTTTGTGCAACCACGTTTTGTTATGTTTGTTACGCTGTGCCGGACTGAGGTTCCGAAAAAAAACCCTCTATATTTTGGCATGCACTCCTGTCTGCGATTACGCGCTCAGCACCACTTACAGTCTTCAGGACGATCTGTGGTTCTTTTGTCCGTGTCTACATGTTGAAGCGAGCCGGGGAAAAAACAGCCATGAAAACCGTCATGCTCACACCCAGAACAGTGGATGGTGTAGCCTTTGGCCAATGCTTCTTCTCCTTCTTCTTCCGGTAATGACCATCGATCGGAACACTGATCGTTACTGTCATACTCGGGGTGCGCAGCGTTAAGAAAAAGAGAGAACAGAGTTTGAAGTTGGACAGCCAGGAGGATGTGGTGGGGTTGGGGTGTGGCAGAGAAGGGGGGGGGGTAAGTAGTGGGTTGTACCAGCTTATCAGAGGGGAAAGAGGACATATGGGCTGGGGTAGGGCCTGGGGGGGGGGGGGAAGAGGGAGGGAGGCATTAGGGGGGCGGGGAGAGGCCTTGAGGACATGTTCAGATCTCCACCTAATGAAGTGCAGACACCGCAATGGTCTCTAACACAACACCAGAGGCTTCGCTGTCCCAACTCGGCAACAAGGCTGGGCTGGGTGTGGAGGGGTGGAGATGGGGGAAAGGGGGCAGGGGGGGGGAGAGGGGGAGGTGTAGGTGAGTTAGGCAAGGCTGGACACCCACACCCACGCATTTGTTCATTGGTGATGTGAACGGTACAGCTGATGTTTAGTATCTTACGGTGACACCTCATTTCCAGAGTATGGATTCCTCTTCCAGATCCGCTACGACGGTCCTGGTCCCGCAGGCACACAGGAAGATGGAATATACCAACTCACACAGGAGCCTGATCTTTTGTTTCCTGGAGACTTTTTTTAAGAAGAGCAGAGAGGGAAAGCACACAGAGAGAGGAGAGAGAGAGAGAGAGAGAGAGAGAGAGAGAGAGAGGAGAGAGAGAGAGAGAGAGAGAGAGAGAGAGAAAGCAGGGAACCAGCGGCATTTACCTTTTATTTAAAAAAGGATGTCTACCCATTTACAAACTTACTTGAAAAAAAAAGTTGTTAATTTTCTTTAGACAACAGTCTCAAGCTTATTTGTATTGTCGAACTCATGTTGGCGAGTTTGTGCGGATAGCACAATGAGAACCCTTTTATCTATAATTGGATAAATCAGAGTTACGCCGGACACAAGGCTTGTTAGATTGAGGTGCCAGACACAACTACTCCCCGTGAACTTGGAGGACCTTGTGATTACGCTGTCATGGATGGAAGAATACTACGTTCTCGAAAGATGTTACATTTTCATGCCTAAGATATTTTTTGTGAAAACAAACCTTCAAGGTTGTAAATGGGTAGACATCCTTTTGAGGCGTTTTTTGTAAACGAGAGAAAAGACTGTGAAGAAAACCCGACATTTGTCACAGGGTGACAGTGTGAATAATCGCGTAATGGAAAAAAAAGTTGTAATACGATTTCTAATTCTGTTTAAGTATTCAAAGACGCCACTAGATTTTTGTAATTTGTAAAGCGCCCTACTGTGTAAAGGGACTGTTGGATTTGAATGGCGTGAAATAACTTTTTAACTGCAAGGTACCCTAATTATGAAAAAGGACAAGTAGTCACGAAAGGTGTTCAATGAATTTGTGATTTGTATCGGTGATGTGAGCATCACAAATTGAAAAAAAAAAGTTTTACATATATATATATGAAGTTAATTGTGCTGCAGGTATTCTCAATGGCAAAAGTTTGATTTTTAAAAAACTGGCAGCTGGGGATATGGTTGCAGCCGATTCTCGGTATTATTTAAAGTGCCCGCAATCTGTCTTCCGGCACATTGAAAGTTTAAAGAAGAACACCAGCAGTGCCCATGAGAGCATTTGTGCTTTTCATGGCATCGCCTTTGCTGATTTTGTGTCACACATTCAGAGTTATAAGAATGACCCAGTGACAGATCCTATATTCTGAATACCTCAGTTATATTCACTGTATGAGATGAGATTACTCAGACAGAAACTACCGGCTGTTTGTCCTCAGTCACAAGAGCGACAGAGATCGTGGGAAAGGCAGCACCCTTTTCTAAGCAAGGTGTGAATTACGCTCTAATAAAATGTTGTCGACCAAGATTCTGGTATTGGCATATGCTGCTGAAATTGTCCGCACAGAGATGTTTCTTGCACGATCAAATTCCAACAAAAACTAAACTACTGTCGAGAAAACGATGTACCATCCGCGTTCAAACTCTTGTTGGTATGATTTTAGATGGACCTGGACCTTCACTGAAAACAAGAAAACAAACACAAGAAGAAGCAGCGTGGAACCGAAATCAGTCACAAGCAACACTGACTATACTCAACGTCTGACATCTAACATCAGTAAGTCAGCACCTAGAAATCTCCAGAAAGTCGTCCCCGTTCTAAGGAAAATGAAACACCAGTTCCTGTATTTCTGGGTAATGCACTGCCTTCCACCTTCTCTCTGCTTTCACAACATATGTAATGCACTGCCTTCCACCTTCTCTCTGCTTTCACAACATATGTAATGCACTGCCTTCCACCTTCTCTCTGCCTTTCACAACATATGTAATGCACTGCCTTCCACCTTCTCTCTGCTTTCACAACATTATGTAATGCACTGCCTTCCACCTTCTCTCTGCTTTCACAACATATGTAATGCACTGCCTTCCACCTTCTCTCTGCTTTCACAACATATGTAATGCACTGCCTTCCACGTTCTCTGTGTCTTCACATGTTGTTAATCACTGCTGTTCGTGTCGTGCCATTCCAAGCTATCAAATGCTCATGATCCTGAGCATGGTTTAGATATTGCTTACATATTTAATTTGGTAATTTTCCCCTTTTTGAACCCCTACGATTATTGGACACGGGTTGTTGTTGTGTTGTTGTTGTTGTTGTTGTTTTTCTTTTATTTATATATAAATGTGAACAAAAACAATAGCTGAAAAAATCGTATAACAATCATATTAGGCCCATAGGTAAAGCAACCACCGATCAAAACAATCGACCATGACTGTATTCAGGGAGCGACCACGCCCACAAAGTTCAAGCAAAGGCCAAAAGTATTTGCTTATATCAGTTCTTGAATACAACTTAATAACAAGTATATCCACAGCAAATTCCGCGCTTCTACCCCCAAAAATTAAACTGCTCCTGAAACTATATTCTTAGGGCGCTCACTGCTCTGGGGCATGGCTGCTGAGCTACAGAGAGTTTCTTTCAAAGCTCAATGATCCTGACCCAGCGGAAAAGACAGTAAATCAACCAGAAGACAGGAAGAGGAATAATCGCTCGCCAGCACTGGAACTAAGCCCTCACCTGCGACGACTTGCTATGAACACAGACTTGCGATTTTCAGTTATCTTTGTACCAGTGCCTTACACTAACACAGATCAGCTGAGAGTCTAGCCTTGAGTCTTATAGTACTTAAAATGAAAGAAAACATTACAGTATTTGCTTCTTTTTGAGGAGAAAAATACATCAAGGCGTTCGACAAATGCTGTGCAGAGGCAGAGAAAGGGAAAATCAGTAGGAGGGGGGATATTTTACTTTCTTGGTAACAGTCATAATTATGTTAACTGCATAAACAAACAGCTGAGCATGAATAATGCATTTATACAGATGATCAGACTAGTTTTTCAATGAAACAGGAACAGAGTATAAGCCAGTTGACGGCGCTAACAAAATAAGTACTACAATTAGCAACACATAGAATAACCTTTTCTGCTGTGTGCGCCATAGCAACGTACAAAGCAGTGAAAAGTCACCCTTAATTACATTTAGAGACTTTGATACTGTCGTAAGCGATACTGATTACGGGAAAGAAACGAGAGAGAGAGAGAGAGAGAGAGAGAGAGAGACGGACACAGAAAAAGACAGACAGACATGGACAGACAGAAACAGACAGAGACAGAGAGAGGGAGATGCGTAAGTGAACATATATATACGACCTAGAAAATAAAAAGGTGTTTGATTGTCCACACACACACAGGGTGGAGTGGGAGGGAGAAGAATATACAGTGCGATTTAACACACAACATAAGACAGGATGTAGAACAACAGCGCAACGGAATACAACATAACCACTCTGCACGACAGAAATTTGTTTGCGTGTCCGACAAAAGCTGTGCAAAGGGAGGAACGTGCATTCAGTGCATACATCAATTAAAACAACGTCTACCAGTTTGTGTTCGGTAATAAGTTGGTTGAGAATCAAAAGAAAGAGGGAACAGAAACATAAGGGAAACAACTGTTCAATTGGTTTCCTATCAAGAGAGCTTCTGTCCCTTTGATTGAAAGCTTGAAACCCGCTTACTTTCATTGTTGTCCGTTTTTATTTGAGCATTGCAAATCTACTCGGCCCCTGAACTAAATGATGTTTCGTGGGTTTGATACCTTTGATTTTGTGTATGTGCTTTTGTTTCTATAGTTCTTCCTCTGTGTACCCGCCATCTCACGATTGTTATGCTTTTTTATCATTTCTCCATCACTCAAAAGAGATCATGAGGATAAATCATTGATCATTGTTCATTGTTCTTTGTTCCCTCACATTGTCTGTCTGTTTGGAACTGAACACAACATACTGGAAAGGCCTTGTAAGTCTTGTGAGTCTTGTGTGAGCCTTGTAAGTCTTGTGAGTCTTGTAAGTCTTGTGAGTCTTGTAAGTCTTGTGAGCCTTGTAAGTCTTGTGAGCCTTGTAAGTCACTTGTGAGTCTTGTGAGCCTTGTAAGTCTTGTGAGTCTTGGATGCCTTCTGTTGGAACCACAGCCCAGCTAGAAAGCAACCGCCAAAGGCAACCGCCATTTTTTTCGATTCTATCACCTCTTTTGTTTGTGTGTGAAAATGTCAATAATCGTAATAATGTTTCACCTCTATTATTTGTGTGTCAAAATTTCAATACCGTTATAATGCTGCACATGTTTTAATTGTGTGTCAAAATATCAATAATTGTAATAATGTTTCACATCTTTTATTTGTGTTTAAAAATATTAATGATCGTAATAATGTTTCACCTCTTTTATTTCTGTGTCAAAATATCAATAATCGTAATAATGTTCCACCTTTTCTATTTGTATGTCAAAATATCAATAATCGTAATAAAGTTTGACCTTTTTTATTTGTGTGTCAAAATATCAATAATCGTAATAATGTTTCACCTCTTTTATTTGTGTGTGAAAAATATCAATCATCGTAATAATGTTTGTCAAACTATCAATAATCGTAATAAAGTTTGACCTTTTTTATTTGTGTGTCAAAATATCAATAATCGTAATAATGTTTCACCTCTTTTATTTGTGTTTGAAAAATATCAATCATCGTAATAATGTTTCACCTCTTTTATTTGTGTGTCAAAATATCAATATTTGTGTGTCAGAATAGCAATCATCGTAATAATGTTTCACCTCTTTTATTTGTTTTTTTATACTAATCATCGTCATAATATTACTATATGAAGCTTACACATCCAGAGCGAGGTGACTCAATATGCTGTACAATCAATGATAATACCGCCATACGAGAAAATAAACTGTAGCGAAATGAAATACTTGCACGAGAAAGTATGACTGTATACTGCAACCTAAACAGGCACTTAAAATCTATATAACTACTCGTATTACGAAATTAGATACGTCATTATTATTATCATCATTACTCTTCTTATTATTATTGTTTTGTCGTTATCATTATCATCAGTAGTAGTAGCAGCAGCAGCAGCAGCAGTAGTATAGTAGTAGTAGTAGTAGTAGTAGTAGTAGTAGTAGTAGTGTGGTGACGGTTGTGGTAGTGGTGGTGGTGGTGTCGCTGTTGTTGTTAAGCGCGCTTATACAGCGTCCATCCTCGGCTAGAAACCAAACTCAAAAGCGCTTTGCAATCCGCACTCTCGTTTACACAAAAGGCTGCCTACCTTGGTAGAGTCAACTAAAGAGCTGCCTGCTGGCGCCACATCCACTGGTTTCCCGCGTCATTCAGTCTGTCAGTCATTCGGTTTTTCATTCATACTTTCATTCTTTTGGTGCATGCTTTGTGTGTACGTGTCATCCATTCCAACGGTCAAACCGGTCCTCTCTTCCGACAGTTGGTAATAGAATTTTACGTTTGTGCAAGATGTAATGCATGTGTCAATACACGGAACCTCGGTTTGTAGTTTTGTTTGAAGGACTTTGGAGGAAGTTGAATCAGAACCAATCTTAACTCCGAGGGAAGAATCCCCCAGTACCGAAACACCCTGGCGAAGATTCGAACCTTCCATTCCAGTCCACGAAACTAGCTAGGTGTCAAACTGGTGGCCAGAACTATAAGTTGTCTAGTGCCGATGGTGGCAAACGATCCGCTTCTATCGATTCAAAATACAAGTTTCAGATTCAAATGGGAATCTGGGTCACGGTGACTTTTTTCCCATGATGAAATAATCACACGCCCATCACACCAAACAGATGCTGCTTACAACACCGAATCGTCAGCAGAAATGACAACACAGACCACACTGAACAAACAAGGAACGTCCCCCAAAAAGGATGTTCCAAGCTTGCTTTAGATTTCCTTTCATACCATTGAAACTGAGGTTATCTGCATTTGTTACTGTCCGTCCATGTGTTTGTTTGACTATATTCAAGATCACAAAAGCTGTGCCAGTCTCGAATAAATGTTAACTTGTATTTAATCATGTCTCTAGTTGTTACTGTGTAGATGTGTCGGGTACAAGCTTGAAACACGGCTGATTGCGTTGGTGCACCCTAGACATCGGATGGTGGTTCACCATTAGCTATAATTCTGTGGTATTCTTATCACCAAGGATTTATTTGCGGTCAATACGAACTCCCTTATGCAAAAAAAAACGTGTCTGACATAGCCGCACATTTTCTTTAACATGAATTAAATATAAATTATCAAACGAACGAAACATAAGCTTCCATATGTAGAACAGATACATATATTCATTTGAGGTAAAACTGTTACCACCTTTCACAACTGATCATAGTTTATGTAACCAGAGCACATGGGCTGCGACTATCCTCATTTGTATTGTTAGCATGTGAAGTTATTTGCAAGCCACTATTTTTTTTCCATGGCACAACAATAACTGAATATTAAGATTATAGTTGATTTTGATAATGCATGTGGTAGTATGGTCAATTTACTGATCAACACCATCATAATCATCCTCAGTCTATCTCAAAATTCTATGTCGATGGTGTTTACATTTCTTGTTGGTGGTGGTGGTGTATGTATGTGCGTGTGAGGCGTAAGTGCAATACGTGCGTGTGAGTGCACGCGTGTGCGCGAGTGTGTTCTAAAGTCTATGAGCTTGTTAGTTGCGAGTATAGACTTTGACATTTCCCGTCAAGAGTACGAATCTTTAAAGTCGCATATTTGACATAGTTACTTGAACAAACAAGCTAATAATTTAATGCAATTTGTATATCTAACGCAGTAGAAGAAATACTTTCGAAAAATAAAATAAACAGTTTTTAAAAGATGTATTTTACGCCCCAGGAGACTCCACACGCTGCCGTCGGTTTAGATCAGCCTTTGTGATGAGGCTCCAGAGAGGTTTAAAATATCTCCGCATACACAGAGGCTCCAGAATGTTTCAGCTTTATGCACTGCACATCATTCGAAGATTGGAGTATGTCATGCGAACGCTTACAAACAATCAAACAAACAAACATCAGAATTAAAAGAGGTTAAAAGGAGACGCCCCTTTCATCTAGAGCTGAATAGCTGAGACCAGCAACATTCTGGCCTTTTTTGGAAGCAGTTTTGATTTCATTCGTTTTCATTTGACGTTGATTTTTCCCCTGTTGATTGCTCAAGATTTTTTTTTCGTCTTTTTGTAGACCACCACAGCTTTTTGTGTATTTTCTGAAGATTCCACTGTTTGTTCATCCTAATATTTGTTTTACAGTTCTTTTTATCGGATACAGGCCTACGGAGGTCAACGTTTCAGTGACCTTCTCTTGATTCTGTACAGAACGCTTTCTGTTTACATCACTGTGTGGTCAGTCACGGCAAACTTCCGTGTGTGGGTTCAACGCTGCTTTCTCTGGCTTCAGTTTCAGTTTTATCAACGAGGTGTCACAGCGTGCGGCCTAGTCCATATACGCTACACCACATTTGCTATGTGTCGAGAGTCATACCGCGCAGGATTTACAGCTGGTGGATAAATCAGTTGTGAAGCGGTTTAAGACGAGGGTCTCATAGATACGACTTAGAGATGTCTGAGCTATGCATTAGCCCAACGCGCTGGACAGACATTGAGTACCTACCTAACATTGTCTGTGCCACTAGCGCGCGCGCGTGTGTGTGTGTGTGTGTGTGTGTGTGTGTGTGTGTGTGTGTGTGTGTGTGTGTGTGTGAGAGAGAAAGAGAGAGCATGGTGGATGGACACTTGCCCATGCGCATAAGAGCGCCTTTGTGTGTGTGTGTGTGTGTGTGTGTGTGTGTGTGTGTGTGTGTGTGTGTGTGTGTGTGTGTGTGTGTGTGTGTGAAACTTGAAACTTGAAACTTGAAACTTTTTTTTATTGTCACTAAACACCATTAAAGGATTTATGGACACAAGATGGCGATGGTTAAACAACTCATCGTCCAAAGACATAATGATTTGTTCTTTTTACATAAAAAGTCATCATGTAAAGCAGTCATATACATACTTCGCAATTTCAACCTGAAGGTCATCATTAGACATCAAAGTACTTATTTTCAATGAGGTAGCGTCGTATATATCCTTTTTGTTTATGATACGTTTTTTAAACGTATTCCTGATTTTATCGTAACGTTTACAAGAGTCTAAAAAATGTACCTCGTCTTCTATTATATTGCAAGTTGTACATTTCCTGTCTTCACGCTTAATATGGGAATATCTACCTCTTTCTATTGCGAGGTCATGTGCGCTAATTCTTAATTTACAAAGTTCTTTCCTGTAATGCTTATTTGTGCATTTAATGAGGTATGGTTCAAGCCTATATTTATTACTGATGTCATTATAAAAATTTTAACCTTGGCGCTCTTTCTTTTTCTTGTTCCCAAAAGTGTATATAATCACTTTGTAACTTTCTCTCTATTGCATAACGCAATTTTTTAGGGTTAAGTGTACTTTGGTTATTCCATACATGTGTCATTCCAATATTACTTAAGATCTTCTTTACAGCAGATTTCCATGAGATGATGGGTCAAGATCTTCGTACACGTCTCTTAGATATGAGTCTTCCTTTGATTCCATTATATGGATCCAAAACATGACTACTTGACTCATTATTTCTTGACACAAGGGAAATCTTCCAAGTTCAGCTAGTACTGGCAATTTCATTGCTTTTCTGTGTACGCCTAATATATGTCTGCAAAATTTTACATGTACGTTCTCGATCGGATTATTGGATAAGTATTTGTGATAAATGTCGAACATTGTAGTCTGCTTTTCAACATGTCCTATCTTTTCTGTAAATGGAAACAAACTTCTGCGCCATAAAGCATGACTGGTGAAATCAAAGTATCAAAGAGTTTTGCTATTGATGATACATTGACATGTTCTCCCTTTACTTTACGTAGTAAGGAGTGTACAGCTTTGTTACCTTGTTTTGCTAGATGATCTTGTGCTTTATGTAGCTCTCCATTTTTATGAAGAATTATTCCTAAATACTTGTATTCATTTACTGTCTCAAGAGAA
>CM031608.1:22159460-22161960 GCA_018398815.1 Conus ventricosus
GAGAGAGAGAGAGAGAGAGAGGGAGGGGTAGTAATGGAACAGGGGAGGGAGAAGCGCAGGGTGTCAAGCAGCGGGCATGAGACTGAGCATAACACGAAAGTAAAAACAAACAAATAAAAAACAACAACAAAGATAGGGAAAAAATGAACATCAGCACTACAGCAAACAACGCAATTAAAAAAAAATACTGACACAAAACATCACGCATGGCTAAACCCTGAGGGACAGTTTTATTCCCACGCCTACTACACACCCTAAGGCGCCAAACAGCGTCGACAACAGCCGGCCTCCCCGCTCAGGGCACAACACTGGCAGTTCACGCTCCCCAGCACGTAGTCCGAGCCCCTGTATGACGTCATCACTGCGTCATCCGACGTCACGGCACCACCCCCAGACCGTTTCCCGTAACGCTTGGTGGTCATGCTGCAAGCCGCGCAGCAGCCAGTGTTGGTCATCCGACTGAAATAGCAGCAGCTGCAGCCGCTCCCTCTCTGGAACCTCCTCATTGGTTCGTAGGCCCGCTTCTGCGCCGCTGCCATGCTATCCTCCTCCCTGTCCGTGACATAATCGCGAGGAACTAAGAGTCTCAAGGCCAGACATCGCTGACAGCTTTCTTGGTCATCGGTCAGCAGGCAAAGTCCGCAGTCATCATCGTCGTCGTCGTCGTCGTCGTCATCGATGGCGGTGAAGATGGGTGGAGCGAAGCGTTTGACGCGGTGGTTGTCGCCGTGGGATGCATCGTGGGAGGCGCCCGTGTTGCTCAGGAGGAAGGCGGTGGTGGATGAGGGGGTCAGGAGGATGAGCATCAGGAGAGGTAGAGAGACCATCATCATTAGCCAGACAGAAGTGGCGGCTATGGCACTCCTTTGTCTGCCCAAACAGAATGTACACACCTTGTTATCTCTGAAGGGACACCGTATGAGAGACAAGACAAGAAAAAAAAATACTGTTCAGAGAAGAAAACCGGGAAGGACACATGAATATTTACTGTTCTATTCGTCGGAGTTCCCAGAGCACACGGGAAGGGCACATGAATATTTACTATTCTGTTCGTCGGAGTTCCCAGAGCACACGGGAAGGGCACATGAATATTTACTATTCTGTTCGTCGGAGTTCCCAGAGCACACGGGAAGGGCACATGAATATTTACTATTCTGTTCGTCGGAGTTCCCAGAGCACACGGAAGGGCACATGAATATTTACTATTCTATTCGTCGGAGTTCCCAGAGCACACGGGAAGGGCACATGAATATTTACTATTCTATTCGTCGGAGTTCCCAGAGCACACGGGAAGGGCACATGAATATTTACTATTCTATTCGTCGGAGTTCCCAGAGCACAGGGGAAGGGCACATGAATATTTACTATTCTATTCGTCGGAGTTCCCAGAGCACACGGGAAGGGCACATGAATATTTACTATTCTATTCGTCGGAGTTCCCAGAGCACACGGAAGGGCACATGAATATTTACTATTCTATCGTCGGAGTTCCCAGAGCACACGGGAAGGGCACATGAATATTTACTATTCTATTCGTCGGAGTTCCCAGAGCACACGGAAGGGCACATGAATATTTACTATTCTATTCGTCGGAGTTCCCAGAGCACACGGGAAGGGCACATGAATATTTACTATTCTATTCGTCGGAGTTCCCAGAGCACACGGGAAGGGCACATGAATATTTACTATTCTATTCGTCGGAGTTCCCAGAGCACACGGAAGGGCACATGAATATTTACTATTCTATTCGTCGGAGTTCCCAGAGCACACGGGAAGGGCACATGAATATTTACTATTCTATTCGTCGGAGTTCCCAGAGCACACGGGAAGGGCACATGAATATTTACTATTCTATTCGTCGGAGTTCCCAGAGCACACGGAAGGGCACATGAATATTTACTATTCTATTCGTCGGAGTTCCCAGAGCACACGGGAAGGGCACATGAATATTTACTATTCTATTCGTCGGAGTTCCCAGAGCACACGGGAAGGGCACATGAATATTTACTATTCTATTCGTCGGAGTTCCCAGAGCACACGGGAAGGGCACATGAATATTTACTATTCTATTCGTCGGAGTTCCCAGAGCACACGCGATTTTGCACACTGTGCACGGTCCGGAATTTAGATATCCGCACACACCACTCACACTAGATGTTTCTGGTAACATATCGTTCCTTATAACGTGCAAAAGATGTATGACTTTTGTAAGTAGATTCTTTTTCTTTGGATCAAACAATTCGCCGAACTCATGTGTGTTACAGCATGTTCTAGCGAGAGATCAGAGGATTTCTTACATCAGTTAAAAAAAAAAAAAAAAAAAAAAACATTTAAAGACGTAGTGAAATTCATCGCTTAGCTCTGACACATAAGACAACTGACAAACTCTCTCTTCTCTTGTTATGTTATACATTGGTCTCTGTGAATCGATCATCTATGATTCTGTTTCTAAAATGCAAATTTGTCAACAGTGACCGTTGTGGTAACATGTGGTAACACA
>CM031608.1:22166960-22176960 GCA_018398815.1 Conus ventricosus
CGTTTCCTTGTTTTAGCTATCAAGCTTTCAATGTAAAAACGCCAGTTATGTTTAAGGGTTAAATTCACACCCAGAAATTTTATGTTTTGTGAATACTGCAATTCAGACCCATTCAATTTGAAGCTTGGCAAATACATTAGATTGACACCATTATTGAAAAACATTAACTGTGTTTTTTCACCTGAGAGGATAAGCCCGTTATCTTCCATAAAGTTGTTTAATTTATCTATCTCTAACTGATATATCTTCTGTATATGATTCGTAATTCTCTTGCTTTCGGATATTTGTATTTATCCACATAGCAATGTCATCAGCATATTGTACTAAACTCACACTTTTTGATAATATCTTTGGAAGATCTGTGTGTGTGTGTGTGTGTGTGTGTGGTGTGTGTGTGTGTGTGTGTGTGTGTGTGTGTGTGTGGTGTGCGTGGTGGTGGTGTGTGTGTGTGTGTGTGTGTGTGTGTGTGTGTGGTGTGGTGCGTTGTGTTTGTGTGCGTGCGTGGTGCGTGCGTGGTGCGTGTGGTGTGCGTGTGGTGTGTGTGTGTGTGTGTGTCGTTCTCTCTCTCTCTCTCTCTCTCTCTCTCTCTCTCTCTCTCTCTCTCTCTCTCTCTCTCTCTCTCTCTCTCTCTCTCTCTGCTGGATCCAGTTCTATTCTCAGTTGAACTAACTGATGTTCCTTTTCATCTGCGATCGGCTGGGCTATAAGCAACATTATCTTATCTTATCTTATCTTTTCATCTGAAAAAGCTCTTGTGAAGATTTTGCCGATGAATCTACTCTTCACTGTAAAGACAAAACCTGGATGGAAGAAAATCATATGTCAATTCATCCAATAGATTTAAGTTCATGCTAACTGCTAACAGACGTTGAAAAAAAGCACGCCAAAACATGAAAGCTGTTTACTCAGCTTAAACAAATAATAGCAATATTTGGGTGAAGTTGATTTCACTAACCACTTGGTTTCACTATTGAGAACAATCTATCTTGGTCCAAAATATACCTGAACTCTACAGAAAGTATGCAATGAACTAATTCGACAACAAAACGATCTTTTCTTTGAGTGCATTAAGCCAGAGATAGGTAACGCATCAACATACTGGGACCTAGCGACTGACAATTGCTTAAGCTTACACTAGTTTTTACCAAGAATACCTTTTTCACCCCTCGGCCTAATATCGATCATTTTATGTCACCTTTAACTTGCTTGGTTTAAATAACTTTTATTTCAGAAACAAATAAACAGAATACCTTCATAATTGACAGGACGAATGAGCAACAACAAGCCCTAGGCTTATACTGTGCTCAAATATACATTTACAATATATTGGCGGTTAAATACATTCACAATATACTAAGCATTTCACTTCGTGCTTGGGATTTTTTATGGAAACATTGAAAAAGAAAAACAAAACCAAACAAACAAACAAAAAACAACAAAAAAGAATCGGAAAAAAACCAGTAGCAGAAAAATAAAATGAATAACATGAAAAATGGAAGGAAGGGAGTGGAAATAGCAATCACGCCATCAACAAGAATATGTGAACACTTTACGAACATGAAAGAGACTTATACAATAACGTAAAGAAGTTTAGGGTAGAAACCATCTGTTCCATAAGTATTGTGTTGAAGTATAGTAGTTCAATGTGATTCACTTTTTTCCTTTTTTTTTTCTTTCCCCTCTTTTCTTTTCTCCTTTTCATTTTTTTTTTTTCCATTTCCTGTTATTTTTAACTTGCTTGGGTGGTAAATACACCTGTTCCGGAAAGAAATCAGGGGATGGTAACACCCCTTCCCTTTGCAAATAGAGTCACCTTTTCTCGGTTTATGGGTCAAAATTATTCCGCTATTTGTGCATGCGCCATTTGGTAGACAAACGTCGCATCAAACCCAAGACATGTAGATCTGAATCATTAGATGATGATGATGATGATGATGATATGATATAATAATGATGATGATAACAATGATGGTGATGATGATGATGATTACAACGATAACAACAACAATAATAAATGATAATGATAATGATTACAATAATAATAATAATAACATTGATTAAAATAATGACGATCAGAAGTGAAGTCGAACTACCTGTAACACAGAATATGCATTATATCTGCGTTGTTTCACTCCTATATGTTGATATTTCCTCTCTCTGATTGAACCATTAAGATGCAACAGGCCTGCTCCGAATAAAAGAAAAATCAGGGGAAGACAGAGTATGCATCTCCACTGCAAGTACGGTTACCTTTTCGCAATTTATGGGCCAAACAAACAGATCGAGAGCAGCAAATATCGGATTCCAAGGTGACACCAGTACAACAATCGTGATGTTGACTACATTACCACCGCACGTTTCACACCAATTTTTTTTTCTGTCTCTGATTGAACTATTAAGCTGACAGACGAGGCAAATTTGTTTTGGACATGTCCATTAACGACATTTGTCCGATGAAAACGGCAGGGTCGCTTTGCTGAACGCGAACTCCAACACAGAGTAGCTTCCCTGCAAAAATCCGAACGTCGTCTGTTATGGAACGAAATGCGGAAGGACTTCAAAATATACATTCGGCTTATTTTCTTAAAAGATCGTTTTTAAACAACAAAAACAATAATAGCAATGATAACAATGATGACAATAATAATAATAATGATAATAACAATAACAATGATAATAACAATAATAATAATGATGATGATAATAATAATAATAATAATGACAATAATAAAAACAATGATAATAATGATGACAATAATAATAATGATAATGATAATAATAGTAGTAATAATAATAATAATAATAATAATCAATAGATAAAGAAAGAAACAAAGACATGAATATCAAATGGAACAGTAACGTACACTCAATATTTTTAATTTGTGTTTAATATACTTTTTTTTGTTTTATATACATTTAATGAGCGACTTTTACTTCTTTTGCATCTAAAGATTTTGCTCCCTCTCTCTCTCTCTCTCTCTCTCTCTCTCTGCGTTTTTACAACAATACTGTAAACTATTCCTGCCCCTTATGCAGAAAAGAACTAGAAACCGAGGTACATTTTGTGGTCAAATGTTCTGAATATGCAGATATTAGTGAACAATACGTCCCTAAAGAATACAGCTGGCCATCATGTTTTCAGCTTTCCCTTGTTCAGGCTTCAGTTCACAAACCAACCTTGCTGCGTCTTGTTTCCTGCATTTGCAAAACACGCCAGACAGCTCACTCACAGAAAGCTGCTTTGTCATCTGTTCCCTGCGGTCAGTTGTGTAAAATGATATACATGTATCAAAATGTTTCCAGAAGATTGGCGACGAAATGTGTCAATGTTCAGTATGTTCAATCTCTACGCAGAGTGTTTTCTATCGTCTTTACATTGCTGTGACATTTAGCTGTTAGTAATCAGTTGCTATTGCGTGAATTTATCTGCCCATTCACTTGGTCATGTATGTAGTTTGGTCGTATTTAGGGCTGTTGAGTTTCAGGATAATAGTTCCAATGTGTGTACTCATCTTTTAAAATGGTCCTGTGGCCTAATCCTTGATTCATTCAAGCTAAGGTTAAGACATAAAGATTCTCTCTCTCTCTCCTCTCTCCTCTCTCTCTCTTTTCTCTCTCTCTCTCTCTCTCTCTCTCTCTCTCTCTCTCTCTCTCTCTCTCTCTCTAGCGTAAGTTGATCTTAAGAGCAGGCTAGGCGTCTTGTGCGCAATTCCTTGCAAAAGAGTCACTTTTTAGTAATTACCCACAAAAATTACACACATTGTTTTATCTGTTCATTTATTCATACATATGGCATTGTCTTATACGCAACAATAAAGACATGTAACGGGCGGTATCGGCTCATTGTAAAACCTACAGTGCTGAGGCGAACGCCATGCGACAATATTTTCAGAAGATGGACGTTTCATTCAAAATCTTGCAACAAACGTTTATAACCAACCGGCAGAGAGGATATCGAAAATCTATTAAAATAAGCGCAGCGAGAGAGGGAACACGCACAGCAGCCTCGAGTCTACATGACAGAAATGGAAAAAGGTTTCGTCTTACATCCGTCAGTGAACCTAGAATAGACACAGGAATCTGCCCAAATGGACGCCAAATGCTGCAATCTTAGAATTCTCCTTTTCTTTTTCTTGGCATTGCCAAACTCTTACTTGGCCTACCATCGACAGGGCCAGAGGATAGAAGCTGCGCCACAATATTCCTTCCATCAACAAGGCCAACAAAAAAGAAGCAGCAGCACCACAGGCCTGCCATCAACATGACCAGAAGTTAGAAGCAGCAGCACTATAGATCTTCCATCAACAAAGCCAAGGAAAGAAACCGCAGCACTATAGACCTTCCATCAACAAGGCCAAGGAAAGAAACTGCAGTACTATAGACCTACCATCAACAAGGCCAAGGAAAGAAACTGCAGTACTATAGACCTTCCATCAACAAGGCCAAGGAAAGAAGCTGCAGCACTATAGACCTACCATCAACAGGCCAAGTAAAGAAACTGCAGCACTATAGACCTACCATCAACAGGCCAAGGAAAAAGCCCGCAGCACTATAGACCTACCATCAACAAGGCCAAGGAAAGAAACTGCAGCACTATAGACCTACCATCAACAAGGCCAAGGAAAGAAGCTGTGGCACTATGACCTACCATCAACAAGGCCAAGGAAAGAAGCTGTGGCACTATAGACCTACCATCAACAAGGCCAAGGAAAGAAGCTGCAGTACTATAGACCTTCCATCAACAAGGCCAAGGAAAGAAGCTGCAGCACTATAGACCTACCATCAACAAGGTCAAGGAAAGAAGCTGCAGCACTATAGACCTACCATCAACAAGGCCAAGGAAAGAAGCTGTGGCACTATAGACCTACCATCAACAAGGCCAAGGAAAGAAGCTGTGGCACTATAGACCTACCATCAACAAGGCCAAGGAAAGAAGCTGCAGCACTATAGACCTACATCAACAAGGCCAAGGAAAGAAGCTGTGGCACTATAGACCTACCATCAACAAGGCCAAGGAAAGAAGCTGCGGCACTATAGACCTACATCAACATGGCCAAGGAAAGAAGCTGCAGCACTATAGACCTACATCAACAAGGCCAAGGAAAGAAGCTGTGGCACTATAGACCTACCATCAACAAGGCCAAGGAAAGAAGCTGCAGCACTATAGACCTACATCAACAAGGCCAAGGAAAGAAGCTGCAGCACTATAGACCTACATCAACAAGGCCAAGGAAAGAAGCTGCAGCACTATAGACCTACATCAACAAGGCCAAGGAAAGAAGCTGCAGCACTATAGACCTACCATCATCAAGGCCAAGGAAAGAAGCTGCAGCACTATAGACCTACCATCAACAATGCCAGGAAAGAGAAGCTGCAGCACTATAGACCTACCATCAACAAGGCCAAGGAAAAAACCTGCAGCACTATAGACCTACCATCAACAAGGCCAAGGAAAGAAGCTGCAGCACTATAGACCTACCATCACCAAGGCCAAGGAAAGAAGCTGCAGCACTATAGACCTACCATCAACAAGGCCAAGGAAAGAGAAGCTGCAGCACTATAGACCTACATCAACAAGGCCAAGGAAAGAAGCTGCAGCACTATAGACCTACATCAACAAGGCCAAGAAAAGAAGCTGCAGCACTATAGACCTACATCAACAAGGCCAAGGAAAGAAGCTGCAGTACTATGGACCTACCATCAACAATGCCAAGGAAAGAGAAGCTGCAGCACTACAGACCTACATCAACAAAGCCAAGGAAAGAAGCTGCAGCTCTATAGACCTACCATCAACAAGGCCAAGGAAAAAGAAGCAGCAGCAACACAGGCCTACAATCAGTAAAGCCAGAGGAAACGAATAGCACTATTATTGGATGAAAAGGGACAGAACTGCTTGAAGCTCTCAGAGACAGTGAAACGTCTGATTACCACCGGACCTTTAAAACAAAACAACAGTTACTGACCTTCGATCGTCCTTGCTTTTGGGGTGCACATGCTCAAACTAAATCAGGTATCATTTCTCCAGACAACAGTATCCACCCTTAAAAGACTTAACTAGGTATTATTTCTCCAGACAATAATATCCACCCTTAAAATGATTCTTATTTAGAGTGGACCTTTCACCTACGGTACATAAAAGCAGAAAAACTATATGGTTCACTGACCCACTTGTTCCAATAAACGATAGGCATCGTAAGGGTGATGCTGGGTTTTAGGGCTGCCGTTTTGCTTTGCTGGCTGCTGTGCCTCGATGGTAGGGGCCCTGCGTCATAGGCCACACAGTGATTGGTCCGCTCCTTCTGGCCTCTTTCTCTTGTAGACCTCTCTCTCTCTCTCTCTCTCTCTCTCTCTCTCTCTCTCTCTCTCTCTCTCTCTCTCTCTCTCTCTCTCTCTCTTCTCTCTCTCTCTCTCTCTCTCTCTCTCTCTCTCTCTCTCTCTCTCTCTCTCTCATACCATGATGTGCTTGTAGCGACGGAAATGGCACCTTTCGTTCTACAGACTTGGGATCAGCGAAGGCCGTGGTGTAGGTGTAAGCTCCTTTGCACGGAGTGTCGGAGTGCAAGGCTAATGAAACACTAGACTTGCTTCCTTACAACGCCGCCACCCCAACCATCGGTTCCACCATTAGAACGCGTTACTAACATCGCCAAAACTAGCACTGTAGCTGGTAATACAGAGTAACTGTTGATGATCACCATCATGTCCCTGCTTCATCTCGTATATCTATGTATCATCATCATCATCATCAATCATCATCATCATCATCATCATCATCATCGCCATCATCATCATCATCATCATCATCATCATCATCAACATCAACATCATCATCATCACCATTATCATCACCATCATCATCATCATCATCATCATCATCATCATCATCATCATCATCATCATCATCATCATTATCATCATCATCATCATTATCATCACCATTATCATCATCATCATCATCACATCACCATCATCATCATCACAGTATTTACACACCACTTCATCTTGAACAAACAGGAAATTCAAAACGCTCGTACACGTCATATGCACATACATACCATAACTTTAAATTATTTTTTTTTTTAAATTCGGGAAACACAAGAACCAAGAAAAAAAATCATAATAGAACAGACGGAAGGCGGAAAATGAGAGAGAAAGAGGAAATTTTGGAGTTAGCTTAAAAAGAAAGGCCAGTGTTGTTTTTAACAAAGGAGACGCAGAAAGCTTGTTCCAGGTATGTTGACCAGAGACAGATAAAATATCAGCGTCTGATAATTAACTGTTTAAATCTAGGGATTCAGAAGCAGAGTGGACCTGGCGGAAACGACGAGAAAGGGATGGGATGACAGGTGAATACAGTCACAGTGACAGGAAGGTGCTGAGGTGTGAAGGCTTATAAAGCAGAAAGTATTGATCTTATAGTTAATGCTATGCGAGACAGGCAGCCAGTGAAGAGACTGCAAGATGGGAGTAATGCGATTAGATCCTACCTTTCCCTGAACGAGTCAAGCGGCAGAATGTCATACTCTTTGAACGGAGTGGATGGATGATCTGGGCAAGCCAGACAAAAGGCGAGGTATGGCAAACGGTGCGAGAGAGACAGGGAAATGACATGGTTAGAAGAAGCGTTGATAGACAAGTATGTTCGACTAGAGTTAATGCGCTGTAACTTGTATTGAATAGTGAATTTTTGCTTGTACAGTGTGTTGTCGAAGACAGCGCTCAAGTCCTTGACCGAGACTAGGGAATGGAAATGGATATATTGCCGAGTTTGATCGAATCAACAGTGACAGAAGAGAGATTTTGTTTGGCTCTTACGAACATGTCTTCCGTCTTGTCGGCATATAACTGTAACCTGTTTTGAGTTCTCAACCTTTCCATGTCAAGGAACCAGTTAGATCTTTCTTGCAAACGAGATTTTTACGGAGGAATGTTTTCTTTTCTTTTTCTAAAATGGGGTATCGCTTACGTAGAAATGATGACTGGTATTGTAATGGCTGATAATATCTGCAAAGGGGTTAGTGTATGGTATGTGACAAGAACATGTATGTATAATGTGACCGATTATACCCCACCAAAAATAATACATTTACATATGGCGACAACTATATAAAATGTGACCGGTCATACCCGACCAAAAAATGTGGGTCCATATAAACATATGGCGACAACTTGGTCTACACTGGTCATAGGCATCTGACTGCCAGTACAAAATGTTATAGAAATACGAGGGTGACATTCTTTACCGTGACGTCGGGACAGACTGTCACTGGATGACATTCTTTACCCGATAAACTAGTATCGTCGGCAAACAATTTAATTGTTGCCTGGATTTCATTTACAATGTCGTTAACGTACAACAAAAACAGTAAAGGACCAAGGACAGATCCTTAGGGAACACCTGCTGGAATTCTTTTCAACTCGGTTTTTCGCTTTAACTACTGATTGTTGTCTCTCATGTAGGTAATCACGAAAAAAAAAAGTCCATTAGTTTCCCTCTGATCCCCACCGCTGCTAGCTTTAGTAAAAGTCCTCTATGCCAGACACGATCAGAAGCTTTTGATATATCAAAGTAGATTGTTTGTGTTGTGATCCCACGATCAAAAGAGGAACAGAGATCATTATATGTGTCCAGAAGCTGGTTGACAATGGAATCGGCTGGTGTAAAACCTGATTGCAAAGGAGTGATGACTTCATTTGTTTTTAAAAATGCGTATACATGAAATGGGAGTAGACCAAATGGGATGTTACCGTTCGTGGACACATCTGTCCAGAATTTTACCAACACAGCTAAGGAGCAAAATCGGGCGGTGATTATTACACAATTCTCTTGGTCCTTTTTTTTGTGAATAGGTGAAACATGTGCTCTCTTCCACAGGGACCGAAATTTACTTTCGTTCAGGCATTTATCAAAAACTGGGTAAGTGGACTAGCTATAACATTTACTGCACATTTAAGTAGTTTGTTGTGGATGAGGTCTGGACCAGCTGATTTTGTCTTGTCGAGATTTCTAACAACTGATATGATATCGTCTTCAGTAAGTACAATTTCATTAATTTTATAGTTGGCAAACGACATCTTTGGTAGTTCGTCATCGTCGTTGTCGAGAGTAGATTGTTCTATGAAAACGTATTTAGTATATAGGCTTTGTCTTTATTAGAATCATACATTGTGCCGTTTGACAGTAAAGGCGGAATGTCATCAGTGTTAATGCCCTTTTTATTGAAAAAAGAACGAACTAGTTTCCACCCGTCCTTTCGGCCAAGGGTTAGTGGATCTGATGCCTTGTCATCAGTCTCTGTATAAAACTCAGCCTGTCGTTCTCTTTCTTTTGCTGTGACATAATTCCGAAATTGCCTAAAACTATGCCAGTGCTTAGGCAAATCCGTTTGTTTAGCTTTTGCATGAATATATATTTACGCTTTTCCATTAAGAGTCATATTTCATCAGTCATCCAAGGTACACCATTTGGGTAGACAGTAATAACTTTGGTTGGCATACACTGCTTAGCAAGACTCATGAAAGTATTGGTGAAATGTTCAACGGTTTCGTCATCAGTTCTCATATTTAAAATGTATTGCCTGTCAGCAAGTTGTAACAATCGACAAAATTCGTCAAAGGACTGCGGGTAAGACTTGAGTTGATTCAACTAAATCGGGGGTTGGGTAATGACGAGGTCTAGGCAAGTTGATGCAGTGTCGGTGATTTGGGTTGGTTCAGTAACAAATGGTGAAGACTTTAACTGAATGATTTCTGTTAGGTGTTGAGAGAGGTTGTTCATGTAGTCTGTGTTTAAGTAACCTAGTACAAAGAACGGTACATCTGTATTATTTACTTTCCTAAAACTGTCTCTCACAAGATCCCACCAGCGTATCAGCGCATTGGGTGGACGATAAAAAGAACCTATTAGAATACTCTTCTGGTTTAGTTTGGTTTCAAGAAGAAAACATTTCGGAGTACAAGGTTGCTACATCTCATCTGTCGCAGTGTACATGTCAGGGTG
>CM031608.1:22179460-22189460 GCA_018398815.1 Conus ventricosus
TCCCTCATCATCACCCTTCACCAAAAAAAGGCAATTTGCGATTATGACAGAATTCCAGGACGATAAGCCTGATCAGTCACGTAAGTAAAGTGATGCTAAAAGTTATTCTCAACAGACTATGACCTCACGCAGGGGAAATAATCGCGAAAGAAGAAGCTGGCTTCAAGGCGCGGAAGGAGCACAAGAGAAGAAACATCAAACCTCCGAGTTCTACGTGAAAAACACAGTCGGCATCAGCAAAACATCTCCCACGTCTTCATCGACTTTAAAAAGGCCTTTGACCGCGTGTGGCATGATGCGCTCTGGGCCACCATGAAGAACTACAATATGGGCCAAACGCTGATTCAAACCATCCAATAGCTATACAGACAAGTCAGCAATGCGATTTTTTGTCCAAGAAAGAGTGGGAGTCTGGATTCACACATCCGTTGGCATAGGTCAAGGCTGCCTACTGTCCCCCACACCGTTCACTATCCTCCTTGAACGTATAATGACTGATGCCCTGGAAGATCATATCGACACAATTAGTTTTGGAGGGCAAACAATTACCAGTCTCAGATTTGCTGAAGACATCGATGGCCTGATAGGAAGTGAAGATGAGCTGGCTAACCTGGTGTATCCAGATATGGTATGGAAATCAGCGCCAAAGAAAAAAGAAAAAAAAACTAAGCTGATGAGAAATAGTGACGAACCCCTCAGGACACCAATCAAAGTCAATGGTCAATAACTTAAAACAGTCAAAGAGTTCAAATACCTTGTTGCTGTCATCAGCCAAGGCAGACTCAAGCCAGAAGTCCACGCAAGAACTGTGCTGACAACAGCTGCGATGGCAAAGTTGAAACCAATTTGGAGAAATAAAAGGGTCATCCTCCAAACCAAACTGAAACTGTTGCATGCTCTCGTTGGGTCAGTCCTATATGCATGCGAGTCATGGACTCTAACGGCAGAACTCCAAAGGAAGATCCAAGTTGCAGAAATGAGGTGTCGAAGACGACTCCTTGGCATTTCGGACACTGACCGCATCACTACTGAACAGGTGCGTAGAAGAGTGGGTCAGCAGATGGGTCACTGTGAAGACTTGATGTCAACCCTAAAATAAAAATAAATTGAAGTGGCATATCCGCATATCCAGCTCGCCAGGCCTCTCTAAGACCATTCTACAGTGAACGATACAAGGTCAGAGGAGAAGGAAACGCCAGAGAAAGAGATGATTAGACAACGTCATGGACTGGACCGGCACAAGCTCCGCCCACACCCAGGTGCTAGCCAACGATCGGGTCAAGTGGAGGCTTCTTGTTAGACAAACACATGCGCTGCAGTGCCCCTACGACCCGATCGGTTATGGGACAGGTGACAGATGACAAGTGACTTTTATCAACTGGTCAGGATTTGGGGTGTGGAGTTCGGAGTAGGGACACACACACACACACACACACACACGCACACAACACACACACACACACACACACACACACACACACACACACACACACACACACACACACACACACACACACACACACACACACACACACACACACACACACACACACACACACACACATTGCACGAACGTATGCACGTACATACACACGCAAGTACCACTCTCCTCCCACTCATGTGCGTTTCAATATTGATAACAAATTTCGAAAACGTTTTCAAACTGTTCTTTGTGTAGGCCTGCAACATATTGTGATTCTTGTTTTCTGGTATAGCAGAATGGCGTGACAATGTTTAAAAAAGATATGTATAATCCGGAAAGGGGTGAAACAAGAAGTGTTCAGGGAGGTTGAGAAGAGAATGGGGTTCTAAGAGAGGAAGAAAAGAAAGTTTTGATGATAGAGAAAGATACATAATTTTTTTTGTTTTACAAATAGGGGCAAGAAACAGTGAAACAACATAGGGACAAGAAAATGTCGTCACAGTGAGCGAGGTAAGCATGGAGAAAAAAACACACGGTATTACAGAAATCAAAGAAAAAGAAAGTGTTAGAGACAACACAAAACACACAGTATTACAGAAATCAAAGAAAAAGAAAGTGTTAGAGACAACACAAATGATGTTGTCGAGAGTCAAGGGATTAGGTGGTGTTATGGAAATAAAAAGATCACAAAGGGATAAGATAGCATTTAAAAACTTACAATTAGGATCACATGGTTTTATGCGGAAAAAATGACAATGCGGATTAGTCAGTATTATGGACATTAAAAAACGACGATGCCGAAGACTTAAAGAAATCCGATTACACGGGAGATCGGCAGAGAAAGTGTTGTAAGCAAAAAGATTGCCAGATTGCTTTGATTCTGATAACACTAGCGTGGATGATAAAATACAAAGTCCGGATACCTTTACGTCAGCGCTGCTGAAAAAGAAGTCAAAACAGGTGTGAACCACAACAGCGTGTGTTACAGTAGTGTATCACACTCAATCAAATGTTGATGTACGTGCAACGAGCACAGTTGTATGTCTTGCACTCAATGTTCGTGGCATCAGTACTTTATGTCTTGATATGGAGCGCTGTTTGATCAATATCATATATTTGCTCTGACAGTATTGACAGACTTAGCATCCCTGTATTTACTATATTTGGTAAAACCATAAAGAAGTGCAGAAGAAAATCAAAAGGTCTCATTTATGTGTCAAGGACCATTTTGTTCAGTCCGTTTGTATTCTTGAATCAACTGACACCGAAGGTTAAGCCGATAGTTTAAATATCAATAGGGACCATCGTGTGGATTATGCCTTCTGCTCTTTTGCATTTTGAAATCGCTAAGAAGCTCATAAGTAATGATTGATCTTCGATTGTGTCCATTTCTTCTCAGAAGAATCAGATTATTTGGATAGAAATTCATTTTTGTTGCCTTAAAAAGTGCTGCGTTTTTGAAAATCGATGAATTTGTTTGCTTAGTGATATTAATGCACGCCCCTGCAGAGATTGCCAACAACTCTGACGATGATAACATTGAAGAGATATTACACACTGACTTTTTGTAGATTGCCAAAACGTATTCTAATAATTGCAACAATAATATGGGTTCCAGTTTCTTGGATTTTTTAATTATTACGGATTTCTTAATACTGAACAGACGCATGGGACTCAAGTACAATTTTGTCACAATGTATTTTTAGTATTTGAGTGTTACTGATTAGGTTGTACTCTTTCGTCTTTGTGTAATCGCATTAATGACGTTTAACATACTCGAGATTCGGGATATAAATGGCGACTAAAACAAGGAAAAGAACTATCGTTTGCTTTGTGATCAAACTGTAATTAACAGAATCTTTCGAATTTGTTGTTTTGCGCCCACTGGGCACAGCATGTGACAGATTTCGATCAATAAAAAGAACACAACGAGGTCTCTTTTTACAAAGAGGTGTTTTTTCATGAGATTTTTTTTAAGTCTTGAAAGGGGATATTTTGCTTGGTTGGCTGGTTTGTTTTTGTCTAAATAAAGCAGCTGATCTGGTGTTCTTGCTCTGATGTTGGTTTTATTATTGTATTTTCAATTCTGAAGTTAGATACGTCAATGTATTATTGTGCTGTGCATTGCTATGGTATCAAATCGCATTCTTCATTCAATCATATTCATGGTTGTTTACTACGATATGATGTTCACTGCGCGGTGTAGCCGTCACATATTTGTAAGATGATTGTTTTGTCCGTGTTCTTTAGTTTTATGAATGTTTGTCTTTGAAGAAGTAAAAACAATCTCATAAGAGCAAAATATTTTCTTTCAGCAGCTCACGAATATAGTTCTTGTATCCCAATCGTTTTGTGGGTGTGTGTAGGGACAGAGTGCTTCTAAATTCCTCCCCAGCGAAAAATGACCCGGAGAGGTTTTCCGAGCTGTCGAGTTGCCTATTAGTCTGTCTTGTCCATTTTGCCGCCATGCCTTATTTGTCTGTCCCATCAGTCTCGTCTCTATTTCCGCTTCCTGCGCGTGCTTTTCTGCGCCCAGGGCCGACTAATCAGTCTTCGGCTTCCGGTTATGATGGGCGGGCCCTAATGCTTTGTTGACATCGTGGCTGTGATTGAAGAGATCGAGGGGGATACACAAGTAAAGATGTGGGGTGCGGAAGTCTCTCTCTCTCTCTCTCTCTCTCTCTCTCTCCTCTCTCTCTCTCTCTCTTCATTTGCCGGTCCGTCCGTTTTTCTCTCCCGTGTGAAAAAGTGTGTGTGTGTGTGTGTGTGTGTGTGTGTGTGTTGTGTGTGTGTGTGTGGTGTGTGTGTCTGTCTGTCTGTCTGTCGGTCGTCGGTCGTGTCGGTCGGTCGGTCAGTCTTTCCCTTTACACATCTTAACCTTTCAATTGGAGTAAAGAAACAAACACAACTTCGACCATGGCTCTGTGTATCAGGACTGCAAGCTATTGTTCTTTTCTTACTCATAATGGATTGCCTCTCTTGTGTTCCCTTTTTATTCCCGCTCTCATTACGCCCCTTCACGCAGAGTTCGTACTGCCGCAACCCCAATACTGGCCGTCCACACAGGGCAGTGAATATCAGATGGGCGTGACAGGCAACCCACGGAGCAGATCCTGCACTGCTTCAGAGTCCTTCAGGGTGGGCTTTTTGTCGTTGTGTTGTTTTGCTTTTGGCAGAGCCTATCTTTGTTCTACTAAGCCATACATCAGAATCACTCCAGTCCAAAGCCATCATGCAGATGAAAGGACGATAAACAAACGAGCTGAGCAAACTTCCACCCATTTCTCTTTCTCTTGTTTGCTGCACTTGTGCGACATCTGTGTGTCTGGACATAAACATCATGACTTTTTTGACTGACTTCACTTGACTTTTTTCTGTGAAAACAAAATCTGGGTTATTGCTTCTCTGTCTTTGTAGCTCATTCAGCTGTCTTTGTTTCCGAACGTGTTCTGTCTGCTCCCGTGTGCCGCCTCCACCACCACTACACCCCACTCCCCACACCCACCTCATCACTACACCCCACTCCCCACACCCACCTCATCACACTACACCCCACTCCCCACACCCACCTCTTGTAGGAGTGCCTGGCAGTCTGATGGTGTGAAGTGCTTCACCGACTTCTGGAGTTTCTGTGTCAGTCATTCCTTATTTTTCCCCTTTCAATGTTTTCTTGTCTGCCCTTCCTCTTCCATTTCCGCCTTTGTTCTAGGTTGGACTATTTTTGTTTCTATAATGTGGGCACGCTTGTTATTCCTGGTACAGTTTATAACATGCTCATTGTTTTATATCATGATCTCATATCAAGGAATTAAGAGTTTGGCCACCGGTGTTCATTGTGCGGTTTGCTACTGCGTCCTTTTTCTCTGCCTATCGTTGCATTCAAACAGTTTTCAATGACATTTCATGTTTTAAAAAACCGATGGGGTCAGGGGCAAGACTTTCGTCTTCTTTGAGAATGTCAGTGTTACACTTAAATATAGCGAATCGTTCTATGTACCATACTGGTGTATGTCCAAGGTTTTTTTTCCCATGGTATGTTGCCCGATCGCCTTGTCTAGCAGAAAGACAACCATAATAGTGCATCGTATGCGGCTACCATGGACAGCAAACTGAACCGGTCACTTTCTACAATGTCAGCTCACACTGTGCCGAAACTACGTTTCTCTAAAGTCAAACCCATCTTTTCACATTGCCAAAACCACATTGATTCTATCCGTGAAATGTTACGACCAGATAACTAATCCAGTGGACATCTGTTGACTCCGCCATATTCGGCGGAAGAAAGACTTTTGAATTACATGTACTCTTCCCCCAGCTTGCTGCACGTGCTTTGAACGTCATTACTGCACCAACGTGTTAACGTTTTCCAGTTCGGGGACAGTAGCATCACATCAATCCCTCCCACGACAATTCTTTATTGTTCGGCCGCGGCCTGTCGTTAGTATGTCTGCCCTTTGGGGGAAGGGTGTGTGTGTGTGTGTGTGTGTGTGTGGGATGGGGGGTGGGGGGGGGCGGGTGTCTGTTACTGAATTATGCCCAAAGCGACAATCTCCCGCTCTATCGCCCTCTTGATGTCCAGTTCTGTGCACGCAGTCTATATACCCAGAGGGGGTCCTCATCAGTCTTCGGTTTCCAGTGTCTACTGGCGCGGCCACCAATTGGTCTGTTGGGAGGATACTGTGATTGAAAGGATTGCTTGGTTTCTGTCTATCGGCTATGATTGAGAGGATTGCTTGGTTTCTATCGGCTATGATTGAGAGGATTGCTTGGTTTCTGTCTATCGTCTATGATTGAAAGTTGCTTGGTTTCTGTGTCTGCCTGTCTGTCTGCCTGTCTGTCTGTCTGTCTGTCTCTCTCTCTCTCTCTCTCTCTCTGTCTCTCTCTCTCTCTCTGCGCGCGCGCATGCATGTGTGTGTGTGTGTGTGGTGTGTGTGTGTGTGTGTGTGTGTGTGTGTGTGTGTGTGTGTGTGTGTGAATCGCACATGTATGCGAATGTACGTGCGTACGCTCGCGTGTTTCTCTCTCTCTCTCTCTCTCTCTCTCTCTCTCTCTCTCTCTCTCTCTCTCTCTCTCTCTCTCTCTCTCTCTCTCTCTCTCTCTCTCTCTCTCGCTCGCTCGCTCGCTCGCTCGCTCGCTCGCTCACACTAGGCGCGTGCGTGCGTGCGTGCATGCGATGGCGTTGTTTGTATGTGTGTGTGTGTGTGTTGTGTGTGTGTGTGTGTGTGTGTGTGTGTGTGTGTGTAGTCTGATAATTTGTTCTCCTTTTTTCGCATTTTATTACATTGCACTAGAATGTCTGTTCTTTTTGCTCTGTTGACATGTACTTGTCTGTTTACTATTTCATTTGGTTTGATATAACTATCTGTCCGTGCAATGAAAAATGGGTCTTCTTGACTGCACCTTCAACGTGTACGGAAGCAGAATGAATTTTGATGAGGTACTGTGATGATTTGTAGTAGTGTTATACAGGGGTAACTAGTAGAGCAATGGCTCATTTAGCCCACTAATTTTACTGTTGTAACATAAAGAATCATCTCTCTCTCTCTCTCTCTCTCTCTCCTCTCTCTCTCTCTCTCTCTCCTCTCTCTCTCTCTCTCTCTCTCTCTCTCTGTGTGTGTGTGTGTGTGTGTGTGTGTGTGTGTGTGTGTGTGTGTGTGTGTCTATGCAATCTATCAAGTCCTGAAAACAATAATCACATTTTCTTTGGAAATAGTATGCAGATAACAGACAAATGTGGCCACCTTGGAACATACACGGTCTGATGTCTGCACTTCAAGCTTAACCCGAAGCTTCTTTGATCTCTACTGATATATGGTATCAGCACTACTGTAGAGGAATCGATGGAGGCCCAAATCAACAAATACCCAATAAAATGGCTCGGTGTCTCAACTGGTGTTGCTGACGTTGCGCGCAACTCACTCCACGCAAAGCTGAAGCCACCCCTGAAATCCATTATCAAGGCGTCCAAAGAAGAAGAGGGCAAAGTTACTAGCCATGCTTGTGGACTCCAGAAGCGGGGTTGTGAGATCAGTCCAGCCAAGTTTTAAGACTGGCTGAAAATGGAAAGTTCGTGAGGCACTACATGTGGTAAAGAAAAACGTCAAGATCAGAGAAATAACAGCACACAACACACACACACACACACACACACACACACACACACACACACACACACACACACACACATACACACAACACACACACACACACACACACACACACACACACACACACACACACACACACACACACACACAAACCAAGAGTAAAGGACTGGGACCAGCAGGAATGACGTGGTGGTCCAAGATAACAGGCAAAGCAAAGCCAGACATGGTACTGCAAGAGCTGAAGAAAAGAAAAAAAGAAACAGGATTCCGAGAGAATCCAGAAGGCAGTTCAACATGGCCAACACGGACAATCGACTACATGGAAGATACACAATCCAAACAAGTCTCAGCATAAATGAAATTTGGCATTTGGCACCTCTTATGATCAGCTTCTTCGTAGGATCTGTATATACCCTGCTTCCCTCGAATTCAAACCTGGTAAAAAAAAAAAAAAAAGGGGGGGGGGGGAATCAGATGACCTCGCCTGTCTGTTCTGTCAGGACAAACAAACAATGGAACGTGTCTTGAGTTCGTGCAAAGCAGCGCTAATCCGTGGTACACGCGCAGACACACTTAAGAGCTTAAGGAGATCGCACATGCTGTTAGCACTGTCAGAGAAAACATGACGCCACTAAAAGCTTCAGCAAAGACATTCTACACGGCAGGAGACCACAAACCATGACCTGAAACAACTGTGACATTTAGGGCATGCATGCCGTGTTTGCTGGATTGAGCGGATAAACTGGGAGTGCATGGCAGACCCCCCCCCCCCCCCCCCCCCCCCAGGATGGAGAAAAAAAACCCACCCAGAGATCATCAAGAAGAGTGGCATGAGACCGAGTAGTATAGAAGTCCATTCAGAATCATCCAAACAAATCATTCTAGTTGAACTCATGTGAAATACAAAGCAGTCTGTACTCTGATTGAACTCATGTGAAATGCAAAGCAGTCTGTACTCTGATTGAACTCAATGTGCCGTATAAAGCGGTCTGGAGGAAGCTCACGTCGACAAGACTGGGACGTATGTCATCACAGACGGCAGCTTGAAGTAGTCTGGCTTCCAAGCCAAAATCCCTGCCGCTGAGTTTGGAGCAAGAGTTTTGTGAGTGCATCAACCTAAGATCCTGTGTAACAGCTAGGGTTTCTGGTCAGAAAAGGACTATAACTACGCCCCCCCCCCCCCCCCCCCGAAAAAAAAAAATAATGACAGAGGCAGCCGAAACGAGTTCTAGATGTTTTTAATATTTTCATTTTTGATGTGAAGAATCTTACTTAATTTCGGTTTTAATACTGGGATTTTAATGTATACATGAAAATGTTTACCTCCTTTGCAGTCCTGGTATGGCGTTCGAAGTCGGCTAGGCTGTAAACAACATGACGTGACTTACTTTAACTACATAGTGTGAAACAGTCTCTAATTTCAGTCAACAGTTTTACCAGTCTAAAACAAACAATCATGTCATTGTCCTCTCTCTCTCTCTCTCTCTCTCTCTCTCTCTCTCTCTCTCTCTCTCTCTCTCTCTCTCTCTCTCTCTCTCTCTCTCTGTGTGTGGTGTGGTGTGTGTGTGTGTGTGTGTGTGTGTGTGTGTGTGTCTGTGTCTGTGTCTGTGTGTGTGTGTGTGTGTGTGTGTGTGTGTGTTTTCTTCCCTAAAGATACCAGAGTTATTCTCATGTGTAAAAATAGACCAGTGATCAATCCGTCACCAGGGAAAGGTAACAGCACCAAGCTGATTGGTCTTCGTGGTTGTCTGCCTTTTTTTTTTTTTTTTGGTCTGGTCCTATTGCTATCCCGTCAAGCTCAGTCTCTATTTCCGCTTCCTGTTACCATTTTCTATGCCCAGAGGGCGTCTTATCAGTCTTCGGTTTCCAGTTGTTGCTTTTTTTTTTGTTTGTTTGTTTGTTTGTTTGTTTTGTTGTTGTTCTTCTTTTTTTGTAGATGGCCGCCCATTGGTCTGCTAGGACTTTGCTATGATCAAATGGACTGTGGGATATGTT
Source organism: Conus ventricosus (assembly GCA_018398815.1). Classification (NCBI taxonomy): domain Eukaryota; kingdom Metazoa; phylum Mollusca; class Gastropoda; order Neogastropoda; family Conidae; genus Conus; species Conus ventricosus. The sequence goes on from CM031608.1 coordinate 22,188,986, forward strand.
CTGCATACTGGTGTATGTTCTCTCTCTATCTCTGTGTTGATTTCTTTCTCTCTGTATCTCTCTTTCACTCTGCGCCTGTCTTTGTCAGCATATCTGTATCTCCCTGTAACACAAGACTTTGGTCCAGATTCTGATTCTGATTTTGTCCCCATGTGCATGTTTCTCTGTGTGTTACTGTGTTTCTCCCTTCCCGTCTGTATGTGTGTGCCTATCTGGATGCATCCACGTCACGCATAGGTGCTTGACTGCATGTGTGTGCGAGCGCGTTTATGTAGTCTTTGCAAACAGAAACATAGATGCATATGTTAGACCGTGGCTGTGTATATCTTGTCTTTTTTTTTTTACCTTTTTTTTTTCTTTTCACTCTGAAGTTCTAGTATAATGACAAACAGAGATATGCAACTGTCTGTCCATTAGTGGTGTTTTGTGTATTGTACTTTTTTTTTTTTTTGGGGGGGGGGGGGTTGGGGGGAGA
>CM031608.1:22194460-22199460 GCA_018398815.1 Conus ventricosus
ACAAATAAAAACACCAGACACAAAGATGGACACGGAGATCAATCAATGTTCCCTTCAGTAACACAAAGCCAAAAGAGCACAGACAGACAGACAGACAGACAGACAGACAGACAAAAGCACAGACAGCACAGACAGATAGACAAAGACTCAAATACAAAAAGATGGACACAAGGAATCTATATTCCCGTCAGTAACACAAAACCAAAAGAGCACACAGACAGACAAAGACCCACAGACAGAAAGATGGACACAGGGATTCAATATACCCATTAGTAACACAAAACCAAAAGAGCACAGACAGACAGACAAAGACTCAGACAAAAGATGGATATGGGGAATTAATATTCCCATCAATAACACAAAGCCAAAACAGCACAGACAGACAGACAAAGACTCAGACAAAAGATGGATATGGGGAATTAATATTCCCATCAATAACACAAAGCCAAAACAGCACAGACAGACAGACAAAGACTCAGACAAAAGATGGATATGGGGAATTAATATTCCCATCAATAACACAAAGCCAAAACAGCACAGACAGACAGACAAAGACTCAGACAAAAGATGGATATGGGGAATTAATATTCCCATCAATAACACAAAGCCAAAACAGCACAGACAGACAGACAAAGACTCAGACAAAAGATGGATATGGGGAATTAATATTCCCATCAATAACACAAAGCCAAAAAGCACAGACAGACAGACAGACAAAGACTCACGGACAGAAAGATGGACACAGGGAATCAATATCCCCATCAGTAGCACAAAGCCAAAACAGCACACACACACACACACACACACACACACACACACACACACACACACACACACACACACACACACACACACACACACACACACAACACACAAGTAGACAAACAAAGACTCTCGGACAGAAAGATGGACACAGGGAATCAGTATCCCCATCAGTAACACAAAGCAAAAAAAACACAGACAGACAGGCAGACAGACAAAGATTCACAGACAGAGAAATGGGCACAGTGAATCAATATCCCCCTCAGTAACACAAAGCCAAATGAGCACAGACAGACAAACAAATACTCACAGACACAGAATGAACACAGGCAATCATTATCGCCATCAGTAACACAAAGCCAAAAGAGCACAGACAGACAGACAGACAGACAAAGACTCACAGACAGAGAGATAGACACAAGAATCAATATCAACATCAGTGACACAAAGCCAGAAAGTACAGACAGACAGAAAGACAGTCAAAGACTCAGAAAGACAGAAAGATGGAAACAGGGAATCAACAGCCCCCATCAGTAACACAAAGCCAAAAGAGTACACACAGACAGACAAAGACTCACACACAGAGAGATGGACGCAGGGAATCACTATCCCCCTCAGTAACACAAAGCCAAAAGAGTACAGACAGACACACAGACAGACAAAGACTCACACACAGAGAGATGGACGCAGGGAATCAATATCCCCCTCAGAAACACAAAACCAAAAGAGCACAGACAGACACACAGACAGACAAAGATTCACAGTCAGAGAGATGGACACAGGGAATCAAAATCCCTTTTAGTAACACAAAGCCAAAAGAGCACAGACAGACAGATGCACGGACAGACAGACAAAGACTCACAAACAGACAGAGATATGAACACAGGGAATCAATAGCCCCATCAGTAACACAAAGCCAAAAGAGCACAGACAGACACACAGTCAAAGACTCACAAACAGACAGAGAGATGAACACAGGGAATCAATAGCCCCATCAGTAACACAAAGCCAAAAGAGCACAGACAGACACACAGTCAAAGACTCACAAACAGACAGAGAGATGAACACAGGGAATCAATAGCCCCATCAGTAACACAAAGCCAAAAGAGCACAGACAGACACACAGTCAAAGACTCACAAACAGACAGAGAGATGAACACAGGGAATCAATAGCCCCATCAGTAACACAAAGCCAAAAGAGCACAGACAGACACACAGTCAAAGACTCACAAACAGACAGAGAGATGAACACAGGGAATCAATAGCCCCATCAGTAACACAAAGCCAAAAGTGCACAGACAGACAGACAGACAGACAGACTCACAAACAGACAGAGAGATGAACACAGGGAATCAATAGCCCCATCAGTAACACACAGCCAAAAGTGCACAGACAGACAGACAGACAGACAGACAGACTCACAAACAGACAGAGAGATGAGCACAGGGAATCAATAACCCCATCAGTAATAACACAAAGCCAAAAGAGCAGGGCAAACGAACATGTAAGTGACAGCCTCTGCTGGCGGACCGCTCCGTCACGCCTGTCCCTGGGGAAGCGTAGCCAGTCTGGCACCCTGACAGGCAGATCCGTCAGCTCTGTAGCTGAGGAAACACAATCTGTTTGTTAGCCAGAACCGAACAGCCGAGGATTGACCCGATGGACTGACCTCGGAACGATGGAGTAGTATGGAGTCTACGGGAGTGTGCTGCAATGCAAAGCAGCTCTTCAGCTTTAGCGACGGCTGGCCCGCAGGACAGCGAGTCAGTGACAACGCATGCAAAGTGTGATCCTTTTAGCATGATGCCGAGAATTGTTTAGTGTGAATGAAACCATGTATAAATGGTGGAAGAGTGAAAGAGAAGAGAAGATGAGTAAAAGAAGAAGAAGAAACAGAGAAGAAGAAGAAGAAGAAGAAGAGAAAAGAAGAAGAAGAAGAAAGAAGAAAGAAGAAAGAAGAACGAAGAAGAAGAAGAAGAAGAAGAAACGAAGAGAGAAGAACAAGAAGAAGAAGAAGAAGAAGAAGAAGAAGAAGAACAAGAACAAGAAGACAAGAAAAGAAAGAAGAAGAAGAAGAAGAAGAGAGAAACGATGATATGTATGTTGCAGTCCTTGAGCGCTATATCCATGCTGAAGTAATAATGATAATCTTGATGATAATAGTAAAAATGATAATAATGAGGATGATAATGATGATAATAATAACGATCATGATGATAATAATGATTAATTGTAATATAATTATAATAATAATAATAATAATAATAATAATAATAATAATAATTGGAAGAAAAAGAATGACGACAATAAATCGCAGTGGCACAGAAAGAGAGAGAGAGAGAGAGAGAGAGAGAGAGAGAGAGAGAGAGAGAGAAGAGAGAAGACAGACAGACAGACAGACAGACAGACAGACAGACAGACAGACAAAGAAGAAGTTTGGTGTCAGTGTCAAAATGGATTAGAACATGCAAACCATGTAAACATTAAACCAATTTTAAACCTGAACCGGTTTGACGCCAGAGTCAAAATGGATGACAAAATACAGATCGTACATCAAACTAATTTGAAACATGTACTGATTTGACATTATTGTCAAAAATGGATCGTAACATGCCAACCATTTGGACATCAAACCGATTTGAAATGTAAACTGGTTTGATGCCACAGTCAAAATGGATCATAACGTGCAAACCTTTTGAATATCACATAAGTATAAAAACCTGGACTAGTCTGCGCCAGTGCCAAAATACATCATAACATTCAAACCACGTGGACATCAAACCAATTTAAAACCTGGACCGGTTTGGCGCCAGTGTCGGAATAGATTATAACATGCAAACTATTTAGACATCAAACCAGTTTTAAACCTTAGCCCGCTTTGACGTTAGTGTCAAAATGAATGATAACATGCAAATTGGACATCAAACCATGGAAAACCTTAAACCAGTTTGGCGCAGGCGACATTTTGGCACAGAACCACCAGCTCACATTGATCAATGCACACACACACACACACACACACACACACCCCCACACCACCACACACCCCCCGACGCACCTACGCCTAGTGTTGTGTTTAAAATGTCAGGGACCGTGTTATGTGTGTATGTGTGTGTTGTTGTTGTTGTTGTTGTTATTTTTGTTGTTTCCGGTGTCACAGCTGATGCTGTCTGCACCTCCAAGGCTGTCTCCCAGGACAGCAGAGACTAGCCCACACTGCCCCCCCCCCCCCCCCCTGCCCCGCCTCCCCCCGTCTCTTCCTCTCCTTCCCCCTCCTCACGGATAGTACAGGATAGCCCGCGCTGTCCTCCTGCCGCCCAAAGTGCACCCATCCCCTTTCCCTCCCCAAACTGCCCCCCCCCCCCCACCCTCCCCACAACCAACCTATCTAACCTCCTGGATTGTCCCCCCTCCCCCCCCCCCCCCCCTTGTCCATCCTATCTCTTTCACATGAGAACAAAAGATTACTTACAAACCCAACACATGTTCTGTATCAAATGTTTACCTAAAGTTGCGCGATTCAGTCATATTTTTTTTTGCAAGATCTAGTTGCAAAGTGAGACGACTGCAGTCGGAAATCTAAACAACGTTTTTAAAGTTTTTGATAACGCATCGCCAAAAAAAAAACGTAGACAAACGAATCACAAGAGAAAACGCGACGCGTTTCGACCTCTTAGGTCTTCTTCAGGCAAGATGCACAATACTCAGAGCGACGAAAACGAACGAGCGGTCACCCATCTTTATCCAGTGCGGCGCACGATAGGCGTTCCTGACTCAAACCATTCAGATAGAACGCCTATCTAGCGCTGAATTGAATCCGCTCTACATGTTCGCTAATCTGTCTGTCTGTCTGTCCGTCTGTTTGCCTCTCTCTCTCTCTCTCTCTCTCTCTCTTCCTCTCTCTCTCTCTCTCTCTCCTCCCTCTCTCACTCTCTCTCTCTCTCTCTCTCTCTCTCTCCTCGCTCGCTCGCTCGCTCGCGCACGCTCTTTCTATCCCTGTTTGTATGAGAGTGTGTGTGCCTGTGTGCATGTCTGTCCGTCTGACTCATTGTCTCTCTTCCTGTCGTATTCCTCTGTTTGTCTGTCGTGCGCTGTCTGTCTGTTTTCTGTCTGTCTGTCTGTCCTGTCCTTCCTCCCCCCCCCCCCCCCCCCCCCCCCCACTCTTTCCCCCTCTCTCCTTTGACACGTATGTTAATACTCGTTCGCGCGCGAGTCTCTCTCTCTCTCTCTCTCCTCTC
>CM031608.1:22206960-22249460 GCA_018398815.1 Conus ventricosus
TGGCCACATTACTGATCACTCCTGGGTCTAACTTGAGACCCTATGGCATAAAAAATTTAAAGGGGTTTACAGTACGCTCTTCTAATTCCAGCACTATTAATAAATCAGAAACAAACAACTGGCCTTCCATCTTGATTAGTTATTTTTACATCCAATGATTTATAGGCCCTCAATTAATTCTTTAAATTGACTGTTTCCGTCAAACTTATATAATTGATAATCGCAAAACCCTGCCTTAATTGACGGCAGTGCTCGTAGAACAGTAGATGGCTGGCCATTAAACAAAATTAGTATTTGTTTTTAACTGTTGTAAATGGACATGCAACATTGGGTTCCCGAGAAATCAGAAGGTTTATTACCTTTAAATTGCCAGATGTTTCTCTTGTACTAAATTTATAAGATTTGTCACTACTGTGGAAGCCCAAATTCTAGCAAGGCCTCTAGGAAAAATGTACTCTCTTCTTTCTTCTTGTGGAAAATGTATAGTAATTCTGAAGTTTGCTTCGTTGATTGTTAGCAATGTGCCAAATTCGTTAAGTACTTCTTTTAAAGAACAAAGTTGTTAATAACCTTTGGTATTGTTATATGGCCTATTTGATTGCCACCTCGTTACTAATATTAATCCAGTTATTTTGAGCCCTTCAGATATGTTAATCCATTTTACTTTAAAACCAATTTCTTTAAGGGCAACCTACAACTCCTGCGCATTGAGAATTGGGTTACGTTAAGAACACACGTTTGTTTTGTTGGGTTATATAGATGTACATCTTTTTTATAACTATTTAAAAAATAACTATTTAAAATGGAACCTTTTAAATATAACGAAAGTGCCACTTACAATGTAGGAGCGTTTTTATAACCCAAAATCTTTGGACTTCAGCAATTTAACCATTGCAGTAGATGAATCATATGGCTTCCAAGTCAGACTTGTAAACCCACTAACTAAATATTTAAATCCGCAATAATTAGTGATAGAGTGCATCAGCATGGTCATCCCGCCCTATGGCTTTTTTCCAGAATCAGTTAAATTTTGCCATTTACTGCGCAACCACTGGCTGTGGTGTTTCATATGCAAACCATTTAAACCACCCTAATCTTTTAGTAAGGTCAGTATATAACTTTCATGTTTATTACAGTACAGACGAATACTAACTGAACTACAAGTACCCCTCCCTAACGACAACGCGTTTAATCCATTTAAAGCCCAATGGAAATTAATGCATATAAAAGAATTTGCAATGAATTTAACTTTTAATTTCCTTTTCAATTGCTTTAGACAAAAGTTAGCCGCAATCATGGGTTGGGCAATTTGGTATTTGGGGGGCCAAAAAGAAAATTATAATTTTGTTTACTGGTGGGTAAAACCTTTTTTAAAACAAAAAAAAAAATTAGTTTGGGATCAAAGAACAAAAAAAACCCAAATTTCCCTTGGGAAACATTTTTCTTGTTTGAAAAAAAAGGCCCAAAAACAAGGCGAGGGGTGCAAAAAAATCAATGACTCCATAGGGAAATTACTTTTGGGTGTCTTTTTGGAGAACAAGCACAGACCGTCTAGCATAGGGGGATCTTTTTCTACAGGTTTGATGCCAGAAAACTTTTCTGTAATTTAGAAGATGCTTTTAAAACTCTGCTTTTTGTTTTGTTTCCCAGCATAAAAAGGTATAAAAATCGTTTTTTGGGACCCCGCTGGGTTTCAAAGGTTGACTTTTTGTAGGCAGGGATTATACTGCTCCCCTCTGCCCTTAGACCACAGATTGGCTTGATACAAAATTTTTTATCAATAAAAATTCATAGTGGGCCGAAAAAAAACTTAGGGCAAAATAAAGGCTTTAAACCAAGGCTGCTCCCATCCATTTTAAAAAAAAGTACCTACCCCTGAAAAAAGCATAAGTTTAAGGGGCCCACATTTCAGAAAGCAGCCCAAAAAAGCCCCCAACTGAAAAATTTTCCTCGCACTGCAGTCATATTGCAAAAAGACAGCCCTCGTTGTTTTTTTAATTTTAGGGTTTAAAAGCCATACTTTATTTCATTTAAAAATTTTACCCTGCAACCCTCCCAACGTCACAGTTGGTGGCCATTAACCACCCAACTTTGCCTATAGTAGAAAAACCCCCAAACTAACCAACCTACCTATTTTCCCAGGAAAAAAGATCAAGCGCTTTGGCCGCAAAACTTTTTTTAATAGGTTTGCTAGATGATGAAATTTTTTTTTCTAATCCAATTTTTACCGGGCCCGGGCTTTGGAGGCGCAAACGGGGTCTCCCGGTTTGCACCACCTTTTTAAAAGGGCTTTAAAGAGTGAGAGTTAGCAAAACAACAGTTTAAAAATGCTAACAAATTGTAATCCCTGTTCCTGAAAAGATTTCCTTTCTTTTGCTAGCGTAGTATTTTTTAAAGTATTCTGTTTATAGTTTCTCTGTTCTGCTTGTTTGTGTGCTAGCTGGCTTGTTAGTAAAACCTTTAAACCTGGGGCCCTTAGAAACCCTTAAATCTTGTATTTTTTCCCGCATTCTAGCCTTTTTTCTCGCCAAAATTTTGTTGTGTCTGCATCACCCAGTTTATTTTTTTTTTTTTCTTTTTTTTTATCTAGCTCCCTTTTTTTTCCCAAAATTGTTTGTTAGTTCACCCCTTTTTGCCCGGCGAGCTCCCATTGCCCGGTTTTTCAGGGCAAGGCAATGAAGAATGTCAATTGTTTCTAATGTTTTTCTGGCTTTTCCTCTTTAAAAAACCCCGTTCAATTTTGTTGCTGCTTTAAATTTTTTTTGGGCCCCAAATTTGAAAAGAGGTCTTTCTATTTCAGATTTTGTTGGCAACTCTTCCCCCAAATTTTGAAAAAGGGACTAACACCCTCAGATCAAGTTTTAAAATATTTAATCCCCTTTTGGTCGGCAAAGGGATCCTTGTCAAATTTGGGGTTTTTTAGTTTTAAAAACTTATTTGGGGTCTGGCTTTTTTTGTAATTTCTTCCCAAAATTTTCCCTTTTAATAGCCCCTTATATAAGGGGTTTAAATTTTATCCTACTAAAATAAAAAGGGTGTGGCCTTCGGGGTGGCTCTAGTCCTAAGTTTATGTAGATTGGTTAATTTATTTTTTTAATAGTTCTGCCGAGTTGCGAAAATGAAGGGGGTTTTTTGTTCTTTAATAAAGGGATTGAAAAAACCTTCTGCTGCTCTTTCAAGTTCTTGCGCAATGGGAGCTAATTTGTTTAATTTCTTCAAATGAGGGCCCGGGCAGTTTCTCTTTTTTCTTCAAAAGGGATCAGGAACCCCAAATTCTTCATCCTTTATTTTTTTTTTATTTCTTTTTTGTTTTTTTAAAAAAATGAATCATAGGTTTGGGGGAACTCGCCCTTTAAAAAAAGGGAAAAGGAACCCCATGGTTTTAAAAGGGGAAAAGGGGCAGACTGTAATTATTTGTAAAAAACCCCATCGAATTTAAAGCCCGGACAAGTTTAATATAAAAATCCCTGATTTTGGGCCCCGGCCCGATGTTATAATGCCAGGCATTTGCAAAACTATCTTTTTAAAAATAGTTATTAAATGGGAAAGGGAAACCTAATGCTACTGTTGTTGAAATTTTTGGGCAGGGCAATCGTTAAACATATAGAAATTTAAAATGGGGGCGGGAGAAGTCTTTTTATTGGCGGGGCGGGCCCTTTTTTTGCCTCTTTTTGGGACCTATGGCTGCCTAAAAAAGAAAAAAAAGAGAAATTTTATCGGGGAATCCAAGGCCCAAAGGGCCCCAAAGCCAGGGTTTAAGCGGAGGATGCAAAGGGGTTTATGTTAAAGATGAGGCAGTAGAGGGAAACATTTGGCAACAGATTTTGATCCCCTTTGATTTTGAAAAAGTTAAGACGCTTTGATATTAAAAAGGGACTAAAAGAAAAACTTACTTATGAACTGACATTTAAACCCAGCGTTTTTTGTTGTTTGGTTTTGAAGACCCTTTTGCTAAATTTCACAGTCGCGGGCATTTTCTTGAGTTTAATTTTTTTTAATAACCCCCAACTGGCCAGGGAAAATCTTAAACCCCGTTTAAAAAAAAAAACAGTTATTTATTATGAAAGATTTTTACAATCCCTTACAGAAAAAAAGAAACCCAAAACACTCTTGGAAATTTTTAAACTAATTTAGTTTGAAGTCTTTTTTTAAAAGGGAAATTTTTTTTTTTATGAAAGAAACAACTCCTTTTCATTGAGAATCAGAAGGTTTTTTAACCAAAAAAAGGAAGGTTGACTGTGCAAAAATGGCAAGTCTGTTCGTTGGGATTGGGTCGCGGATTTTACCTCACAAAAAACCCCCTTTTTTGAAATTTAAGAAAGGGTTTTTTGCTGGAGGTTTGGGAAAGGGATTTTGCAGTTGATCGGTTTTTGTAAAAAACTTGCCTTTTTGTGAAGACTCGGGAAGGGGGTATTATTAACCCAAAAATGGGCTGTGGCTGGATTTTTAAAAACCCCATTTGGGAAAAAAGATTTTTTGGAAGTGGAGAAAAAGGGGAGGGCAAGGTTTGGGATAAAAATTTTATTTACAAGGGAAAAAAGGCGGAAAACGCCCCAATAAAAAAAGCATTTTTTTTATGGTTTGTTTATTTCCAAATTAAACTTTTGAAAGGGAAAAAAGGTAAAAAACGTAGCTTATTAAATGCGAAGAATATTTATAAAAACAGATGGGTTTGCTTGGAAAATTTTGCCAAAAGATCCGCCTGTTCTTTTTATCTGGGGGTTATGGGGGGGGGGAAAATTCTTTGTACTTGATTTGTTACAACAATTTTACAGGTTTATTTTCGAGAATTGTTATAATTTTGCACAACTTTTGCACAACAAGTCTTACAAAGAAAGGAAAATTTATTTGGAAAGACCCATAATATTTTTTTTAGTTGATCCCCTAGCGACAAAATGAGCGCTGTTTAGAACATTACTATTTGGTATTTGGGGGGAAAATGAAAAAAAATGTTTAATTTTTGAGGGCTGTTCAGCTGAAGAGACATTGTTTTAAAAAAAAAAAAAAATTTTGTCAAAAGTTTGTTTAGGGGGGACGCCACGCCTTGTTTCTGGGGGGTTTTAAAATCAAAAAAACATTTCTGTCTTAAAAAACCCTTTCCCCCCCATTTGCAGTTTTAAAAACGGTTTGGGGTTTTTTTTTAATAAGGGGCAAAGATAGTTTTGAAGAAGGGGGAAGGGGAAAATTATATAATAAAAGGGGCAAAAATGAGCTTTAAATAATAAAAGGCAGTTAGAAAAATTAAAACACGCTAAACTATTTCTTTTCGGGCTGACCCCCCCCCGTTCAATTTCGTTTGTTTATTATAAAATTTTAAAATTTTTTTAAAAAATTTTCTCGGGGGGCCGAATCAAAAGCGCAGCTTGCCTAATTTCGTTGCAGTTTGAAACTAAAAAACCTGCAGACACAGCGAGTTTGGGTCTGATAGGGGGATAGGGAAAAGTTTTGGTTTGATTTAAAAGATGATGGGGGTTTAAAAAAACGATCAGGGAAAATTTAAGACAAAAAAAAAGACCGGGAATTAAACCTTAAAAATGAAAAAAATAAAAAAATCTAGAAACAATGATTACGGAAATATGGAAAACAGGCTTTATAGACAAGACAATAATGGGTCTTTCGTCCCGAAAAATTTAAATGGGATTTTAAATTTGATTACGGGAAACCCCCAAAGTATACTTTGATAAAAAACAATTTCAGAAAAATTTGAATGAGGGGCCCTTTCTTACTTGTTTGTTCCAGGAACACAACAAAAAAAAGCGATTGTAATTGATACATTTAAAAGTGAATAGTTTCTGAGCAGAAAGAAGTTTTTTTATTTTAAGTGGGGGAAGGGCACAGTAAAAATAGAATTTACCCCCAAAAACCCCAATGCTAAAACGCTACTTTGATTTTTGTTTTATTAATTACTCCAGGGGAGTCTAATTCTAGTTTGCCAGAACATGTGTTAGCAAGGGGAGTACAATTATCGTCTGGAAACTTGGATGGTCCTCTTAAGCTTGTATTGCCATTACTAAAAACGGGGATGAAATAAACACTTTCTCATCATCTGACAAGGTTACTGTGAATGTTGACAAAGACAAACTAACAGTACTCGACTTTATTTTCATTAAGTATGTTGATTTTATTGCGTTTTACTCTGTTGGTGAAGTGCTACCAGAAGGATTAATAGGAAAATTTTTACAAAATTAATTTGATTAAAAATGGAGGTTCAACAGTTTAGATTAAAGCAAATAACTGAACTTCAAAAGGAAATAGAAAGTGACTTGGATAAGTATAGGGTTACTAGAAAGAAATATGCTAAAGCCTTAAATACTCTTTCTTATGCAATTACTGGCTCATCAGCTGTAGCTAGCGTAAGTGCTGGGTCTAGTGTTGCTGTTTTAGCTACTGGGGTTGGAGCGCCAGCCTCTTTAGCATTAGGGGGCCTTGGTTTAGGTTTAGGCGCCATGTCTATGATTGTAAGTGCTGTTTTAAAAAAATTAACTCCTAAATTACAAAAGCACACTGCCATTGTAGCCCTAGCATCAGCAAAACTTTTTTCATTAAGATTGAGAATAAGCAAATTATTACAGGATGAAAACATTACAGACGAAGAATTTCAGAAGCTTATGGCCATGGTGAGGATTATAGACGGCAAAAAATTGAACTTCAAAAGGAGTGGAGAAAGACTTTTACTTCACAACAGGTAGACACTGATGCAATTAAACAGAACATTGAAAAACAAACACATGATCAGTTAAACTCAAAATAAGCCAAAAAAATAAGTTTAACAAAAAAATAAGTTTAACAAAAAATAAACACTATTTTTTTTGTTAACTCACTGTGTTTGGCGGACAACTTGCAGCTCTTCACGAACAAAGGATCTTTTAGGTGCAGGCTTTTTAGAAAGAGAGTCTCTCTTAAATAATACACGGGAGGGGTTGTTTTCATGATTCTTTCAACTTCATACATATCTACGCTCCATATGGGGTCTGTGGCTCTAATTCTAACATCACCTTCTGCCTCTCAGGAGCATACAAGTATCTTACTTTTAGTCCAAACGGCAAGAGTTTTTGAGTCCCCTGCACTATCTTCAGTAATGTTAATTTTTTTTTTAATTTGATTGCGTTTACTGGTTTAAGGCCTGTTGCTTTAAATTCTTCATTGTTCATGGCACGTAAAACTGCTGGCAATCTCCTAACCCATTCTGTGTTGCGTTCTCTTCTTATCTGAGTAGGTAAACAGGCGTTCAGCTAGATTCTTTTTTTTTTTTTTTTTTTTTTGCTGTCCCACTCTCTGCGCCACCTCAGAGGCAGTGCACCCACGCGCTCATTCCGACACCCCGTCCACAGCCACAGCCCGTCGGCCCGCCGCAGCCCCGGCACCGGCAATCCACAGGAAGCAGTCATGTCAAGTCGTCAAGAGGCAACCCACCAGAGGGGACACTGCACTGCTGCCGAGTCACTTCGGTGGTGTTCAGTGGCGCCTGTTCTGATCTAACATACGCAGGACACCACCTACTAAGCCCCTACTGACGACAATAATTGCTTAGTCGCGGAGCCGGCGTGAGTGAGCTCTCCCCCCGGAGGGCGCCACCGTCCGTCAACGACAGCCCCCATGGATTTCGCCGATACCGGTGACCTCGACAGAACCAAACCAAGGTCACAGACGTGGAGAGGCCATCGAAATTGAGGTCACCATGAGAGCAGGGCATGAAGGGCCACAGAATTTGAGACATTTTTTTTTTATGCTGATCGATGAGAATGAGGATGATTAAGATGATGCTACGGATTCCGTTTCAGTCTGAGACTACATGACAGGGCTGTACTCTACGCTTCCTTTCATAATATATCCCGGCGTCAACCAGGCCGAGAGATACAGGCACCTGCAGTGTTGGTCAGGAAATTTGAGCAACACTCTCAGAAACGCATCCATTAAGTGGATGAAACTCGACTGTGTGGTCCCAGTCTTCCCAACTGAGTCCGCAGCAAACTCAACTCTGGGTAGGAGCGGTCGGGGCAGAAAAAAACCCACATGACTTCTGATGGGATTCGAACCCACGACCTCCCAGCCGGGAGTCCGCGACGTTAACCACTTCGCCACGGCGGCTGGTCAGCTAGATTCTTATTTAAAGTTTTCTACTAGGGCTTGTGATCGATGGTTGCCTGGGATCCTCTCTTAACTGTAACATGATGTTTTAAAAACAGCTGGTTTACCTTTAAACTCTTTTCCATCATCAACTTGAATCATCCTAGGATACTTTAATGGGCCTCGCATGTATATTTGTTGTAAAGCCACAGCCACAGCAGTTGAGCTTTTATCCGTTAAAGGTTCAGCGTCTTTGTATCTTGAAGCCATGTCAAACAACTGTCAGAGCATACTTAAACTTTTTTTTCTAACTTTGTCTTTGTGGAAGATACAACAAGTCCATCTGGTGGGTGTCATTTGGAACTGAGTTAACAAATCTAGGCCTTATTATTCTTTTGGGTGTGGCGCAGATATATTTGCCAAATTGCTTGTTTTGAAAGCCAGTCTTTCGCATCTGATTCAGACACTCTAGCGCTTTACTCAGTTTTTCAATAGCAGTCTTTCCTTTCCAATATCCTTTAGGAGAATAATATATTTGTACTTCGTATTGTCCATATTTTAAATGCATTTTATTTTACACAGAAAGTGAGCAACAAGATAGACTGAGGTCATGCCAACTGCAATAAAACTATCTCTGCAGTCTTCTTTTCCCTCAGATGGTTCATAAAAGTCAGACAGTTCTGGCGGTGGTGATGTTAGAAACTTCTTTCCTGTCACTAAGTAATACACATTCATTGCGTCATCAACGTCTGTAAATGTGTGTCTGCATGCCCCTGTTCTCTTAACTTTTTATTAATAAAGTTTATGAGCATTCGTCTTTCTCATAAGCGTCTCTTGCCTTAGAAATCTTCCATTGCCTTGTTATGACGTTCTCTCTCTTCGTCGGACCTCAATTTACTAAACATATAATTGCTTCCAGAGAGGCCAAAGCATTAACAATAGCTCCCCCCACCATCAGAACCAATCCAGACATCTTTTTATAAATTATTTTCCCTTTATGAATTAATCTTTCTATGCATTAATATTTTTGGGATAATCCCCTGTGTAACAAGAAAGTCTTTTGACGCAATCCCTGCAGTAATTACAACTATAACCTTAACAACGTCCTCAATGTCTAACCTTCCTAGGTCAGCCGGCTTCATTTTTAACATGTTTTTTGCTAACACGCTATAACCTATACTAAGACCGCTAATTACAGCAGAGTGGTAAATCGTATTAATAACTTTTTTTTCACTCATCTTTTTATTAACTAAAAAATAATTAAAATAATCATAATACGAAAGACTGTCTATGTGCTTTTTAATCAGATAATCTTTTGTTGTTAAAGCTAAAAATAGGTTGCAAACTAGTTCTGGCGAATCTTCTATCTTTCCCATGTTAGGCGGTTTTATTCCTAAAAACTTTTTGGGCAAGGTTGAATAAACTATAACACCAACGATAGGCACTGCATAATTAACCAACGTTAAACTCATGGTTTTAAAAGTATTATATTATTTTTTATTGCTTTTAAAAATGGATTGTGACGAACTATTAAAGTGTGAGGACAGCAGACTACTCCGTAGGCTACTCCGTAGGCTACTCATGCAGACCACTGCCATAAAGAAAGATTATACTCTCTGGCTGCATGTGGAAAAACTAAGCAGTATTTAGGCATGAACTAAAGTGTTGAACAGATTCAACAATTGTCTACTTCAGACGTTGAGAAGTACTACGCTAGGTACAAGCACAGCTAGGGTCAAAAATGGTTAGATCAGTGGGGCAGACAATGATTAGCCTATATGCTAAGTTAGTAAGTAAGATGGGCGCCGGTTGATTCAGAAGAAGATTTAAAATATGACTTATCACAAGATCCAGTTTTAACAAGCCCCTAGAAACTCTTGCATGTGACTGTATTACAGATTTGGGACGATGTTTTTGCCCATTCATCATGTGGATTAATTACTTTTAATCGTATTAATTTTGATCATATTAAATTTAATCGCAATAAAAAAAAAGTGAGCGATCGGAGAAGAAGACGCCGCAGGACCCCCCGCAGGAGCAGAATGTACCACAAGCAAATGTACCACAAGCGAATGTACCACAAGAGAATGTACCGCAAGTGAGTAGTGTTACTAAGTCTAAAAGTCCCGGACGTGTTGCGGCTGGCCATAGACTATCTGAATGGAACAGACTGAGAAAAGCAAACCAATCAGCAAAACAAAATTGTTAGATAGTAATACAGCATCGCCACCCCCAACAACAACCCAATTAACAAACAACACCATCACAAACAAATACGATAAGACGCATTATTATTATTTGCTGTGTGTTGTTGGTGGGGGTTTTAGCATACAAATGTCTAACGCCATACTTAGAGCAATGTCACAAACCCCACAAAAACAGTAAAAGAAGAAGAACCAGCTTCTGCAAAAAATTACAACTCCTGCAGTAGACCCATTTTCTATGGAATAGTTTTTAAGAACTAAATAAGAACTAGAGTAAGACAAGTTATTTTAGTTATAGAAAGTACTTTTAAGTTAAGTGCAAGTAAATTACAAGTTAAGTGTAAATAATTATAAGTTCTTGTTAATACTAGTTAAGCTCTTGTTAAGTACTAGTTAGGTTCTTAAGTAATTACTAGTTAGGTTCTTAAGTAAGTACTAGTTAGGTTCTTAAGTTAAGTACAAGCCAAGTCAGTCAAGTTAATCTTTTAAAGTTCTCCAATGCCCTACAGCATATGAAAACTCATTATTGACGTAAGTTTCTTGTTATTGTTAAGAGACTAGTGATTTTTTGTTAACAGCAGTTGTGTTTACTTGATGAAGAGTAGAGCGCAGATTAACATTTGTGTGATAAAATACTTTGTTTTCAAAGAGAGCTTGCTTGTAGTTATCGTGAGTTATATTTTTTTTACAACTTCTTTGCTTATGCCCTTAGCCTTCTTCATTACAGAAGTCTGGCTGGCAACGCTATACATCTTCGACCGCAAACCAACATATTCTTTGATAACTGTCCATTAAGTTCATCCTTCATCTTTCCAATCACTTTCTTGTTTACAGTTGAATGTAAAGGACTGTCTTTTGGGTAATCGCATGTGTCGTACCACCCATCAGTTCCTTTAGCTACTTCTGTTTCTAAATCCTTATAGAAGTCTTCTGTGGGGACGTCTAAAATAAAAGAGTCAGTGTCTGTGTAAAGTACTCTTGCTTCTGGGTACAGTGGTTTAAAGTAGTCATACAGAAATTCTAGCATCAATAACTTTGACAACTCTAATACAGTAAAGCCGATAAACACCGGCTTGTCCAACTTAACATCCTTTTTCTTCATCATAATGCCAACCAGACTGTCGTTAAATCTTCTAAAGTTGATAGTTAGTTAGAGGCAAACTTAATTGCTTGGTTTCTTTTGTAACTAATTTCACATCTTTACTTTGTGTGGATTTTCCATAGTTTTGCCCAAAACAGCTGTTGTTCATCAGTTTAAAGAAGTCTTTTTCTGAAGCATCAGTGGTTTGGGGTTCTAAGATCAGTTTCTTTTTGATGGGATGGCCTCATAAAGGGCTCTTGATCAAAAGCAATGATTCTATGAACAGCAGTCAGTTTCAGTCCGTGTCTTAAGTAAAACTGTAACAGTCTGTAATGACAAACATACTTAGTTTTGTGGCGAAGATTGGGCACAAGTTTAGGAGGTTCTGTGGGCTCTTTTTTAATCTTTCTGCGGCCAGAGGATAATCGTTGTGGAGGTCATGCAGTTCATGAGGATATTCTAAGTCTACTTCTAGAATAAAACCATACTGTTGATCTGGCGTCAAAACTGTCCAACCACTTTAATGCCCCTTGAATATTATTTGTACCATGTCCTGTGTACATCTGAAGTTACGTAATGGAAGTGGCTGGCTCATAGCCCACCCATACAGATTGTTAGCGTCTAAGTCATTAGATAGTTGGATGGTTTAGTTGGGTCATAATCATCTAAGTACTTGTTGTTGGCTTTGCAGTAAGGATGACAGGCCATGCTAATACCTCCCCTTAGACCGTCTTCAATCATCTGAAGTGTGGGTAGATCAGAAATTAAGTCAATCTGGATGTTTTGTAGACTTTAAGAATGCATCCAAGAAAGGCCTGGGGCAGAGATGTAATGTGATGAGTCTAAGCTGTAATGTTTCATGCATGTAGATCTGTAATTCTGAAAAACGTCTGCCAATAAACACACGTCAGCCATTAAATACTGATCATGATAATCGCCCATCGTTTGGCAGGTAATTCTGTCCAGGCCTTTTGAGCGTATTCATAGTCAGTCATCAGTTATGTCTTTGCCTCTAAGACTAGAAAAGAAGCACCTTTAGGGGAAGTGAGTCTTCAACAAACCTATCCCACGAGTTCATGTATTCATAGGGGTAAACACCTTTACGCACTAAAGATGGATCAAATATTGTTTAGTGATTGGAAAGTCTTGTAGCGATCCTGCTAGTTTATCCAAAACTCCCATCAGATGCTGACTGAGTCATAAAAGGATAAACAATCAAGAGTAAAAGTCATGTACTTTTCTGAAGATTGTGCAATGCAGTAACCCTCTTATATTCAGAAGTCACTGCTTTCATGATAAAATGAGAATCGTAGCCTCGTAGGTTATGAAAGAAGATAGGCAGTTTCCATTTTTTGGGTCAACCTTAAGTTGAAAAATTACAATTGTAGTGCGGGGCCCCTCTGAACTTTCCAGTAATGTGATCGTGGTCTCTTACTGTCACGTCTTTACTGTTAGGCGTTAGCTCTAAGCCGCAAATCCAGCAGTGTGTAGATGAGTCATAACGTTCTTTGGTCTTCAGAGTCATAAACAATGTCTGAAAGATTTATTTTGTTGAGAGTAGTAATTACAAAGTTGTTTCATCTGCTCTAAAAATCTACTAGCTGCATTGGGACCTCTGTAAATCTCTGGGTGTGTGTGGCCCCATCTGACGTAACAACAATAAACGCATAAGAAAAAGATCTGATGGTGGGTTAATAAAGGTTGTTTTTGTTCTTGTTGAGGGCCTGTAGCACTGCGGCAAGATTGATTTCAAAGTCAGCATAAACCACGTACGGGCTCATCTGCATTTTGTGTAAATTTTTAAAACTAACTTTAGACCCTGGTTTAGGTGTGAGGAGTTCGGTTTCACAGTCTACAAAACTTTTACAATGTTTCTTATGACTGGCAGCTGCTTCTATAGTGGGGAAATTTTGACCAAACATCTTCTACAAAGCTCTTGTCTAGCTGGATGCTTTGATGTAAAGCCATAAGTCTGTCTTATTGTTCTGATTAATACATAATGACTCTTTGTACTATCTGCAAACAGGATCAAGTCTACATGTTTGTTTAAGTGGTTCGCCTAAAGTGGGAGCTTTGGGAGAAATCCTTAGAGGCACTAGATTGTCTACTACAGACCATGTGGTATACGTTTACAGTGATTGTTTGTTTTGCTCTTCAAACCGGATATACTTTCTATACTCACTGGAAAGGTTATGTTTATCAAAGTTCAGCTCTTGTTTATATTGTTCATAATTGGAAACTCGTTTGCATGATTTTTAACAGGATAAAAAATGTGCTAAAAAACACACCCCATAAAACACATGCTGTCAGAATTATGTATGTTTTAAGACTGCTTCTTTTAACTCTAACTCTTTTGGAAGAGGAAGGTAAGAATTGCCAACTATAGGATAGAACTTTGTTTGTCTTAATCTGATTTCAAGGACTGTCCCTTCAGACCAGCCAGAACCCCTTAACTTTGCCTCCTCACTTGCATGGTTAAACTGGGTAAGCATGTAGTCAGCCAGTCAGAAATTTAAAGGGCGCGATAGCTAATAACTTCTTTCTGTTTAGTTGAAACCCAAACTTGCATGTTACTATCATCAGGCGTTATATAATCAATCAGAACGGCCAACAGCATTTTACTGGTGGCTCCATCTGAAGAAACTCTGGGATTTTAGAGATAGCGTGTGTCACGCTTTCATGAACATTTGAGGGGTTAATAATGTCCTGTCTACTTCACTAAACTATTGCTTAATTGTTTGTCACTACCAAATATTTCTTCCATCGTATATAGTTTTTCCATCCTCGAATTTACTTGTGGTCGTCATTTTTAAAGCACAATATTTACGTAAATTACAAAAAATAAATGTAAATAAAAGTAAGTAAACCACGCTTTTATTCTTACCCAAGCGTTGCAACACTTCAAGACACGTAACCTTACAATAACACCTGCTAATATTTTAGCTTTTTCTGAATCACTACAGTCAATGTCATCACTTTGATTGCTTCGTTAAATAGTTCACTATGATCTTTTATTATATTGTTTACATCATTCTCAAAACCAAATTCACTAAAATCAATGTTTAATACTTTCATTGTTTCGTCAAATAGTTTCATTACAATTCTTTAAATCAGATTCACTGAGTTCGGCGCCATTTTAAATCTAAATAAATTTTAAAAAATAATTGTAAATTCAGCTGTTATTTATTACTCATAGTCTTTTCTAATCGTAAACCTGATCTTCATTAAGCGAATAGCTACTCCTTCAGAGTCAGTAGAAACGTCAGATTAACATCTTCAGGAGCCATATTATCAACTAAAATAGCAAACAACTTTATAGCCGGTTGGGGCCAAGAATCTGGTATTTTACTGATGGCCTGCTTCACGCTTTCTGGCATATTTATGCGTCAAAAAGATCAGTAATTAATTCTTCAAACCTGCTCTTTAAACTCTTCTCTATCAGCCTCCCGCTCCCAATCCAACTCGTAAAGTATATTAATAAGCTCTGTAGCTACTTCGGCCTTCATTTTTTAAACAGATTAAAAGCAACAATTAAAAAATAAGTAAGGACGTGGCATGGGCCTGTAACGCGCTCCGCAATGCACGCTGCCAACGATCAATAGGCTGCTGAGGTCTATTTTAAGCCCTGGGTTTTTCCGCTCTCTCCCTCTGGCAGCAGTAGTATTGATTTGTTGGCAGGGCGCATTGCAGATGTCAAGAGTGGTCCTACCATTCCACTTGACATTCCCTGACACCCTCCACCCACTTTAGCACGCTTGACACCTTCACCCAAGTCACCCCAAGTCGCCCCAAGTCGCCCCAAAATCACCCAAAATCACCCCAAGTTCTTAACTTAAGAGAATGTAAATATGCGCATTCTGATTTATTAATAGTGCTGGAAGTAGAAGAGCGTACTGTAAACCTTAATTTTTATGTCCCTGGAGAGAATGTAAATATGTTTGTTCACGATCACCAAATCCTATTTTGCACGGAAACCCCCCATTTTAAATTGACGATTATGTCGATTTTTAGAGGTTTTTGTGTGTTAATTTTGTTTAGAAACAGGTGTTAATTTTGGTAAAAAAATAGCATGAGAAGGACGTGATTTGTTTGTGAAAAGGGGGATTTCGTGTAAAATAAGATGGGTGGTCTTGAACAAACATATTTACATTCTCTCCCCCGCTTTATCGACAGATCTGTCCTGGCGTCAAAACGACACAATAGTGAGATCTTATCTGACTCTGGCAATAGTCCAGCGGTCAAAAAAGATGCTTAACAGCGCCTGACAAACGACTTCCTTATCGTCCTGTAGGCCGAGATGTGTTTTCCAATCCTTTGCCCGTCTGTTTGAAAACTAGGAGATGGGGAGTGAGGAGGTGGTGATAGGATGCGGTGGGGAGGGAGGGGAGGGGGGGGGCGTTTAGTGAGGCGTGCAGCCGAAACAATGATAGTGTGGTAGGGCAAGGCGGAAGTGAGGTCAGCCTTTGATGGGCGCTGAGGCTTGTGGGATAGCTGATGGCATTCATGGGTCCAAAGAGTTACTGGCTATATTATTGGTCGGTTGCGGAAATGGGAAAACAATGGGATTGGTTTTTTACTGTCCTCAGCACTGACTGCCCAACCCAGACTGTATTGTTGTGGTTTTATGTGTCTGTCCTCAGCACTGACTGCCCAACCCAGACTGTATTGTTGTGGTTTTATGTGTCTGTCCGTGATGGTGGACGTGATCGCTCCATGGCCACTACTAAACTGGAAGTCTTTTTTATCTTCTTTTTTTTTTTTAAATTAAATTGTTGGTGTGTTCGTTGTTTGTTTTCACGTGTAAAAGAAGAAATTAACGAAAGTTTGGCTCCGTAGCATATAAATCGCAGTCTGTAAACAGGAAGCCGAAGGTTAAAAAAAAAAAAAAAAAAATTTAAAAAAGCTATGACAACCAAAAAATAGATTAATAAATAAATAACTAAATAAATGGATAATGAATAAATAAATAAGTAAATAAATATATAAATATAAAAGAGATTTGATTTCTCATTTGACGTATTTCTGCTTCGATTAGTCATTAACCAATTCTAGTGGGTTGTCAAAACCAAAAGAAGCACGCAACACAAGCTAATCACTTAAGTCGTCTTTTAGTAAAGAGATTCCTGCAGCATTTCAGCGGCATCACGCCACGCTTTTCACCACAGCTGATCACAGAACACAGACTCAAACTTCTTCATGCCCTGCTGTTGCCCATGTCATTTCCGTTGAAAATCTTCTACTAGAATGTCCAGAACTTCGCATAGGCTATTGATCTATAGCCTGCCTTATTACAGCATGCCTCTAGGGTAAACTTGCTGATAATCTCTTGCATAACAAGCTGCTAGGTCTGTAAGAAGAAAGTGGATGAAATACATTATCCAGTCAGTTATTTACTATATCTTTTTTTCTTATCTTTTGTTCTATCATACTGCTTCACTTCTGAATTTACATGGCTCCAGTTTGTGTGTGTGTGTTCTCTCTCTCTCTCTCTCTCTCCTCTCTCCTCTCTCTCTCTCTCTCTCTCTCTCTCTCTCTCTCTCTCTCTCTGTGTGTGTGTGTGTGTGTGTGTGTGTGTGTGTGTGTGTGTGTGTGTTTTGAGTGTAGATGCTTTTTTCTCGTTGTGCCTCATCAAATACCATCATACTGTGAAAACAAGTTATATAAGAATGCATTCTTCTACTCCATTTCCCTTTTTTTCTAACTTAGTGTCAACACGTTCAGAGCCATCAGATTCACGGAAACTTATTAAAGACATAGCGGCGGATGGTCTGTGTTGCAGGAATCTGATCTAGCACCGAGGCAATCACTGTCGTCGGGGGGGGGGGGGGGGGGGGGGGGGGGGGGGGGGGTGGGGGGGGGTGGGGTGAGCCGGCGTGGTGGAGGCATTGTGCTTATGTAAACGAGGCCAGACACTCTGGCACACCGCCAGTGTGATGTCGGCACTGATGCAGGCAGGGTATCTCCTTGGTGAGTTCCTCACAGTGGCTTGGCACTGGCTGACTTCCCAGTGCTGGCTGGAATGGGGGCGGAATAAGCCCAGATTTGGCGGTGTGGGGGAAAGTGGTGTTATCGCTAGCGGGGCACAGAAGAAGACATAAACATCCCGAACAATATCGGCGATTTCTTCTTAGGCCTACACGGGGAATCCCAACCCGATGCAATATTCATCGGAGCACAAGGGGAACACGTTGCATTTAAGGAAGACATTTTCTTTTCGGTATTGAAATGTATGTGATTTGTTTTGTTTGAAATGCTCTGAAATCGGATGCATTTTTAATGCTCCCTTTCTCGTTTAAGGAAGACACATTTTCTTTTCGGTTTTGAAATATATATGATTTCTTTTGTTTGAAATGCTCTTTTTTTTAATGCTCCTTTAATCGTCATCCACATTCACCATCCCTTTTTCCTGTTTAATGTCACAACCATAAATAAACAGTGAATGAAAGATTTATTCAAGGAGAGAGAGAGAGAGAGAGAAGAGAGGAGAGAGAGAGAGAGAGAGAGAGAGAGAGAGAGAGAGAGAGAGAGAGAGAGAACTCAGAACTCAGAACTCGGAAAACTTTTACTCGGTCAAGGATTGAGATTTTAGGCAGAGCTTATTCTTCCAATCTGTCCTTGCTAAGCTAAATTACGCAATGAGATGTAAAGACAGTACAATGAAAAGAAATAGAAGAGAAAAAAAAAGAAAAAATGGAAAAGGAAGTGGGAAATAAACAAGAAACAAAACAAAAAAGGAAAATGTGGCACGCAGGATTATAGAATAAACGATTCACATACACACACACACACACACACACACACACACACACACACACACACACACACACATTTGAGAGAGAGAGAGAGAGAGAGAGAGAGAGAGAGAGAGAGAGAGAGAGAGAGAGAAGACAGACAGACAGACAGACAGACAGACAGAGAATTTACAGACGGACAGACAACATCCAGACACACAGACGGACAGACAGACAGACATAGAGACAAAGAGAGATGCAGTTCTGTCTACCCTACCTCTCCCCCACCATACATACATACACACATACATATATCGGCCACACTCTGCCCCTCCTTTCTCCTCCCTCATACTTTCCTCGTCTTCATTATCCATTTCATGTAAGGAAGCTACTTCATGCGGAGAAACGGAAATCTGACGCAGAAGCTCAAGAGCGGATCCCGAAAGGTTCATTCCCAGTCGATTTTTGGAGTGATGTACAACGATCGTTTAACTCCATATAATCTCTCTCTCTCTCCTCTCTCCTCTCTCTCTCTCTCTCTCCTCTCTTCTGCAACGTGAGAACCTCTCATGTGTTGTTGCTTTAAAAACAAAACCCAAGGTGTCTAATGCAGCTAATTAATGGCGTGTCTATGGCATACTGAGGAAAATTGCATCAGTTAGTAGCAATCTTTCTCTGGAAGCTGTCATTCAAGTTGCTACTTCTGTGATTCTGAATCGCTTCGACAACTGTAATTTCATCTTTTATCTTGTCTGTCTTCTACGGACATTTCTCGACTTAACGCATTCAAAAAACAAAGCTGCCCGCTTGATTTTTAGAAAGTCAAGAAACACAATCATGTCACTCCGCTGCTGATGAAACATCACGGGCTGTCTATTGCATCTCGAATTAAATCGAATTGCTGTGTCGTCTTTCCGTTGTTTTGACGAATTTCTAGCACCCTATCTCTCCTCTCTTTTCCAGATCTATTACCCTTCCCGCTCTCTCAGATCTAATTCAGAGAAATAACAGTGATTCCTTAAAATTAATCGACGATCATATGTTCAGAGATCATTTCGCTGTCAAGCTTATGCTATTTGGAACTCTCTTCCATCCTTTTTTTAAAATTATTTTTTACATTCATTCCATGAGCACCTTCAAAACTGAACTGATGCCTTACTTTTTCATGAAAGTCAAGAGTAAACCCACAACATTTTGAGCAGAATGTGCTGGACTGTCAGTTGTTTTTGTTTGTTTGTTTGTTTGTTTGTTTTCGTTTGTAAGATTGTCTCGTTATTGCACGCATGTCTGGTTGATGGGCTTTTAGCCTACCTTATGGAGTAGCTCGCTGTATAGAAGTTATTATTATTATTATTATTATTATTATTATTATTATTATTATTATTATATGTTGATGCTACCGTCTTCTAACAATCACAGAAACAGAGACCACCAATGAAATGCTGTAATCTCCATTCTCATCAACTGCTTGGGGTGTCTTTTATTTCAGCGATTTCGACCCCAAAAATTCTCTTCCCTCGGTCCAAAAATTTTCCACTGACCTGTGACCCTTTTATATTGGCTAAGCAAAGTTTGCATACCAGACTTATCCTTAGCTGAACAAGGAAGTGTCCAAGTAAGTGCTATTCCTAGCTGAGTGACCTGTGTAAATCCGGTAGTCGAAGTGTAGGCAGTAAGACCGAAGGAAGGGGTTTATGAAGGCTGACGGCGTAGTTCTTACAGGTACTGGTCTACTTTAGAGATTTTCGATAATTTGTTAAAAACAGGTCTACATGTCATATAACTAAAGTATGGTATTCATTTTTCTTTTTAAATCGCCGGATGAACTTAATTTAATAGATAAAAAAAAAACGACTTTTGCACACCTGTTCAAACCCCACGCGGTAGACCGAAAACCGTGACGTCACTTGATGGTGTGGCCGTCAGCTGCGACCTACACAACATGGCAACGCCAAGGGGAATCAACATGAGTTGCGATCCCCCCACAGCCTAAAATGTCACGAGGGAATGGCAGATATTGTGCTGTAGGCGAGTGCAGCAGCTCAGCAGGAGACGGATATTCTTTGCACACATTTCCATCTGATCCAGATACTCGAAAGAAGTGGATTCGGTTCGTGCAAACATGCCGGGCCGCTAAGTTCTTTTTACCACGTCAGTTCCAGCTGGATCACGGAAACGAGCTATTCCGACAATTGCCGAGTGGACACAAAGTCGGCCGATCCCGATCAAAAACTTCGTCTGCATTGGCGCGTATACTTTGAAGGCAGAGCGGTGAGCTCGTACAGATGAGTACGATAGTCGCACGTTTGTTCTGTTCTTATCTATGGATAGATCACACTTGTTAAGTCGCACGTTTGTTCTGTTCTTATCTATGGATAGATCACACTTGTTAAATTGAATGAACGCGTTAAGGATGGAAAAGAAGGTGAAGAATAGCCACAGCTAACAAAATAAAACGTGATACATTCTATCTAAGGGTAAGTGTTTACCCAATTTTATTGAGGACCGACAAAGTGAGAAGCGAATTTCACATTCAGACCTTTTGAGTTCGATAGCTCAGTTGGTAGAGCGCCGGACTCGTGATCCTGGGGTTGCGGGTTTGAATTTCGGTATAGGGGGATTTTTCCCTCGGAGTTAACATTGGTTCTGACTCCATCATATAGTCGTTCGGATGGGACTATAAACCGAGGTCTAGTCTGTGTCACAGGCACTAAAGATCATACACGGACTCTAAAGATCCCGATGCTCATGTCCTAAGACGGGTGAGTACAGGCTACACGAAAATACACAATGCATGCAACCTGTGTGCCAGAATAGTCTACTTGAAGACTGTGAGCACGGGGCAGGTTAAACATCCCCATCTGGAAGAAGAAGAAGAAATATCCCTCAGACTGAAGGAGTACTCTCTTTCATCACAGAATACTTCATCGGTGACGCAGAAGTTAGTTATTGTGAAACTTGTGCAAACTTGAGGTAGGAGAATCTCCGCTCGCCGTCCACGCGTGATCGCATCAAGAAGTCAGTCGGTAGCCTCCCTTGAGACTTCGGCAAAGTCCGTACGCCTTCGGAATGCTGTGTTCGGGCGTCCAGCTGGAACTGAATAGCTCGTTTCCGTGGTCCAGCTGGAACTGACGCGGTAAAAAGAACTTAGCGTTCGAACTGTTAAGGTAAAGGCCTTGCAGAAACATCCCCAGAGTCACATTGGCTGTCGCAATCATAGTCACTGCTTTTACATGATAAATTAAATTCCGAGTGAGATGTGCAAGAACCATCAGAATCGCTTTCTGTCGCTCTGACACTCATGTGACGTCATATCCAAGAGCAGTTAAGCCATGCCAAGATTTAGTTGATTACCTCCCGTTTTCTTGATTACAGGTGAAAATGCCCACTTTCGCGGATCGATTTCGTGTGATCGGGAGCGAATCGGATGTTTATTTTACCAATTTATCAAACATTTCATATTTCTGCATAAGCTGACCAATTATCGAAAAACTCTAAAGTAGACCTTTAAGTTATAACACACAGCCATCACTGTCAAGTTAAGCAGACAACAGCCTCCCTGATGAACACTGACGTAAATGTGAAGTTTAAATTGTTACTCATTGTCCAGACTTCTGATAAATCTCGATCAATATGTCAGCTGAATTTCTGGTATGTGAGATGACATGCCGGAGATGTTAAACTTGCACCCCAAAAAAAATGATTTCTACGACAGAACCGTTGTCGACGTAAACATAGCCACTCCAAGCCACGCTGGTCTATTACCTCTTTTAGTTCGGTGCCTGTGCTGATAGTGGAGGATTCACGCACTAGGTGAGCCAATTGTTTAAAAGTATTATTATTGATTTCAGAAAAAAAAACTATCTATATTTCAATTCTTTGTTAGTACACTGCCTGTACTTTCAGCCTACAATGGTTGCACATTTGATAATTAACATTTCACCTATGACTCTTTGCCTTTCTATATTTCAATTCTTTGTTAGTACACTGCCTGTACTTTTAGCCTACAATGGTGTGCACATTTGATAATTAACATTTCACCTATGACTCTTTGCCAGTTATTTCACTCTTTTATCAGAAAGGGCGGTGTGTTGTTGGGCAGTGGATAGTACACATACTGTCTTCCAGAGGGACAGAGGTTTGATTCCACATTTTCAGAACTTCTTTTCACAGTTTCGTTTGGTTAACTTTTCTTTTGCTAACTTTTTCTTTTGTTAACTCTCTCTCTCTCTCTCCCCTCATTTATCTGGTTATGCGTCGTGTTTGAGTGTTTGAAGATCTGATAACATCTGAATCGTGGAAATAGGATTGTAACTCTGTGTTTCATGTGCAAAGCTTGGTTTGTAGTTTTTCATCAACATCATCATCATTTTTGTACTCCCAGTTCTTAAAGAACAGGGAGTACTTTAGAATGGGAACGAAGAAATACTCTGTGTGTGGTGTGTGTGTGTGTGTGTGTGTGTGTGTGTGTGTGTGTGTGTGTGTGTGTGTGTTGTCTGTCTGTCTGTCTGTCTGTCTCTGTCTGTCTGTGTGTCCGTGGTCAAAATGTGTTCCACTCGCTCCAGACAAAACTACTGGGTCGATCTTTCTGAAAATTTGTAGGTATGTTCATTATGGGTCAAGGATGATGCCCGACGTTTTAGTTTACCGTTACAGCCGTTACTAACGGCTGTAACGGCCTGTAACGGTTTTTCTTCTTTATGGAATATCTCAGAAAGTACTTGACCGATCTTTCTGAAAATTTGTAGGTATGTTCATTATGGGTCACGAATAATGCCCGATGTTTTAGTTTACCGTTATAACCGTTACTAACGGCTGTAACGGCCTGTAACGGTTTTTCTTCTTTATGGAATATTTCAGAAAGTACTTGGCCGACCTTTAAGAAAATTAGCAGGTATGTTCATTATGGGTCACGGATGATGCCTGATGTTTTAGTTTGCCCCGTTATAGCCGTTACTAACGGTTGTAACGGCCTGTAACGGTTTTTCTTCTTTATGGAATATCTCAGAAAGTGCTTGGCCAATCTATAAGCGGTTTGGATGATCTTGTGACAAATCGGATCCTCTGTCCATGTGTAAGTGATGTAATGCTGAAAATGGATTAAACAACTGTTAAAAACCGTTGTTCTGCCGTTATTTCTTATATATAGGTGGATTTTAATGAAATTTGGTATATGGAAAGGTTATCACACACAAATGGCACTTCTTTTTTTTTTTTTTTTTTCCCTTGCAACGAAGGTTCTCTTTTCCTTTTTGAAACATTTTACATAAACAATGTAATACATCATTCAATGAATTCACATGCATCAAAAAGTAAAGACTATACTATCATTCTTTAGTAATTCCATACACAACATTGTCCAAATCTATTTGATATAGCAGTCATTCATTACAGAGAATAACTAAAGGAGATTCCCATGAAACTGCAGGGGTATTTGATGCCGAGTAGAAAATAGAGCAACAACAAACAAACAAAAAATTTAAAAATAAATAAATAAAAATAATAACATCAACTCTTGACATAAAACAATAAGTTGTCCATGGCTAGAGAGGATTTGACAGGAAAGGGGAGGAGTGGCTGGAAATAGGTGGGGGAGAGGGGGGGGAGGGGGAAGAGGTAAAGAATGAGGAATAAAGAAAAAAGGAAAGGTCACATACCGCTTTTACAAATCCAAACATATTTGATCCACGCTCAACTGCAGGAGCATTAGAATGCTTTTTGTATAATAATGTGTACAGTTTTGTTAGCCACTGTGACATAAAAACACTCTAATAGAAATGAAAACATTAGTAGTATTTACGGCTAATTTTTTATTGCGACGAACTGTAGTGTCTAATCTGCGCACAGTGTGCTATATGGTAACCAGTTTTTAATAAAATCATGATAGCGCATTTCCATTATATGTGCATGCTTTTCTATTTGATATCTATGTTTAAGTTCGACTGTAAATTCAGACAGTCTTGGTATTGCGTTAATAATTCTACTTTTATAGACGAAAAACTTTGCCCATAGTAAAATAAGATCAAAAATTTGGTCTGTTTTTGTTTTTTCGTCGGTTCCGAACAAGATCAGCTCGACATTCAGTGACAATCTGAAACAATGTTCACATTTCTGTTTCAAATATCTTTCCAATTCCTTCCAGAATTCTTGTATTATTGGACAAAACCACAAATAATGATGAATTGTGTCTCTTTCATTTTTACAAAATCTGCATTTATCGCTGTCTGAGACACCCATTCTTTTCAGAAGTATGTTTGATACCAAAACCCTGTGGCAGAGTTTCAGTTGAAACCATCTAAATTTTATTTCTTTGATTTTTCGGACATGTTTTAATACAGTTTCCCAGTCTACCGCTGTTTGTATCTTTATTTCCCATTTTGCAAAAGACTCTATATTGAGTACATCTATTTTATCCAGGAGCAAATTGTAGTAAATTTTTTGATCCTTTGACAACACTTGTTATAATTTTCAAAACTTTGCTTTTATCATTCTTGACACTGTTTTCAAATGTTATGTTTCTTTTTCTAGCATATTCTGTTATAGCCTGGACACAGCCTAAATAATGGAGGTAATTCACCTGCACACCTAACTTTGTTGAAAATTTTTTGTAACTTAAAAAAGTGCCATTTTCATCCATCATATCTCCCACATGAATTATATCTTTGTCAAACCATAACTTAAAATAAAAATGCGTTTTATCAATTTTGAATTTATCGTTATAAAAGATAGGTTCTGCTGCAATCTCCTCAGTATTCTCTAAATCTGTTTGTATGTTCAAAGTGTCATAAGATTTAAACACATCCTTCCAAAACTGGTTACACCTACTCTGTAAATACTTCTTTGACCCAAAATGATTTAGATTGTTTACTTCTGGACAGAGCGTTACTAAAACTGTCTTCCACTTTGAGCTCTTAGTAATTAATTTTCTAATCCATGACAGTTTTAAAGCTTGCATAAAGGCGTGAATGTCTGGCAAACCTATACCTCCATTTTCAATATTATGAACTGCGTACTTTCGTTTAATTTTGTCAGGTTTTTTGTCCCATACAAATTCAAAACACATCTTTTGCAAATGTTTTATGTCACTCTCAGGGGGTTTGGGAGTAACATCCACAGGTATACAAGTTTAGACAAAATAAGAGATTTTAATACAGCAACCTTACCGAGTGGAGTACACATACGTTTTGACCAAATTTTAAACAAGTTTTGCACTTCTGTAAACTTATCTGACATATTTATTTCTGTTAGTTTTGATAAATTATTTGTAAACCAAATTCCTAGAATTTTGAATTTTATGGGGTTCCATATCATATGCTTTTCAGCCAAATGCACAGTTTGTGAACCTTTTTTTTCCCTAGCCATACGTTGCAGGTTTTTTCAAAATTTAATTTAAGACCTGAAATGCCTTCAAATTCTTCTATTGAGTTGAACAGTTTTTCATATGACTTTTTATCCCCTTCTAATGTAAACGACTGTCGTCTGCAAACTGGCTTATTTTAAATTCTGTGTCAGATATTTTCACTCCCTTAATTTCATCATCTTCTCTTATTTTGCTCGCTAATACTTCAACACATAACACAAAGAGATATGGGGATATAGGGTCACCTTGGCGACATCCTCTCCTAATGGGAAAACTCTGAGATGCCTTTCCGTTAACGATTACATGAGCTTTAATATTTTTGTAAAAAGTGCATATCCATTTAGTCATATCCTTTCCAAAGCCACAGTAACTGATAACTTTTTCCAGATAGTCCCAATTTATGGAGTCGAAAGCCTTCTCAAAGTCGACTGAGACCAGTAACCCAGGTAGATTTTTGCTTTCTAAGTAATGCATCATGTCATACAATAGTCTTAAATTATCCCCAATATACCTCCCTGGTATGAACCCTGTCTGATCTTCGTGAATTAGTTTAGGTAGTACTGTTTTTATTCTATTAGCAATGCAGGTTGATCCTATTTTATAAGTAACATTTAACAATGAAATTGGTCTCCAGTTTTGTATATATTCCTTGGGTTTGTCTCCCTTGGGTAAACATATTATTATACCTTCTCTTTGAGTCACTGACATTTCTCCTTTAGAATAGCCTTCATTTAGAGAACGGATTACAAAATCCCCCAGATGTTTCCAAAAGAATTTAAAGAAATTAACTGTAAATCCATCCGTGCCTGGGCTTTTGTCATTTTGCATATTTTTCAATGCTTCTGTTGCTTCTTCTTTTGTATGAGACCTTCCAAGTTATCAGATTCGTTTTTGCTTAATTTTGGTAATGTTTTTGTAAACTTGCCTACATCTGTATCCCGCAATTTCTGTTCTTTATATAGTTCTTGAAAAAGGATTTGGTCTTGTCTAACAAGTCGGTTGTTTCCGTCAATACACGGCCGTCTGCTCTTGTTAGTTTTAACATCTGTTTGCTAATGAAATGTCTCTTTTCAAGATTACAAAAATATTTATTTATTTTCTCCCCTTGTAGTGCCCACCTAACCTTTGATCTTAACATTATCCCTTCCATTTTTGTTTTTCTGATCTCTACCAGCTGAGCCTTCTTCTCCTTTAGAGTTATTCTTTCAGCTTGGTTTGGATGCGAATTGCTCTGAAGGGTTTTGTATTTCTTGTTCTAAAGTTTGTTCCGTCTTTTTAAGATCTTTGTTTTTGTATATGCTGTACGAAATTGTTTTAGCCCTGATTTCCATTAGTAAGGTGTCCAAGAATAGCTGGTCTGATACTACAAATTGAATCTGATTCGTTAGGTATTTGTTTTAAATTTTGTCTCATATATGGAAGAGCTGCATATTGACACTTAACTACTTCTATTAGGTTATTTATTGATTGAATATATGTGTAATCTTTTAACAGTGACGAGTTGAATTTCCAAAGATTTTTGGTTTTTTCTTCAACTTTAAAGGTAACTTCCATTGTAATGAGCGAATGGTCACTGCGGTAACCAAAATGAATGTCAGCGTTACTCACTGAAGTAATTAAAGTTTCCGAAATCAAGAAATAGTCAAGGCGGCTTTGCTGACGTGGATTTGGCCTTCGCCATGTATATCTGAGAACCTCTGGGTTAAATTCTCGCCAAACATCTATTAATTCTAACTCAGATATAATTTCAATCACTTTTTCCCTAGCTTTAACATTGTTAATATTTTTATAATTATCATAATCTAAGGTTGGATTGAGTACTAGGTTCCAGTCTCCAGCAATAACAATATTTGGGCTACTCGCTTCCTCAATTTGATTTTTTATGTTCTGAAAAAACGCTGGGTCATCCCTGTTTGGCCCATAAATATTAACTAATGTTATTTGTTTCCCAAACGTATTTATAACTAAAATAATATAATTTCCTTTCGTGTCCTTAACTGTTTTTTCTATTTTGAAATCAAAGTTATTGTTAAATAAAATTCCCACTCCTCTTGACCTACTATTATTTGAAGAAAATACACATTCAAATCCCCATTCAGCTCGTATTGGCGTTCTAAGTTTTTTGTAAAATGTGTATCTTGTATGAAATATATGGAATATTGTTTTTGTCGTAAATGTTGCAACACATCTCTCCTTTTTCCAAAGTTTCCAAGACCCTGGCAGTTAAGAGAAGATATTTTGATGCTACCCATTAGTATTTTGCTTATTTCTCTTTTGTCTTATGCTCCTTTCCATTTCTTTGTGTTTTTTAAGGATGGTATGAATAAGTTCAAGCGAATGTGACTTAATGTACAAAAGGACAAAATGAAAAGAAAATGAATAAAACATTTTTTTTTTGGTGAATGATCGTCGGACACAGGCATTCCAAGATAAAAAGAAGAAGAAGAAGAAACTAACCGGATTCGCATTAATAAGTGACATATCAGCGGTCAAAGACTACAGACACCATAGCAATAATGAAAAGTAACATTCCACACCTTATCATCAATTCTTCAATTCTTCCATGGATATCAAAACACAAAAATGTATAAAAACTGTACGCTTTTGTCAAAGCAGACATTTTTCATATTCGCTTTTCATACTAGGAACAATAATAAAAAGTAATAATAAAAAAGTTAGGCGTACGTCAAAAAATCATTCACAAATGGCACTTCTATATAGTGTTTCAAAATTTGACAGTTAAAAACCGTTATTCTTGACATATTGTCCGATTTGGATGAAATTTGATATGTACACAGGCTTTAGCCCAGTGAGGACTAAAATACCGGTTTCAAAAGTGCATATCGGTTATATAACCGTTAAACCGTTATTTTGCCGTTATTTTTTATACATTGGTGGGTTTTAATGAAATTTGGTATATAAAGGTTATCACCACAAATGGCACTTCCATGTAGTGTTTCAAAATCTGGCCGTTAAAAACCGTTATTCTTGACATATTGTCCGATTTGGAGGAAATTTGGTATGTACACAGGCTTTAGCCCAGTGAGGACTAAAATACCGGTTTCAAAAGTGTATATCGGTTATATAACCGATAAACCGTTATTTTGCCGTTATGTTTTATATATTGGTGGATTTTAATGCAATTTTGTATATAGAAAGGTCATCACACACAAATGGCACTTCCATGCAGTGTTTCAAAATCTGACCGTTAAAAACCGTTATTCTTGACATATTGTCCGATTTGGATGAAATTTGGTATGTACACAGGTTTTAGCCCAGTGAGGACTAAAATACCAGTTTCAAAAGTGTACATTGGTTAAATGGCCGTTAAAACCGTTACCGATTAATAAGCGGTTTGGAAAACTGGGAGTACGTTTATATGCTTCGCATCTTTGTTTAATTGTTATTATTATTATTATTGTTGTGTTGTTGTTGTTGTTGTTGTTTGTCATTGTTGTTGATGTCGTCGTAGTCGTCATTGATCGTCGTTATCAGTTTTCCTATTTTCATTTGTCAAGACGTTTGTCCATCATATTATCTAAAGGCGACATAAAATCTGTGCAATTTCCTTCTTTCGGCGACCAAGAACATGACCTTTTTCATAAGTATTTACACAAGACGTTATACCGTCTTCTTCATTACCTTCGTCAGACGTGTGTTAAACCCTTCCTGGTCTATTCATGGAACTTAAATCTTTTTTTTTCCTAAAGATCTTCCTTTTTTCCGCCCCTCTCTTCCATCCTCGGCGTCTACCCGCTTCCTATGCGCGCCCCCCCCCCCCCCCCCCCCTCAATCCTTTGACCTCAAACCACCCCCAAGCCACCCCCTCCCCTCCCCACACACATACACAGACGAGAGAGAGAGAGAGAGAGAGAGAGAGAGAGAGAGAGAGAGAGAGAGAGAGAGAGAGAGAGAGAGACACACACACACACACACACACACAACATTTCCTCCATTAGTGTGTGTGTGTGTGTGTGTGTGTGTGTGTGTGTGTGTGTGTGTGTGTGTGTGTGTGTGTGTGTGTGTCATCCCGATCTGTTGTCTGTTGTATTTCACTCAGCACGTGGGCAGAGGACACACGACTCTCCTCCTTGTGTGTTGTATTCCTGCTGTAACATTCACAACAAGGTCTACTCAACGCTGATCCCCAGCGTCAACTTCTTGCAAAGGGACTAAAGTTTGTTCCCCTTCAACCAAAGGCCTACCAGACAGACATGCTATATGACTGTGAACGATTCTTCCGCCGACTTCGACTCGCGGTTTTCTTCGAGAGCTGCTCACTACTCACAGCACGTAGTGCCACTAACGATCTAGTACAACTGTTCCCCTATGAAAGGAGTGATTGGACCCCCAACGATGGACGGTATCCTGCTCTTGACTATTATATTGACAAGTGTAAACACGACATTGATAAATTAAACTTGCCCCCTGTGAGAAAATCCAACCTCACCCTAGCAGAGTTTCAGGCCCTAAAAGAACTGAAACAGAGACCCGACATCATCATCAAAAGAGCAGACAAGGGAGGGGCAGTAGTGGTTTGGCGAAAAGACTTATATGAAGAAGAAGCGAAACGCCAGCTCTCTGACTCCTCAACTTATGCTCCCATCAAAACTCCAACAACCAAACAAGACAACGCACTGGTCCGGAAGACCATTAAAGAAGCAGTTTCCAAAGGTCATCTCCCTCAAGAAGCAACAAGAACTATAGTCAAAGAACCTCGCACTGCAAAATTCTACCTACTACCGAAGATTCACAAGAGCGGCAACCCTGGTAGACCTATCGTCTCAGCCTGCTCCTGCCCAACTGCTCAACTGTCACAGTTTCTTGATCGGTTGTTCCAACCCCTTGTCCACAACCTACCAACCTATGTGAAAGACACCAACCATGCCCTGCAGATTTTCTATGATTACACCTTCCCACCTGACAGTGAACATCAATTCCTCTTCACAATGGATGTGACATCATTATATACTAATATCCCGCACAAAGATGGACTTCTCGCTGTTAAACACTCCCTGAACAAAGCGACTTTGACTTTGACCAACCACCATCCTGCGCCTGACTGAACTTTTTTTAACTCTGAATTCTTTCGAATTTGGAACGAGGCCTACCAACAAATCAAAGGAGTTGCTATGAGCACGCGCATGGGGCCCCTCATATGCCTGCCTTTTATGGGGCACATTGAGGCACAAATCTTTGCTCAAACCCTGGAGTCTACCTGAATTTTTCAAAGATTCATAGACGGCTGTTTCGGAATCAGCACTCTACCCATACAGGGAAATCCAATGCTTCATTGGACTATGCTAACGCCTTTTACCCTTCAGTCAAATTCACATACGAAATCTCGGGCTCTTCCCTCTCATTTTTTTGGGCATCAAAATCAGTATTCAAAGCACTTCACAGTCTGTCCACAAAAACCGTGCACTACAAACCAATGATGCCCACTCTTACCCCCTGTTCTCATCAAGCCACCCTCCTGCCCTGAAGAAAGCATCCCATATTTTTCAATTTCTTCGACTTCGCAGACTATGTAGCACCGATGATAAAATTTCACCAAAGAAGCAGCGGCCATGACTTCCTTCTTACTGCTAGAGGCTACCCACAAGCTACAGTTCAGAAAGGCCCCTTTAACGAGCACAGTCCATCCCCCGACACCAGCTCCTACAGACAAGGAAAAGATGCTACAGACAATGACCGATGCATTGCCACTCTGACCTACCATCCCACACAATCTACCTGTGAAAACGTTCTGCTCTGCAACTTCACTATTCTGAAGGAGGATCCAGCTCTCCAAAACATTTTCAGTCTACCACCTATGGTGGCATTCAAAAGGGACAAAATCTTGGTGACCACCTGATGCACTCTACCTTCCACCCTTCATCCCCCCCAACCCAACCAGGCAATTTCCAGTGCAAGAAACCCAAATGCAAAACCTGTGACTTTCTTAATCCGACAACTACTGTGCAAGGCCCATCCGGACGCAGCTTCCACATGAAGTCTCACTTCACCTTCCTGACTCAGAATATAGTCTATGTTCTTAGTTGTACCCTTTGTCCCAAGATGTATGTGGGTGACAACATACAGATCTCTAAACGAACGTTTTAAAGAACATAGAGACAGCATCCTCACAGGAAAGACACTCCTGTGGCAAACCACTTCAATTCGGACCATCACCATCTTTCCCACATCAGAGTGGCAGCCCTTTGGAGAAATGGTCGTCAAGAAGGGAACTACAAAATATACCATCAGCCCTCCTCTTTCTTTCCCCCCCCCCCCCTCCTTTCTTCCCCACCCCCCCCCCCCCCCCCAATTTTCCCCTGCCCCCTCCCTTCTCCCCCCCCCCTTCCCCCCTCCCCTTCCTCCCCTTCCTTTGTCTCTCCTTTGCTGTCCATTAACACTCCCATTTCTGTTGTGAATCATGATCACCCCTACACTCAATATTGCCCACCACTCCCACCTCTGCCCTTTCCACCCCTTCAAACCATGAACTGCGCTCAGTGACTCAAGTCAACCACCATCAACATCTTCCCTCTGCTGTCATTCCCTGTTGAAGTGTCTACGACACGAAACGTCGGACATCCCCTCTCCATGTACTCTTTTTGCCACCTTTTCCCTTTATTTATATACTCAACACAAATATTTTTCCTTGGCTGTGGGTTTTTTTTTTTTAGATGAGCTTTGGAATCTGTATCCAAAATGAATAACGAGATGAATGCAAGATTTAAAACAAACACAACGTGTCTTTTTTTTTTTTTTTTTTTTTTTTTTTTTTTTTACATTCCTCTATATTCTTAGGGGCCTCCGTGCATTATCTCATTTCTATTTCTGATTTTCTGGTTTTGAGACTTGTTTCATTCGTTCCTTTTTATTCCTTTTTCTTCTACTATCTATTTATGAGACATTTTCCTCACAGGAAAGAGGATCTGCTCGATTTTAGGGAAGTGAGTTCTTGCGTAAGCGGAAGTGCTCCTCTTCGAGATAATAACCAGACTCCCGGTGTCCCCTCCGCCTCTATCCTCCCCCGTCGCGGGGCATGTGTGTGAGCCCAAACATGGGGGGGGGCGCGCGCGTGGGCGTGCGGGCGCGTCTCGTGCTGAGCTTTCGACAACGGAGGATCGTCGTTACAGTTTTCCTATTTTCATTTGAAAAGGACGTTTTGTCCATCATATTTCTAAAGGCGACTTTAAAATCTGTGCAATTTCCTTCTTTCGGCGCCCAAAACAAAAACCTTTTTTCATAATTTATTTAACAAAGTTTTACCGTCTTTTTTATTCCCTTCGTCAGACGGGGGTTTTAAAACCCCTTTCCCCGGGTTAAATTCTTTGGAACTTAAATTTTTTTTTTTCCCAAAAGATCTTTCCTTTTTTCCCGCCCCTCTCTTTTCCTCGGCGTCTCCCCGTTCCTATGCCCCCCCCCCCCCCCCCCCCTCAACCCTTTTGGGCCCCAAAAACCCCCCCCAAGCCCCCCCCCCTTCCCCCTCCCCACACCAACACGGCAGAGGGGAGGAGAAGGAGAGAGAGAGGGGGAGAGGGGAGAGAGGAAAAGAGAGGAGAGGGGGACACCCCACACACCCCCACACAAAACATTTCCTCCATTGTGTGTGTGGTGTGTGGGTGTGTGTGTGTGTGGGGTGTTTGTGTGTGTTTTGTGTGTGTGTGTGTCATCCCGATCTGTTTTTCTGTTGTATTTCACAGCCGGGGCAGGGGAAACACACGACTTTCCCCCTTTGGGTGTGTTGAAACCCTGCGAAAACATTAAAAAACAAGGTCTACTAAACGCTGACCCCCGGTCAACTTCTTGCAAAGGGATAAAGTTTGTTCCCCCTTAAACCCAAAAAGGCCCCACCAGACGGGCCTATATGACGGGAAAAACGATTCTTCCCCCGACTTGACCGCGGTTTTCTTCGAGACTGCCACTACTCACAGCCTTTATCCCACTAACGATCTTTACAATTTTCCCTATGAAAGGAGTGATTGGCCCCCCAAACGATGGACGGTATCCTGCTTTTGACTATTATTTTTGGAAAAGTGAAAACCCCAGGAATTGAAAAATTTAAAAACTTCCCCCCTGTGAAAAAAACCCAACCTCACCCAGCAGATTTTTCGGGCCCTAAAAGAACTAAAACAGAGCCCCGACACCCTCATAAAAAAAACAGACAGGAGGGGCAGTAGGGGTTTGGGCGAAAAAAACTTAAAATAAAAAAGCAAAACCCCGCTTCTGACTCTCAACTTATGCCCCCATAAAAAACTCCAAAAAAAAACCCAAGAAAACGCACGGGTCCGGAAGCCCAAATTAAAGAAGCATTTTCCAAGGCCCATCCCCCCTCAAGAAGAAAAAAGGGAACTATGGGTCAAAAAACCTCGCACGAAAAATTCCCTACCTACTACCGAAGATTCAAAAGAGCGGAAACCCGGGTTTAAAGACCTATCGTCTCGCCTGCTCCTCCCCAAAAGCTAAAACTGTCCAGTTTTTTGTCGGTTTTTCCCAAACCCCCTTGTCCACCCCTACCAACCTATGTGAAAGCACCAACCACCCCTTTGGGGGATTTTTATGTTTAAACCCCTTTCCCCAACCTGACAGTGAACTTTTTCCAAATTTTCCCCCCCCTTTCACAAGGGTTGGGACCTTTATAAACTAATACCCCGCCCCAAAGGGGACTTCTCGCTTTTAAACCACTACCTGAAAAAAAGCGACTTTGACTTTGCCCCCAACCACCTTCCTGCCCTGACTGAACTTTTTTTTTTAACTCTATTCTTTCGAAGGGGGGAAACGGGGCCCTCCAACAAATCAAAGGATTTGCTATGGGGCCACGCGCATGGGCCCTTTCAAATGCCTGCCTTTTAGGGGGCCCCTTGAGGCACAAATCTTTTGCTCAATACCCGGGACGTTCCCTCTGAAGTCTTCAAAAGATTCATGCCCGGCGGGTTTCGGAATCAGCACCAAAATTTACAGGAATTTCCAAAAGTTTCATTGATATCAAAAAGCCTTTCCCCCTTAAAGTAAATTACTTTAACAAAATCTGGGACTTTTCCCCTTCATTTTTGACATCAAAATCAGTATTCAAACACTTACGGGTTTTCCCCAAAACAGTGCCCCCAAAAAACCCAACGATGCCCACTCTTACCTCCTGTTCCCCACCCAAAAACCCCCTCCCATGAAAAAAAGGGCACCCCATATTCTCAATTTCTTCCCGATTCGCAGACTATGTAGCCCCGATATAATTACCCCAAAAGAAGCAGGGGCCCATGATTTTTCCTTCTTCACTTAAAAGAGGCTTCCCAAAAGCTAAAGTTAAGATGGCCCTTGAACAGCAAAAGTCCACCCCCCAGACACCATTTTTTCCCTAAAAGACAAGGAAAAGATGACTACGGGAAAATACCGTGCATTCCCACTCTGACCTACCATCCACACAATCTACCGGGAAAAACCTTTTTGCTCTGAAAACTTCACTATTCTGAAGGAGGATCCGTCCCCAAAAAACATTTTCAGTCAAACCAAAACCAAAGGGGCTTTTAAAAAGGGCAAAAATTTGGTGACCCCCCCTGATACCCCTACCTTCCCCCTTCACCCCCCCCCCCCCCCCCAACCCCAAACCCGGGCAATTTCCAGTGAAGAAACCCCCAAATGAAAAAAACCTTTTATTTTAAAAAATCCGACAACTACTGTGCAAGGCCCATCCGGCCCAGCTTCCACATGAAGTCTCACTTCCCCTTCCTACTCGAATTTAGTCTAATGTTCTTTTTTTCCCCCTTTTTCCCCAAGATTTTTTGTGGGGGGAAACATACAGATCTCTAAACGAACTTTTTTTAAAAAACTTGGGGGACAGAAACCTCAAAAGGAAAAGACACCCCCCTTGGAAAAACCCAAATTTCAATTGGGACCTTCACCATCTTTCCCACATCAAGGGGCACCCCTTTGGGAGAAATGGTCGTCAAGAAGGGAACTACAAAATATACCATAAAGCCCTCTTTTTTCTTTCCCCCCCCCCCCCCCCCCTTTTCTTCCCCCCCCCCCCCCCCCCCCCAATTTTCCCCCTGCCCCCCCCCTTTCCCCCCCTTTTTTTTTTTTTTTCCCCCCCCCCCCCCTTCCTTTGCCCTTCCCCTTTTGTGTCCATTAACACTCCCCTTTTTCTTTTGTGAATCTTGATCCCCCCCTACATTTAAAAATTGCCCACCACTCCCACTCTCCCCTTTCCCACCCCTTCAAAACCATGAATGGCTCATGACTCAAGTCAACCCCCCATAAACATCTTCCCTCGCTGTAATTCCCTTTGAAGTGTTTTACGCCGAAACGCCCGGACATCCCCTCTCCATGTACTTTTTTTTGGGCCCCCTTTTTTCCTTTTTTTAATATACTCAACAAAAATTTTTTTTTCCTTTGGCTGGGGTTTTTTTTTTTTTTAGATGAGTTTTTGGAATCTGAACCCAAAATGAAAAAACGAGAGAATGAAAAGTTTTAAAAAAACACAACGTGTTTTTTTTTTTTTTTTTTTTTTTTTTTTTTTTACTTTCCTCTTTTTTCTTAGGGGCCTCCGTGCTTTAATCCATTTCTTTTTTCTGATTTTCGGGTTTTGAGCCCTTGTTCATTGGGTTCCCTTTTTATTAAAATTTTTTTTTTATACAATCTATTTTGGACATTTTCCTCACGGGGAAAGAGGATCGCTCGTTTTTAGGGAATGAGTTCTTGCGTAAGCGAAGTGCCCCTCTTCAGAAAAATTAAACCAGACTCCCGGTTTGCCCCCCGCCCTCTATCCCCCCCCCGTCGGGGGGGCGCATGTTTTGTGAGCCCAAACATGCGGGGCCCGCGCCCCGTGGGCGTGCGGGCGTCGTGCGTGTCGCGCGGGGGGCGCCACACGGGTTGTGGGTCCCCGTGCGCGGGGCGTGCGAAAGTGCGCGCTTGGATACAAAAACCCTCACGCATACCGCAGGGAGCATTTATTAAGGACACAACGGGGATGGGCGGGGGGGGTGGGTTTGGTGTTTTTCCCAGCTCCGCTTTCATTTTTTTTTGGAGGGTTTTCGTTGTTCATTGTTTATGTTTTTTTGTGTTTTTATAAATAGTTAACTATGGATTTATTCTTTTATTATTTTTTTTTTTTAAAAAATTTTTTTTTGTGATGAAAAAAAAGAAAAATTTTTAAATTCCGCCCCCCCCATCCCCCCCCCCCCCCCCTTTTATTTTTTTTTTTTTTTTTTTTTCCCCTTACCCCATGCCCACCCCCCCCCTCGATGGGCGGGGAAATGTATTATTGATTGGCTTATTTTGGTTTTTAATTTTTCTTTTAAAATTGTTTTTTTTTGTGTGTTAATTTTTTTTTTGGTTGTTTATTTATTTATTTTGTTGGTAGGCCCACCTTAATTATTGCATGAATGTTTTCTTTTTCGTAAAAAGAAAACGTGTCTGCCCTTTGCCCGATGGTTTGGTCAACAAATTTAAAGTTTTTTTTGTTTTTCCTTAATTTGTCTATAAAAATTATGCCCCTTTTTAAATTTGTTTCCCTTATTAGGGGTTTTTCATCTCTTTCTTTTTTGGTTGGTTGGATTTTTCTTGAATTTATTTAATTGATGAATCCCGAAAATGAAAAAATTTGTTTAAATTCTATTCTTTCGTTAATTGTCAAGGCCCCCAAATGTTTAAAAAAAGAGGCGTAAATGTATTCCTTTTTCTTGGGGAAAAAAGAAATTCCATTTATTTCCTACAAGATCCACATTTTGAAGAAAAAATTAAAAATACTTTTTAGCTGAATGGGGATATAAGGGTTTTTTTTTCAAATTACTCGTCTTTTTTCAAGGGGGGGGGGAATATTTTTTTAATAAAAATTTTGAGTTCAAAGTAAAAGTTTTCATCAAAGATAACTCGGGAAATTATATCATCACTACAAAAATTTAAGGAAAATGTTTTTCTTTTTGTAAATTTTTATGGAAAAAACAGAGATGACCCGGGTTTTTTTTATAAAAACCTGAAAAAAAAAGATTAATGGCTTGGTATTGAGAATGTTATAATAGCTGGAGATTTCAATATAGCCCTGACCAGAAAAATTTTTTTCAAAACTATAAACATGTTAAAAACCCCTAAGGAAAGGGAAAAGCTCGAAACATGATTGGGAAAAATTTTGGGTTTAAATGTTTTAGGCGAGAACTAAATCCAATGTTTGCGGTATACATGGAGAAGAACAAAAACCTTTCCAACAGGCAAAATTAAAATTTCTTTTTTTTATTTCCCAAAAATATTTAAAATTTGTAGATTAAAGTGGACATTGAATGTGGATATAGATCAGTCATTCGAGTATACTGTTGAAACTAAAATTTTGTGAAAGCCAAAACATAACACTTTTGGAAATTCAATTCCCTCTCTTTTAAAAAACAAATTTTTATCAAAAAGAGATAAATTCTGAGATAAGATCTGTTTTAGATGAATATGCGAATGAATTCAAAAAATTAATTTAAATACCCGATGAAGAAAAAAGTTTTTTGTTTCCCTTGTACTTTTTTTAAATTTTCTTCTTATGAAGTTAAATCAAAGAACTTTCATTTTCAACAATGAAAAAAAAAGAAAATACAGGAAGGAAAATCGAAATAGAAAAACGACAAATTTGAAATTAGAAACAACAAAGCTATAAGCGAGACTATAAAAAGCTATGCAAAAAAAAAAGAACAAATTTAAAAAAATAATTTGAGAAAAACGAAAGGAAGGGGTTTTGCTGCGATCAAAAGCTTGGTGGAAGCTGAGGGTGAGAAAGTAACCCAAAATTTTGGGAAAAATTTAGAAACGGGAATTTTTTTTAATTTAAAAAAAATGGCAAAAATCACGGGTTTAGTAAAAAAATGTTTTAAACAACCCAAAAAACCTTCTTTAGAAGTTAGAAATTTTTTAAATTACTTTAAGCAGAATCCGAAATAGAAAAATTTAAGTAATGGGGTTAGTAAACAATACACCATGTTTTAAAAAGAAAAAAAGCAAAAAGGTTTTTGAGGGAGAAAAACCCCTTTAAGAAGCTACTGATGTC
The DNA here is from genome assembly GCA_018398815.1 of Conus ventricosus. NCBI lineage: Eukaryota > Metazoa > Mollusca > Gastropoda > Neogastropoda > Conidae > Conus > Conus ventricosus. The sequence goes on from CM031608.1 coordinate 22,245,410, forward strand.
TTAAAGAATATGAAAATAACAAAAGCCCCGGACTGATGGGTTTTTGGGCGGAATTTTTTTAAAGTTTTTTTTGGAAAAAAAAAAGGATTATTTGTTATTAAAAGCGTTGAAGCTATTTTTTAAAAAGGAGAAATGTCCCCAGCGTGCAAAAAGGGAAAGGGGGAAATTTTAAGTATTCCCCAAAAGGGGACAAACAAAGGGCAATATTTTAAAAATTTTGGGGGACCCAAATTTCCCCTTTTTAAAAGGTAGGTATAAAAAATTTGGGTCTTATGTGGGTTTTTAAAACGCATTAAAAAAATTACTGCCAAAAACTTATTAAAAGAAAAACCAGACGGGGTTTTTTTTAGGAACAAAATACATTGGTATAACCTTTTAAAATTGGGTATATGACACAATGCTTACCCTTTGACAAAAAAATTTACCCCGGATTGTTATTTAAAAAAGATTTTAGAAACTTTTGACTCAATTTTAAAATGGGGTTTTTTTTCGGAAAGGGATTTAAAAAAATTTGGTTTTTAGAAAGAATTTGCAATGGATAAAACAATTTTATAAGAATATTAAATCTTTTTGTTGTTTAAATGGTCAGGGTTTTAAATGGTTTTAAAATTAAAAGAGGGTTTTAGGGAAGGAAAACCCCTTTTCCCCATATCTGTTCATCCTGTGTAGAAATATTTGCTATAATTTATAAAGAAAAAAACCGATATCCAGGGGGAAAAATGAGGGAAAGATGTTGAACAAAACTTTCACAATTTTGGGGGATGACACAGAATTTTTTCTGGCAGGGGATAGAAAATCTTTTTAAAATTTTCGTAGATGTTCTGTTTTAAAATTTGGATCGTTTAGGTCTTCACATAAATTTTAGAAAACAAGTGCAATTTTGGGTTTGGAAGTAAGAAGAAATTTTGAAGGGTTTGTTTTATGAACATTTTGGAATGGACTGGAAAACCCCCAAAATTTCGTGTATTGGAAAATGGTTTACTAAAGATTTAAAAGACTGTGTAAACAAAAATTATCCGGAACCCAAATTTTGGGAGATATAAACATCTGTTCAGGTATTTTTAAACCCTCAACTAAAAGCCTCTTGGTAGAATGGGCCCTTTTTAAAAACTCTTTTAAATTTCAAAAAATGATACATCTTTGGTTAAATTTTTGCCCCAAAAAAAAAAAATTTTTTTCCCCAAAAAAAAACCCGAGTGTTTTTTTGAACATTCCCAAAAAAAATGGGTTTATGAAATTTTTATGGGGGAAAAAACCCGACAAAAAATTTAAACCCGGGAAAAAGGCGCATTAAAATTTTAAAACTTGGAGGGATCCCCTATCCCCGAATTAAAAAAAATTTGTTAACCCCTTTAAAACCGTCCCTGGTTTCGAAAACTGAAAAAAAAACCCCCAAGTGGAAAAAATATTCTACTAGCTATTTTCCTCAATGGCCCTTTTCAATAAATATGGTCCGAATTTGTTTTCCCGGTTTACGAAAAATAAAACCCTTTTTTGGCAGACCCTCATTGAAGCCTTTAAAAAAAGTTTTTTTCTACAAAAAAAAAATGCCAAAGGAAAATTCCCCTGAAATTTTAGCCCAAAAAAACCCATTTGCTATAATAATAAATCCCCAAATTGGAAACATTTTGTTTTTCTCTAGAAAACCCTTTGGGAAAAAAGGAAAGTACATTTTTCTTGCGGCTTTTTTTTGGTTTAAAATTAAAGGTCAGTTTCTTTCTTAATGCGTTTTTTAAAAGGAAAATATAAAATTTTTTTGTCGAAATTTTTTCACCTTTTTCTGGGCATTAAAAACTGAATAATGACTACATTAAACAATGTAAGTATTTCTGTAAAGGCAATAAACATTCCGATACAACTTGCTGTTTGAAGAAGGTATTTGCTATTCACAAAGGTTCAAAGCTTTATTTACAAAATACTTATGAAAATAATGTTTCGACCCCAAAAAGCTGGGGACCCAAAAGGGGTTTCGAAACTGATGGTAAATCATGACTGGAAAACATGCTTTCTTTTATACCACCAAAAAAAACGATTTTAAACTAAAAGGGTTTTTTAGCTGAAGCGTTGCACCCGATGTTTAGGGGCAAATGTTTTTTAAAAGAAAATGGGGTTCGTAATAATGACAAATGCCCGTTTTTGGTTTGGGAAAAAATAAAGTTTCGATTTTACCCTTTTGTTTTTTGGAAAAAGCAAATTTTTTTCAAATTTTTTTTTGGGAATTTTACTTAAGATTTGATTAGAGGAAAAAAATGTGCCCAAAGCGAAAAAAAAGGGGCTGACTGAATCGCTGGTTTCTTTTAGGATTTGATAAAAAAATTTTTTGTGGACAGTGTCCTTTTACTTTTATTGTACTAATTTTCAAAAGGAAATTTTATATATTTATGCAAAAGGGAAGGGGAAACCCTCCACGAAAACTGTTTTTTTAAGAAAATAAGTGGCGTTTCAAAAATTTAAAAACAAAATGCCTTCCCTTTTTCTAAATTTTTCAGACTTTTGTGTAAAAAGGATTCTTTAAAAGTAATTTTTCTTTTTTTTGATTTTTTTCCGATTTCGTTTTCCACAGCCTAAGGTTTAATTTTGAACAGTCTTTTCGTGCCAATTTTATCTTTTTTGTTGATGTATTCGAGGCCTCTTTAAAATGTTCCTAAAAAAAAACATTGAAAGAAAAAAAGCCTTTAAAAAACCCCCCCTTTTTTCCCCTCCCACCCCCCCCCTCCTCCCCCTCTCTCTCTCCCCTCTCTTTTCTCTTTCTCTCTCTTCTCTTACCCCTGGCTGTTTTTAAAACTTTTTTTTTTCGACTTTGGGTGGGGCAATGCCCTTTTGTTTTTTTTCCCTTTTTATTTTGTGGGTTTTTGTTATTAAATGCAAAATTTAAAAAAAGTTTTAAAAAAAATTTGTCAGATTCAGTTCTAAAAAAACCCCGGGGACAGCTGTTGTTTTTTTTCTCTGTTGACCCACATTTGAAAAACAAAAGAAGGGAAAAATTTTTATAGAAGAACTTCGGGGGGGGGGGGGGGGGGGGGGGGGGGGGGTCGGGGTTTTCCTTTTTTTTTTAAAAACACGTTTGTGGTCATAAAGTATATAACAGAAGGATTTTTTTTCGTTTTTTTTGCCACTTTTTGCACCTGGGGTTGAAGACACCAAAAACCTGGATTTAATTCAAGTTCAAAAAGATGGAACTTTGTTTTAGGGCCACTTAGGGAACAGAGTGAGTCTTGAAACGAACCCATTTGTTTGGTGTGGGTGGGGGTGGTGGTGGTGCCGGGGCGGGGGTGTGTGTGTGTGGTTTTGTTGGGTTTAGTGTGTGTGTGTGTGTGTGTGTGGTTGTGGGGTTTCAAAATTTTTTCAGCAGGGTTTGTCTTTTCTAAATTTTTAAACAAAATACGTGTTAGAGGGAAAAGGGTTTTGGGAAAAATTTTTATTTTGAACAAAAAACATATCCTTAAGGGTGGGAGATTCCTTTCAAAACCCCCAAAAGTCAAATTAAAAACTTTCCAAAAAAAGCATCAAAACCCCTGGGGGGAATAAAAACGTGGGAAGTCGCCCTGGGTGCGAAAAATAAGGGCCTTTTAAAAGCTGGTGTTAAAAAGGTCCCTACGCACCTTAAAAAATAAAATGGAAAAAGTTACACCTGAAAAAAACAAAAAAACTAACACCAATAGTAAACCCAAAGGGTTTTTGCTTTTAAAGCAAAACAAATATTACAAAAACCCAGTCATAACGTTTCCCAAAAAACCCCAAAAAATTTGCGGCCCCTTCTTTGGAAAGAAATTAGAAAATCTAAAGGTTCTTTTCATCTCCCAGAGCCTGTCTTGATCGAAAACGATAAAATCTGTAAAACAAACGAGGAGAAAGTTGAATTATTTGCTGACACTTTCGCAGCAATGAGTCAGACTGAACATCTGCCTAAAGAAGAGCAAGAACGAAGAAGAAATATTGAAAAGAAGGGAGAACCATTGAACCACATGACAATGACAACATGTTATATATTAATAAAAATCTAACAATGGAGGAGCTTCTGTACTCACTTCGCCGTCTAAAATCTGGTAAA
>CM031608.1:22254460-22264460 GCA_018398815.1 Conus ventricosus
TGTGTTCTGTGTTTTTTGTTCATATGTTCATCAAAAGAACATTCTAACGCCTTCTGTGGCGTACAGTTATTCTTTCCAACAGTGTATGGGGTTTTACAGCTGGCTTAATGTTTTTTTTTTTTTTTTTTTTCTTTTTTTTTTTGTTTGTTCGTTTGTTTTTTGTTTTGTTTTGTTTTGTCTTTTTTTCATCGCCTCTTAATACCGTTAAGTTTAAACAGTTGTATGCATAACTAGCACTATCGCTACGAGCAGTTACTGTTAGGACAACACCATATGAAAGAACACGGATGGAAAAGAACTGTCTAATATGGTTTAAATAATTATGCTTGATGGTGTGGTGTTTTTTTTGTTATGTCCAATCTCTTTTGCATTCAGTATTAGAGATACTGTTTGTCCTTGAAGAAGAAACGATGATGAACTGATACACCTTCTGACGTGTTGTAATGAGGACAAGCCGGTATCGGTCATAAATTACTGTGTTTGATTGTCGCAATTAGAGCAACATCATCGTGTTATTTCCTGGTTAATTATCTGGAGATTTACTTCTCCGCAGTTGAGATGTTTTTCTTTTCCGGAATAGCTCAGTTGGTAGAGCGCCTGACTCGTAATCTTGGTGATCCTGGGGTTGCAGGTTCGAACCTCCGCCGGGGCGTTTCGGTACAGGGGGATTTTTCCCTCGGAGTTAACATTCGTTCTGACTCCATTTCCCATACAGTCCTTCGAATGAGACTATAAACCGAGGTTCCGTGTGTGAACGCATGCATAACATCTTGCACACACGTAAAATCCCATCACCAACTTTCGGAAGAGTAGGCCAGTTTGGCCGTTGGTATGGATGACCGTTACACATAGCATGCACCCTGCGTGAGAAATGGAAAGAATGAAGGAAGTAAGGAAAATGAGTGATTGATATTGAACGATACGGACTGGATGACACGGGAAACGGCTGAATGAAGGGCCAGCTGGCAGCTCTTCAGTCGGCACTACCCAGTAGGCAGCCCGTTGAATAAACGAGTGTTGATTGTAAAGCGCTTAGAGCTTGGCCTCTAGCCGAGAATAGGCGCTATATAAGTATTCATTATTATTATTATTATTATTATTATTATTATTTTGCGCAGTAACAGAATCCTGTGGAGTTTAGTGCATTCTCTCTCTCTCTCTCTCTCTCTCTCTCTCCTCTCTCTCTCTCTCTCTCTCTCTCTCTCTCTCTCTCTCTCTCTCTCTCTCTCTCTCTCTTTGTGGGTGTTGGCGTGTACGTGTGTGTATGTATGGGCGTGCGTGAGTGCGTTCATGCGTGCAAGCATGCCAGTGTGCGTACCTGCGTGCATGCGTTTGTGTGTGTGTTTGCGTGCATGTGTGTGCTTGCGTGCGTGTGTGTGTGTGTGTGTGTGTGTGTGGTGTGTGTGTTGTGGTGTGTGTGTGTGTGTGTGTGTGTTTGTGTGTGTGCGCGCGCGTGCGGGCGGGTGCGCGCACTCGCGTGTGTTTGTATGTGTTTGTCTGCCTGTCTGCATGACTGTTTGTGTCTGTGCGTGTCAGTGTCTCTGTGTGTGGGTACAAACTAAGTGAATACTTCAATCTGTAAAGCATTCATATGGATAAAATAACATAGTGGACAACTTCCAGGCGCTTTAAATGACAGTCCCTCATCTCCATATCCAGCTTCTTCATTCCGCGGCAAGTGAACCAGTCACTGAGCTATGAACTGGCAGCTTGCAGACAGCACACAACTGTTACACACCACACCGTTCTCATGAAGAAGCCAACATGAAAAACACAAAATCCACGCATCCCAGACTGTGTCCCCGAGACGTAATGAAAGCCAGACCTATTCCTGAGAAAACATCATCACATGTCAGAGGTGACTCAGTCAGATTCATCAGTACCAGCACAGCAGAAGACTGTGAACAAGCTTTGTACACGAGGAATGTCTCAAGACTGGTAAATTCCAACATACAAATATCACAGCAAGAGGTTCTGTGCAAACTACTTATGCGAGATATGTATCAGACTCATCAGTTCCACTAGATTAGTTTCTAAACGAGGTGACTGAGGGCGGAAAATGAAGCAAAAATTTTAAACAGAAACGGTATTAGTTCCGCCAGACGATACAAACAGATTACAGAACAAGACACAATGCATTTCCATCTCCTGGGTCTTCTTCAGATAAAAAATAAACACCATTTAGGACTATGAAAACGAAAAACGAGCAACCACTTATCTTCTATTCGGCGCAAAATCCATAAGTGGTTGCTCGTTCTTAGTGTTCATTGTCCTACATGTTGTTTTTTTTGCCTAAGAAGACCAAAGAGGTCGAAACGCATTGTGTTTTGTCCTGTAATCTGTTTGTCTGTATCGTCTGGCGGAACTAATACGGGTTTTTTTTTTTAATTTGCTCCAATAGATTAGTGTCATAGCAAAAGGCTTTGTACAAACTATGTACACAAGGTGGGTCTGAATCAATTAAAGGGTTTTTACCATCTGACACTGGTGGCTGTAAAGAAGCAACAGTTCACTGCTGATCATGTACAGGTCTCTGTTTTAAAACTGACTCGTTATCTTTTAAATGATGAAGAAGTTTTGTCGGTGGTGCATTCAATGTCATATACTACTCATTATAAAACCTGATCTTACAGTGTTTGGACTTGCATGATGTCGTTCGTAAACACCGTACTTCACCAAATAAGAATTTCAGAATGAAAGAGATGAACATTTTTTATTTGAACTAAGATTTTGTGGAAGAATGATCAGATTTGTTTTTAGCCTATTTTTGCATTTTTCAAAAATCTGCTTTTTTTTTCCTTTTTAACAACTGTGTAAAGAATTAACTTTGACGAGGTGATAGTGCTGATATGGACCTTCATAGTCGGCTGGGCTATAAAGAACGTAAACTGAATTGAATGCACTACTGATTTCAAACCAGGGATTTATTTACAGTCACCATTCCTAAATATCACCTTGTTCATAATGTAGGAGTGAACCCTTGCCCTCCAGATCAGGTCATTATTTACGTACGTTGGTGCATCTAAATACACTCTTTACACGAGTTTTGCTCTCCTCCAGAATTATACTCAAACGCAGCCAAACGCAGACACCATCTAAATACGCTGTTACCCTTTCCAACAGAAATACGAGCGGTGTCGTATTCTGATGTCACTTCCAGAGCCAATTCCAGCTCTTTCCCTGACCTTTCAGTAGCCTGAATTCTGTTCGGTATAGAAACTTCTCCATTACAGTACACCGGGAACAAACCAACCCGTTTACCTCTTGAAGGACAGATTAGAAGATCCAGACTCCTGATCATTATGAATATGGCCGTCGAGGAAGAGCTTTTGTAAAATAAAAATAAAAAGAAAGAAAAAAAAAGGAAAAAAGGCTTAAATCACTATCAATTTACATACCAACCACGGACACAAAACTTTGTTCTTCATGGACTAACTGAAATTGTTTTGCCCTATAGTACAAACAGATTCACTGCGCAGCCCAGCGAAAGGACAAATAAATTACTAAACAAACACAACAGCAAGGTTCAAGATTATCCTTACGCCTGTTTTATGAGTGAATAGTGCCCAACGAATGAATAATTTCAAGTGAATGTGCGAATTGATATATTTGTTAAATCATGAACGCATTTATAGAAATTCGTTGGAAGTTTTATGCTACAAACCTATTAATCACCATCATGTTAGAAAAACGTATAATTAAGTGGTGATGACATTTTAACGGAAGTAACTACAAAGTAATCATACACTGGTTTAGATGGTCAACGAAGGATAATTTTTACCATACGAGAGGAGAATGTTCACAGTCTGTCTTTGTTTAAAGAATTACTTTGATAGTCTGTACTCGTTTGAAGAATTACTGCTGTAATCAATGGTTTGTGATTACTTAGAGGAGCAGTGCTGCAGAGAGTTTTGTTATTGTTCATCGCTCTACTCGCTTTGTCTGAGACCTCCAAGTGATGGATGTAAAAGAAATGATGTGGAAGGTTGCAGCTAGGGGAAAGTTTGCAGACTTGTTGCCCTGCATTAGCTTATGTCTTTGGTAATGTGAACGTTCCCTTAGCCTGTGTAGTACTGGCCGGTATTTTTTGCTTGCCTCCTTTTCCATTCCAACTGAGGGCAGGAGAGGGACGAATGCTTATTGGAGACTCAGACATCCAATGTCTGGAGTCTTACACTGCTACAAAAAAATCAAAATCATGACAAGAACAAAACACCCTTCTCTTATTCTGCCTGTGAGACAATAACAAACTGTAATCGCGTAATGTTTAATACACTGGTTACAGTATCATGTGCTGAGTTTTGTTAAAGATATACCATTTCCTGGCAACGGATAGCTCCCAGATGAATCCATTTAATCCATTTAATTTTTGGAATTCGTAGTTTTATTCTTCAACATGCAATATAGTTCTAAGTTCAAATTTCACTTACAACATTAGAAATCAAGACAGATATGTATGTGCCCTATGCTTGTGCCTGTACGTCTTAATGAATAAGATTACTAGATCAGATCCTTTGTAAAGTTTACATTTCAAGGTGTCATTTTTCAGCTACTTGTTACAGGTTTCTTTCTTTCTGTTCAGTTTCCAGATTCCACGAATGCCTTTTTTCATAATGTCTGTAATCGTTATGGCTTAATGTCAGATACTTTTAAGCTGTTCTGATTTTCAACTTTTCTGGCTTAATAATGTGCGAGTAGTGCAGCACCGAAAATGTCATATTTCAAACAAGTTCAATTCACCACTGTATCTGGGGTAGATCTGTGATCAATCTACCTCTGTTGATTATCCTTATCTTTTAAATGATAAATCATTGATTGGAAACCAGTCTTATGTTGTTGTTTTGGGGTTTTTTGGGTTTTTTTTTTTGGGGGGGGGGATAAACTTTGTTACGCAGTGGTTTTAAAATGTATGGCGGAAAGTGTAATACTACGTCAATAAATAAGTGTGTCTAATACATGCACTGGCGTTTAAATCTTGAGTTCATTAACAAGGAGTGTGAAGAAGAAGAAGAAGATACACCCGAAGGTGCGAGAGGGACCCAGAGAAGTGCTGTCCTCACCTGCCGAGCCAGCCAGCTGGGAGCAATCCTGCACCACTCTTGGAAGCCTGCGCTGTGTTCACAGGGGTGCTGGCACGCACTGGACATTCCATTAAGACGTCAAGGGATAGAATTACTCCCTGGCAGATGCCACTGTGTAATGACCACTGGACCTGACACGACAGAACCTCCACGGGAGCGTCGCTCTGGGTGTACCAGCCCATATTCTATGACTGCAGAGCCCACCAGCGAAAGACGCCATCCTCAAACAACTGCTGAGTCCATCGTACAGCTTAACTCATCGCTGTTCCGACGACAGGTAAAAACAGCACAACTTCAGACTTTACCTTTAGACTCTGTCTCTATTGATTATACTGATCTTTTAAGATAAATAAAGCATTAGTTGGAGACCAGTCTTTTGCTTTTTGAGGGAGATCAACTTTGCTACGCATTGCATCCGCGTGTCGCTCGTTCCAATCTCCCCGTCCCCAACGACAGACCCCCATGAATTTGCCATACCGGTGACGGAATCAAACCAAAACTACAGACGTGGCGAGGACATCGAGGCCACCACGAGAGCAGGGCATGAAGGGACACAGAATTTGAGACTTGTTTTCAAATGCTGATTGATGAGAATGAGGATAGATGAAGATGATGCTATGAATTTCCATTCCGGTCTGAGACTGCATGATAGGGTTGTACTCTACGCTTACTTTCATGATATCTCCCGGCGTCAACCAGGCCCGAGAGATACAGACACCTGCAATGTTGGTAGGAAATTTGAGCAACACTCTCAGAGACCATTCATTTAATGGATGAAACTCAACTGTGTGGTCCCTGTCTTCCCAACTGAGCCCGTAGCAAACTCAACTCTGGGTAGGAGCCGGTCGGAGCAGAAAAATCCCACATGACTCTGATAGAAATCGAACCCACGACTTCCTAGACAGGAGTTCGCGACGCTAGCCACTTCGCCACGGCGTCTGGTACAAGGCTAGTTCTTTGTTATATCATGTGCGCTGATGAACTGAAAGTGAAGCTTGAACCCTCTGGGTTGAATATCACAGAATTCTTTTATTACAACTGTATGTTGGAGAGAGAGAGAGAGAGAGAGAGAGAGAGAGAGAGAGAGAGAGAGAGAGAGAGAGAGAGAGAGAGAGACAGACAGCAGACAGTCAGCAGGCAGCAGCAGGCAGCACCAGACAGACAGACAAAGTGAAAGACAGTCAAGCAGACAAACAGAAAGAAAAAGATACACCCGAAGGTGCAAGTGGGACCCAGAGAAGAACTGGAGAAGACAGACAGACAGACAGACAGAAAAACAGACAGACAGACAGATACAGAGAGAGACAGACAGAGAGAACGAGAAACGGAGAGAGAGAGAGAGAGAGAGAGAGAGAGAGAGAGAAGAGAGAGAGACAGACAGACAGACAGACAGACAGACAGACAGACAGAGAGACAGAAGAGAGAGAGACAGACAGAGAGAACGAGAAACAGGGAGAGAGAGAGAGAGAGAACACACAGAGAGAGACAGAGAGAGGGTCAGAAAGAGAGAGAACACACACACACAGAGGGAGAGAGACAGACAGACAGAGAGAATACAGCCGAACAGACCCAAACCCAGAAATGAGTTCCAATAGAAAATGAAGCATTTTGATCGAGTAATGTCATGTTGTTTTTAAACCAGACGACCACGGTGACAGCATCTAGGCTGCAAGTAAGGGGGAAAAACTATGTATGAACTAAAATGCCAAGGGAACAATTCAAAAAACGAAGTCAATTCCTAGTCACGTTTGTAACGACTTCGACCACGCTAAACATGTCTGGAACTTTATACCTCAAATCAGGAGACTGAAACAGATTGCAGTGATAGCCCACTGACAACAAGACAAAATACAAATAAACTCACAAAACAAGTTCAAAACAACGCCCGTTTAGTGCGTAATACAAAATACCAGTCAGTGAACTGACGACAACCAGGTCTTTTCAGTTTCAAAACGAGATGAATGAAGGCGGAAAGTGAAGCAAATTTTAAACAGAAACGGTATTAGTTCCACCAGACGATACACACAAATAGATTACAGGACATAACACAACGCATTTCGACTTCTGGGGTCTTCTTCAGGCCAAAACAAGCAACATTTAGGACAATGAAAACGAGGAATGAGCAACCACTTATCTTCTCATATTCGGCGCAAAGTAGGTGTTTTCATCCATCACCCATTTTGCGCCGAATATGAGAAGATACGTGGTTGCTCGTTCTTTGTTTTCATTGTCCTAAATGTTGCTTGTTTTGGCCTGAAGAAGACCCAAGAAGACTCAGGAGGTGACAATGCATCGTGTAATCTGTTTGTCTGTATTGTCTGGCGGAACTTATACCGTTTCTTTTTAAAAATTCAGGCCTTTTCAAACGTCACAAAAGGCAGACACAAGAATGCACTGAACAATATTCCAATGCTGATGCTGACAATCAGCATGAGAATGCCAATTTGGTCTGCTGTGCTAAATACACAACAATCAAACTGCCTGCTTTTAGATGTTTACCAGACAGTCAAAGTATCACAGCTTCAATTGAAATAGCTCTGTCATTTTTTTTTCTCTTTTTTTTAACCTTTTCTTTTAACGTGACATATTTAGAGACGATTTCATTCTTACTTTACATTTTTGACACAAACTCCAGAAAATAAATCGAAGATTTCAAAGGCAAATTTGACTAGTTGGAAAATATTAGTGTTAAATTCCCACCACTCCCTCCCCCCCCCCCCCCTCCCCAATGACTCATATTCTCAAGATGATTCTAGCTACACAAACAATCTGTTCTTTCCATTCATGTCTTCCTTGCTGTATGCGAGGACTTTTAGCATTAATTCTTTCCCTGCGAAATCCGAAATGGTACCAACGGATATGAATTCCGAAAACATCTGTTTCCACGATAGTTACCATGTCAATGGTCAATATGATCTGAAAAAGAACCATACACAACAAGCTGACAAATGTGCCTTTGTCGCTGTTCTGTTCGAAATAGGCTTGATCACGTGGCCTTCTGAGGCGATATTGGCTGCCTTTTAACGCTGCGATAACGATCCAGTGGTATCAGCAAGTTACAGTTTTGTTTTCAAACTATGTACTCAGAGCATACAATGCCCGAATGGTCACAGTGTCCCTTCGGTAGTCATAAACAGGAAGACAAACTAACTTGACGTTAGAAACAACTTCACATACGTATCAACGCAAAGACAGTGTTACAAATACAGTTGTTGCTTTTTTCCTACATATGAACAAGTCTTTTTTTATCGTTAAATCACATCACAAAGATTTGATGGTACAGTCTCTATAAAAAAAATGAGAGATAAGAAAATCTGGAGAGAAGCCGGGGGACTTGGTTTGCGAGACTGATATGAGAGAGAGAACAAAGGAGAATGCTTCGTGAGAAGATGATTGGGCATCCACCCGTATGGGCGACAGATGTCATTGTGGTCGATTAACAGCCGAGAGCATCTGCATGTCATCGATTGACGCTGCCAACTGCCCTGCCTCCCCCCCCCCCCCCCCCACCCCAACACCACACACACACACACACACACACACACACACACACACACACCACACACACACACACACACACACACACACACACCATACACACACTATTACAGAAAGGAAGCAAATTGCCTTCGCTGTGTCGTTGACAGAAAAATCGTGACAATTTAACCGTCATCTGACAAATCTTGTGGTTGAGGAAGATATTGAGAGGGAAGGGTTGGGAGGACCAGGGCTAAGGGAAAGAGGAGGTGGGGGAAGGGGGTCGCGGGAGGGGAGAGCGGGGGGGGGGGGGCAGGGGAGGAGTGGCAGGGAGTGGCACAACACGGCTTCCATCATGTGAAACAGCGTATGGCTGACGAGGACAGGAGGTGGTCAAGTCTCGTGCAGGACTGCGGATACCTTCCTTGTACGTATGTGAGTATACGAGCGCGCTCATACACACACATACATACACACGCGTGCACGGGCACGCGCACACGCACGCAAGCTCGAACACACATGCGCGCGCGCGGGCACACACACACACACACACACACACACACACACACACACACACACACAACACACACACACACACACACACTAACCGCAGAGGGAACGAGAGTGAGAGAGGGAGAGAAGGACAGACAGACAGACAGACAGACAGACAGACAGAGAATTAGCGCACAAACCCGACAATAACAACACAATTTTTCTCCAATGTTAAGATTCAACAGAGCTTTTCAACAAACACTGCACATAACAAGTATGTCAAATGCTGAGAAAGGAATACGGGAATTAAACAATGGGTAAAGTCTTAAGTCTTGTTTTGAAGCCTTTGTCGTGGGGAATTAAACAATAGGTAAAGTGTTAAGCCCTGTTTTGAAGCCTTTGTCGTAGGGAATTAAACAATAGGTAAAGTCTTAAGTCCTGTTTTGAAGCCTTTGTCGTGGGGAATTCAACAATAGGTAAAGTCTTAAGTCCTGTTTTGAAGCCTTTGTCGTGGGGAATTAAACAATAGGTAAAGTCTTAAGTCCTGTTTTGAAGCCTTTGTCGTGGGGAATTAAACAATAGGTAAAGTCTTAAGCCCTGTTTTGAAGCCTTTGTCGTGGGGAATTCAACAATAGGTAAAGTCTTAAGCCCTGTTTTGAAGCCTTTGTCGTGTATCCCATTTCATTTTTTAATCTGAAGTTTTTGGATCCAACGTTGTCAAAAATCAATACTTAGCATTTCATCACCAAGACAATAACAAGAAAACAGAAAGAAAAGGTGAGAGAGAGAGAGAGAGAGAGAGAGAGAGAGGAGAGAGAGAGAGAGAGAGAGAGAGGAGAGAGAGAGAGAGAGATAAAGACAGACAGCCAGACAGACAGCCAGACAGACAGACAGGCTGACAGACGGAAGCAAATCCGCCTTCAGTTTGCAGAAAGCAAGATTTTCGCTCT
>CM031608.1:22279460-22281960 GCA_018398815.1 Conus ventricosus
TAAAGAACAGTTGTGAATCGTTCGATAAAAAAATTGGCAAAATGGCCTGCTGCCCTAAGCGACGAAGTTTTTTCACAACAACACGTTTTCAACAGAGAAGGTAACTAACGAGCTGTCAACGACCTAGGACTGTAATATGATGAAAACAGATGTTGAAATGATCTGTGTTCTAGTGGTGCTATTGTAACTGAACAAATGACATGTGTATCTTATGTGTGTATCTTATGTATCTTTACGTGGTTTCTTTCTTCGAAACGTTGGTGAGCAATAATAAATCAGTCATCGCAGAAATATTATTTTTAAAAAGGCACCTCACACCTGCTGAGGCTCTTCATCTCTAGATTTAGAAGTTTAATTTAGAAAGACAGGGGGTTAGTTACCGCCAAGGACATAGACAAACAAAGTACAGGACAAGATTCAATGCATTTCGACCTCTTGGGTCTTCTTCAGGCAAAAACAAATAACATTTAGGACAGTGAAAACGAAGAACGAGAAACCAGTCATCTTCTCATATTCACGCACGATCAAAATGGCCCGCCGGAAGGAAACGAGGCCACCCAGGAGGGGATCATGGGAGAGGAAATAGTGAGGGGGGTGGGGTGAAACAGTGGGGTTTTTAGCTTGTTTTGTAGAATGGTATGATATCTTAGTGACGGTAGTGATCATGGTGGATTGATAAGAGTGCTTAGTGGGGCCCAAAAAGAAATTGAAAAATAAGTGAATAAATAAATAAATGATTTTTTGATCGATTAAAAAAAATGATAATAGTAATAACAATAATAATAATAATAATAATAATAATTAATTAATTAATTAATTAATTAATAAAAATGACAATAATGAAAAAAATAACAATGATAATAGATAAATTTAAAAAAATAATGAATAAATAAATAAATCTGAAAAGAAATAGACAAATGAATAAATAAATGAATAAACGACTTTAATGGGTGGTGATTGTGATGATAGTACTTATGTGTGGGTAGTTGTATGTGGGGGTGTGGGTAATGCTAATAATGATTGAAAGGGAATGGAAATGATCAATGGGTGATAAGGTATCGTTGGGGGGGGGGAGGGGGAGAGGACAATGGGGGAGGGAGAGAGAGAGGGGGAGGGAGAGCTCATATCTCTCCACCCACACATAGTTTGCAGACGTATGTGGGGGGGGGGGGGGGGATTCATGCAAATCGTGTTGTTGAAAAAGTAAATAATACTGTGGGATGGTGTCATTGTAGCACGTGAAATAATGTGTTGGCATTAACATGATCGTGTTGGTTGAGAACAGATAGAAATGATCGATGAGAAACGGGATATCATGTTTAAACACACACACACGCACGCACGCACGCACGCACGCACGCACGCACGCACGCACGCACACACACACACACACACACACACACACACACACACACACACATACACACACACACACAAAGGGGGAGGGGCGGGAGAGAAAAACATGTAAAAGGCATTGTGGGTGAATTATGATCATAATTATGATCAAAGTGAAATAGTGTTGGTATTAGGATAATAGTATAATAATACTGGTTGGACAGGAAATGAATGGAAATGATCAATGGGAAAAGTGTTGACATGCCAATAAACAACATCACACACACACACACACACACACACACACACACACACACAACACACACACACACACACACACACACACACACACACACACACACACACACACACACACACACACACACACGTTTAACTTTCGTTAGTGCACATAAGGCCTTGTCAAGTAAGGGTAAAAATGTTTTGATTTGTATTATGAAAAAATTACATACTCTAAATGATTCTTCATTCACGTGATTTATCAAATTCTTTGACACCCAGGTTCAGCTGATTGTACAATATGGTTCTGGGTTATGGGGACTAGAAAAAGCATCTATCTTTTGTGAATCGGTGCATGTAATTGCTTTGAAGAAGTCCGTAGGTATTGACAGACACTCTCCGAATGATCTTGTTCGTGGTGAAACTAGTCCATTTCCTTTTTATCTTGTTCATGCGGTTAAGTGTATCATATATTGGTTGACATTTCCTCACATGGAAGATACTAGAATACCTCCTAAAGCGTATACTATGTTGTATGACTCAAATATTAAAGGCAAAAAGAATTGTGTAACCAAAGTGCGCCTCCGTCTGTTTGAATATGGATGTCGATTCGTCTGGTTGAATCAAGGAGTTGATAACATAAAAGTCTTTTTACATCTTTTTCGCCAGCGACTGGTAGACTGCAGATGGCAAAAATGATCTATCATATTCCTAACAGTGACAGGTTTTTATTTCTATAGGAATTTCTCATATACTCATGACTTGAAGACTTACTTGAACATAGATATGGATAGGCATTTAAAGCACGTAGCAGCAAAGTTTAGGTTGGGAATATCTGTATTAGCTTGCCATTATTTTAGACACCGAACGTGTAATGCTTGTAATTTGATTTGTCCATTATGCAGGGAATCACAGGAAACAGAAATTC
>CM031608.1:22289460-22308174 GCA_018398815.1 Conus ventricosus
TGCTTTTGATGTCCTTTCTCTTGCTGTTGTTCCGAGGCCTTGCCACAGAACTTTTGCTTTCCTTTCTGCTACCGTTACTGTTGCAACTTCCACTGCTACTGCATCTGGCACTGCAGCTGTCACTGCTGCTGCATCTGGCACTGCGGCTGCCACTGCTACTGCATCTGGCACTGCAACTGTCACTGCTAATGCATCTGGCGCTGCTAGCCTGAAACAAACCAATCAGCATGAATTTATCACTACTACAACCACCACAACTAGTAGTAGTAGTACTACTACTACTACTACTACTATTGTTGCTGCTGCTGCTGCTGCTGCTGCGCTGTGCTGCCGCCGCCACGACCACCACTACTACTACTACTACTACTACTACTACTACTACTACTACTACTACTACCACTGCTGCTGCTGCTGTTACTACTACTAGTACTACTACTACTACTGCTGCTGTTGCTGCTCTTGCTGCTGTTACCACTACTGCTACTACTACTGCTGCTACTGCCGCTACTACTACCACCACCACCACCACCACCACCACCACGACTTCTGCTACTGCTGCTACTGCCAGCACTACCACTACAACTACCACAACTAGTACTGCTGCTGCTGCGACTTCTACTACCACAACTACTACTACTACTACTACGCCTACAGGCACCTGTTGTTGCTGAAAACTTAATATTCTTACCTTTAGACAGGACTTAACTTGCTAGTACTTGGTAATCTGGCCCTTCCGACTCAAAACATGCTGACAGCGTCTCGGCAGAGAGTCACAGAAGGAGTAGAGGTAGGCAGCAGTCAGTTGATTCCAGCAAGTGGTGAGTGCTAAGCGCAGATCTGCGACAGTACTGATGCGGCGAATGTTTTTTTTTTTCTCACGTGAGTCTTGAGGACTTGCCACAAGTTCTCGATCGAATTTAGATCTGGACTTTGAAGGGGTCAGAAAACACGGGAACTCTGTGCTGTCGCTTCCAGGTTTCGGTGTGAGCCGAGCGGTGAACAGAGGCGTTGTCATCTTGCAGGTACCAACATTTGTTTGGGTAGTGGTCGGCAACAAACAGCAGAAAGTTGTTTTCCAGCACATCAGTGTACTTCTGACTGTTCACATTGCCTTCCACGAACACCAGTGGTCCAACTCTGTCATACGAAATGCATCCCCACACCATCAATTTCAATGTAGTCTTCGGGCCAAGATGGACGCAGCACAGAGAAAACACTGACCACTTCTCTTCGACTTTCCTCCATAGTTTTCACGTCCATTGGGTTTGATCACAATGGTCACTTCATCATTGAAAATGACATTTTTCGACTGATCGTTCACAGTCCAGTGAAGTTCACTCCTACAGTACTGCAGCTGCTTCTTTCGGTTCACTTCCTTTATGACTAGTTTCTTCATTGGGGGATGCTTTGAACAGCCAAGTCCATGCAGATTTCGCTTTTGACTGACTTCAACGGAGTTTGATGCACGGAATTTGGCTGAAATTTCAAAAACTATGGCAGATCTGTCCCGTTTTACGATCTTTGACAGTGCACACACGCACCTGTTTGTGAACACTCTGGGCCTACCACTCCTAAGTTTGTTTTCTACTGTTTTTTCTGTCACAATAGCGCTTGTAAACTTTCCCGACGGTTAACCTGTTCAAGTTCAACACATTTGCCACCTCAAACACCCGAAACCCCTGGTCTATCGACGACACAATGCATTGTTTTGTCTCCTCTGTGAGCTGTTTGTTTGCCGATGCCATGCCAGATCTAACAGCAAACCGCAAGCACCAAACGACAGTTCAACGATTTTATTTACTTCACACAAAAGAGTACAGTTGTGAAAATGACGTCAGTGGTTTTCGGTACACAAGCATGTCACCAATGCTGAAATATTGGCTAGACAATCTAGTGGGAAACAACTACTTCAAATCTGTCCGCCATTAGAGGAGACAGACTTTTGTCCCTTTACCTGTACTATTACTACTACTACTACTACTACTACTACTACTACTACTACTACTACTACTACTGCTGCTGCAGCAGCAGCAGCAGCTGCTGCTGCTGCTGCTGCTGCTCCTGCTGCTGCTGTTGCTACTACTACCACTACTACTACTTCTACTGCTGCTGCTGCTGCTGCTACGACTACTACAGCTATTGTCACTATTACTACGACTACTATTACTAACTACTACTACTACTATTACTACCACTACTTCTACTACTACGGCTGCTGCGGCTGCTAATACTTATGCAACCACCACAACTACTTCTACTTTTAAATATGAGCCACAGTTTCAGGCATATACATTTTCATAACAGCGCTGCTGCTGCTGCTGCTGCTGCTGCTACTACTACTATTCAACCACTACTACTATTGTTACTACTATTACAACTGCTGCTGCTGCTGCTGCTGCTGCTGCTGCTGCTGCTGCTGCTGCTGCTGCTGCTGCTACTATTACTATTACAACTACCACTACTATCAAACATTAGCCACAACTTCAAATACATACATTTCTGTAACAGCGCCAGTCACAATAGTGATCTGCAAACCTTCACCTGCTCCTTTGAAGAATGCCAGCTGCGTAAAAGGTCATGGGTCCAAACACGTCATGGCATCGACTTGACGACAGTCTGATTAGCGTTCTGCTAATCACCAATCAAAACTCCGTGCCCACAGCTGCGCTACTGCGTTCAATTAGTTTATAAAGTTCAATCAGGGAGTTACTAGGTTCGTAGTTCTCATTTCAAACAAGCTGTCATTTTCCAGCTGTCTTTTTCTTTTTTCTTCTTTTTTTTCTTTTTTGCTGTCCTATCTTCTGTGCCACCTCAGTGGCACTGCACCCACGCTCCTCATTCCGACACCCTGTCCACAGCCATAGCCCGGTCAGTCCCGCCGCAGCCCCGGCACCGGCAGTCCACAGGGAGCAGTCAATGTAAAGTCACCAGGAGGCAACCCACCGGAGGAGACACTGCACTACTGCCAAGTCACTTCTGTGGTGTTCAGTGGCGCCTGTTCTGATCTAACATACGCAGGACACCACCTACTAAGCTCCCTACTGACGACAATAATTGCTTAGTCGCGGTCCGGCGTGAGTGAGCTCTCCCTCCAGAGGACGCCACCACGTCCGTCCAGCGACAGCCCACTTGGACTCGCCAATACCGGTAACCCCGACGGAACTAAACCTAGGCCTCAGACGTGGAGAGGACATCGAAACTGACGTCACCATGAGAGCAGGGCATGAAAGGCCACAGAATTTGATACTTTTTTATGCTGATCGGTGAGAACGAGGATGATTAAGATGATGCTACGGATTTCCATTCCAGTCTGAGACTGCATGACAGGGCTGTACTCTACGCTTCCTTTCATAATATATCCCGGCGTCAACCAGGTCCGAGAGATACAGACACCTGCAGTGTTGGTCAGGAAATTTGAGTAACACTCTCAGGGACGTATCCATTAAGTGAATGAAACTCGACTGTGTGGTCCCAGTCTTCCCAACTGAGCCCGTAGCAATTTCAACTCTGGGTAGTAGCCGGTCGGAGCAGAAAAATCCCACATGACTCTGATGGGAATCGAACCCACGACCTCCCAGCTGGGAGTCCGCGACGCTAACCACTTCACCACGGCGGCTGGTCAGCTGTGCAAATGTTGTTTCTCAGTGCCTTTGCACTCGGCTGGTAGAAGACAAACGCAGTGAATCATTTGAATGGCTCCGGTGACCATTTCTCTGTGCCTTACATTGTCTGGAGTACAAAGAATTAGACCAGATTAAATTAACGCCTATCACACCAGGCAAACATTTACACGATGCCTCGAATCAAGTCACAACCCCACGCAAGTTCTTTAAACATTCGAACACGTGGAACTATTTTCACGTTCATTTCTGATCGATCTCAGTCAGCCCGAACCACGTGCCACACAGCAGTGGTGCCGAGTCACTTTCGTGGCGCGTTCAGTGTTGCCTGTTCGAATCCAGCATACGCAGGATACCATGTAACAAAACCCACGACCAACAGCAATAAGGATGCCGTGGCCACGACCAACAACAATAAGGATGCCGTGGCCAAGCCAGCGGAAGTGAGTGTCGTCCCCTTGCGACGAGCGCCACCACGTGGCTGTAACGACAGTCCCCGTGAACTTGCCGATACTGACCACCTGGACTCGAATCCACCACGGACAGGGAGGGGCACAGGCAGGAAGTTGAAACGAGACAGACTGTGTCATTGTCCTGACATTGACTGCCACTCAGAGTCACTGGTAGACTTCAGCATCGGGACTTGGACAGGCAGTGGTCACACACACACACACACACACACACACACACACACACACACACACACACACACACACACACACACACAGAGTGCGCGCGGGAGCGCACTCACGAACGCATGCGTTCAGGCACAGAGACAAAGAGGAAGAGAGAGAGAAGGGGAGGGGGGAGGGCGCGAAGAGATGAAACTGGTCTTATCAGAAACGAATCATTAAATAAGAATGGGGAGAGAGAAAGACACAGACAGACAGACAGAGAGGAATGGGTTAACCAGAAACCAGTCACTAAATGAAAATGGAGAGAGAGGAGCGGGGAGAGGCAACTGGCCTTACCAGAAACGAATCATCAAATGAGAGAGAGAGAGAGAGAGAGAGAGAGAGAGAGAGAGAGAGAGAGAGAGAGAGGAGAGAGAGAGAGAGAGAGAGAGAGAGAGAGAGAGAGAAAAGAAGTGGGGTGAGAGTGAAAGGCAGGAAACTGGTTTTATCTTAAACGAATTATCAAACAAGAATGTAAGTTCGGTGCTGGATAGTCGTTCACATGCAAATGCTGAAACAAAAACGCACTGACTGAATTACCTTTAGATTGATCACATTAATAACGACGATGACAAGAAGAAGGAGAAGAAGAAGGATATAGTAATAATGATGATGATGATGATGATGATGATGATGATGATGATGATGATGATGTATGATGATGGTGATGATGATGATAGAGCTTTCCATTATCTGAAAGCAGCACATACACTCACCAACCTGCACGCCCATAGTATCCAGACTTTCTCCGCCCTCTCCCCCCTCTCCCTCCCCCCTTCTCACACTCCCTCCCGCTCCTCCGCCCCCCCCCCCTCCCACCCACTCCCTCCTTTCCTATCTTCTATGTATTATAGACATTCATTGACTTTAACATTATTATTGATAAATAGATAGAGAGAGAGTTAGATAGGTAGGTAGATACCCATTTCATTATTATCTACTTATTATTTCACCAACAAATGATCAGCAACTGATCAGTTGTTTCGTGTTTTAGACCAGCAATTTAAACCACAGGTGTTTGAAACTTCACAGTCATTCACACTGTATTAGAAAGGAAAAAAAGATACTGAAGGTCCGAGTGGGACCCAGAGAAACACTGTACTCAACTGCCGAACCAGCCAGCTGGGAGCAATCCTGCACCACCCTCAGAAGCATTTGCTGTGTTGATATAGTGTGCAGGTATGCACATGGCATTCCATTAAGACGTCAAAGGACGTAACTGCTCTCTAGCAGATGCTATTGTGTAATGGCCTCTGGACACGACCTGAGAGAACCTCAACGGGAGCGTCCCCATTTCGTGTCTGCAGAGTCCATAGGCGAAAGACACCACCGTCAAGCAACTGATTGTGCACCCCGCAGCCTCTTTCGTTGCTGTTCTGCTGACAGATGAAAACAGCACAACTCCAGACAAGGCCGAGCGTTTGTCACATGAGGTCTTACGTGTCCTCTGAAGATCCGAGGATTGTAATCTTTCCTGCTGTCAATAGAACTTTCTCTCCAGTAAGTGGGTCTTTCCTCATCGACACTGGGCTTTTCCCCAAAGACAGAACATGCTGCAGATAGGACCCCCCAAAAAAATCCACTAACATCGGACAAATGTCGTGTACATCATAAGGATTTCGGGGCGGGAGGAGGAGGATAAAGTGGAGGAGGGGAAGTGGGACGGCGAAAACCCACGGAGCACGATTCCACGCGCTCACTACTAAAGGCGCTAGAACTCGAATACTTTCAGCCGTACGGTTTAGGAATATTGATCCTCGTGTGACCTTTACAACTGGCTACACGATGTCGACATTGTCGGCTTCTTTCGCATCTCTAGTGACTGACACAGACCAGTGCCCACGTGACACAGGTCCACAGACGCCCGCCCACATTCTCCAGTCCTGTTCCACCTTTGACGCTCTACTACCACAGGAAGCGTGGCCCATTGCAGTGGACCTGAGGAAGAAGCTGTGAGGACTGGCGACGTTGCTGAGGCAGACGGCGGACAACGCCCACAACACAGCACCACCAGTGTAGCATTGCTGAGAACGGTGAAGGAGAAGCTACACAATGCAATGGAAACAAACACTGCGGCCTTCGAGACACAGCTGACAGTGGCTGCTAAAGGGCACTAACACACGGGTGTCCAAAATCAAGATTTCGGTACGTTACATCAGACGCAGAGCGAGATTTCTGACTGGTCACTCCAGATGCGAGCTCGCAGGTGTCCGGGCCACAGCTAAGACTTGTAAATGTGTGTGCATCTCTCTCTCTCTCTCTCTCTCTCTCTCTCTCCTCTCTCTCTCTCTTCACTGTTTTCCCACGTGTGGGTTAGTCATTGTTATAAATGCCTGTACCTTTCTAACAATGTGAGCGATTTGATAAGCCCATTACTTCCTGATACTTTGTTAACTTAATCATCATTATTTATCTTCCTTACGCTTTATTTTTATCATTGTCACGACCGACCCCTGGAGGTCTGCCCTGACAGGATCGGTCTTAGGTGGGAGTGAAGGGAGGTACTGGACCTCACACGCTCCGCAAGAGACCACACAATAAAGATTACGATACAACACCCCATTTATTCACACCAGCAAAATAAACATTCCAACACACGCACCATGCACGATCACAATAAAGCACTCCAACGCACACAACATGCACAATCACGATCAAGCACTCCAACGCACACAACATGCACAATCACGATCAAGCCCTCCAACGCACACAACATGCACAATCACGATCAAGCACTCCCACACCCACAACATGCACGATTATAAATAAATATTTCGCCATACGACGTACACGATCGCAATTACAGCATTCCAGCACATATGACATATACACAATTATAAAGAAATATTTCCAGTATCGATCCTTTCTCACACCATGGAGTGCGTCCACATCCCTGCCCCTGTCAAGTCTGCGGGGAGCACCCTGTCGCACTAGGTGCTCGAGCCGGGTTGGTTCTCGCAGGGAGTCGCCCAAAGCCGACACCCTCGACTCCCAAGCGGGCAGTGAAGAGCGTGTCCCGGGGGGGGGGGGGGGGACGTAGCTGTTACTGGAGGTCCTGGACGGGGGTCCAGGCCGGCCAGTCAAGACGGCGGGCTCTTCTAGCAGTCCACGGTCCGACCAAGGCGTGGCCTCGACCAGCGCGTGGCACCATCCCGTCCGTGGTCTCAGCCAGAACGTGGCCTCGACCAGCACGTGGCACCATCCAGTTCGTGCTCCAGGTGAAGCCCCGAGAGGGGGAGGACGTAGCTGGGAGGAGAGTCGAAGAGGAGGGAAAGAAGAAGGAGGGAGGAAGGAAGAAGGGTACTGGAACCCTGCCGTCAGTACCGTCTGACCATTGCTGTCAAGTCTTAACAGCCACTCGCATGATGGGCGAGGGGAAGTGTATTAAACGCACACAGTAAACCCATTAAATTTCAAGTCTTCTCACACGATGCAGGTAAAAGACTGCATTAAATCAACAGGTTATAAAACAAATATGAATTATCTTCACCCTTCTCTCACTCACGTTTAACATTTTTCCCTTCTTAGGAAATAAACCAACACAGCGACCATCGCTTAATAACTGTCACCACATTTGCAAATAATAATTCAATGGCATAATTGTCACATTTTATAAACACATTGCAAAATAACACAAATCCCCAAACCACGCATCCGAACGACAAATCATGCGTACGCACGCTCGCGAACATAAAACTCGTTCTTCTTGCACACACAAACAGACGGTGGCCGAAGGATAAAAGTCCGGCGAATGTGACAGGGCGGACGAGCGAGACCAAGCAAGTTCCAACCCTGAATCGCCAGGTCTCTCCCCTTCCCCACCGACCACCGCATCACCAGATACATAAACAGGAGAAAGAATTTTGGAAATAATTTAGAATGGCCGGGTTAAAAAGATTGAATTAACCAGAGAAAGGTCTCACACAATATTTCTCTTACAATTTCAAAAAACAAAAAAAAAATTGCGCAAAAGAGAAGACTAAGCCGGCTAACAACAACAAATCAAAACAAACAGACCACGAAACTGATGCTTACCAGCTACCCGTGGGTGACCCGAAGAGGCGGGTCAAAGGACTCTCTCTACCCTCTGTCCAGTCGAGAGGACAGAGGCGAAGATGCGGAAACAGAAGAAATGATTCCCTCTCCTACAGGCCGACTGCAGGAATTGAAAGTACTGACTGTACTCTCGATGATAAGGTAAAGAACCAGGACTGGAGCAGGCGCCCCCAGAGACATCTTCCGCTCGAGTCAAGAGCTAACCTCCCTCAGCAATGGCGGCCAACATGCCATGCTGCGTCACAGAGTGAGCATACTTCAAACTAAAGAAACGAAGCACGTGCGACAGGTAAAAAGACAGGCGAGAGGCCGATAGACAGAAAGTTCGAGAGAAAGGTACCGGCCACCCGTGAACTTGCAGGATGAATAGCACGGGGGGTGGAATTAGAGAGAGAGAGAGAGAAAGCAAACCGAAGTTGAGCTGAACCACACCAAGGTGCAACTGCACCACAAGCCACCCTAAGGGACGGATACACGACAACAGCAACGACAATAAACAAATAAGTAATTCCGCCACCCTAGGTGGGTCGAACGTCGTAGGCCTCGTGACAAACTCGTGACAAACCCCCCTTCTAAAAGCATCTGTTTCTCTGAGATACAGTGCTCCTTTGAACCTTGTCGCATGTGCAACTTCACAACAATGGGACCGAACCCAACTCTCTGTGATCGACAGGGTACGATGAATCCAATACAAACATTCCACGATAGAATCATACGGGGAAATACATATACTACATTTATCAAACAACTAAGCAAACCTTCCAACCATGAAGGTAACAATCCGAACCATTGGTGATTCACTACCGTTAACCTCACTGAAGTGACAACTGTCACTACACCTGATACAGAGACAAAAAAAGGATATAACCCTGGTTGAGGGGAGATGTCCCTCCGACTGATTTTCCAATATGCTAACTATGGAGCTCGGCTAAGATAGTCAGCATCCGTATTACAGGAACCCTGATATGACGGAAAGTGAACGCATGACTCTGCAGCTCCACTGCCCAACTCATGAGTCGACGACTGACTGGCCGGATCCGATCCAGGCACTGGAGAGGATGATGATCGCTCTCCAGTACAAACTTCCGGCCGTACTTCTTCTTGGGCACGCCAGTGCGCGTCCAAATCTGCCTGAGAGATTCAGCAACAGTAGGGGCATCGATAGTCCTAAGCGGGACAGCCTCTGGGTATCGACTCGCAGATTCTACCACTACCGAAGTGTAGCGGTGGACCGCGATCGGATGGGGGATTAATGGGTCCCACCAGGTCGACCCCAACCTTGCTGAATGCCTCCCCAACCAGTGGCACTGACCCTAGGGGAACACGCTTCAAGCGACCTTAGGCGTTGTCCGCTGGCAGACATCGCAACTGCGGCAGTACTGCCTAACCTGTGAGTTCATCCCTGGCCAAAAGAAGTTTTGTCTTACCCGCTCGAGAGTCCGCTTTGAGCCCATATGACCTGCCATGGGGATCGTGGGCCTGCCGGAGAACAGACTCTCTCAAGCTTTGGGGAACAACAAGCTGTTTGGCCACACGATCTGCCTGAGTGGAAACCCTAAAGAGGATCCCCTTGTGGAGCTTGAAGCTCACCTTGGCGTGTCGGGCCGACTGAGCGGGACGATCCACAAGTTCTCGTAGGCGTTGGACATCCAAGTCCCTGGCCTGAAGACGGATAATGCTAGCAGGATCGGCCCTTGCCAGAACCTCGTTAGAGATCGGCTGAAGAACGGGACGCAATTCCTGTGCCTGCTTCTTAGCTTTGGCGCGTGTGGTGACCCCACACACGCCTGTACGGGCAGATCCGTAGACACGGACTGACTGCGTCCGTCTGCGAAGGTGATAGTATTCCCTATGATAAGGAATACAGAGGTCGCTCCACCGCGATAGCCCATACTTCGCCACAGAAGTAGGGGGTGGAGATAGGAATAAGTACAGAAGGACGGGTGGAGGTAAAACCAGCCTCCAACCCGCACACATCATAACTGGCGCCCCGCCGGGCCTCAGGGGAAACCAAATTCTTATCCACAAAGAGTGTTGATGCTCCGAATCCTGATAGTGCCCGACCAAGGAGGAACCAACAACAGAGAGAAACACTGGGCACTCTGAATCACCCGAAGCTGGGATGGAACCCACGTTAGCCGAGGCACGAGGATGCTGGAAAGGACTAGCCCCACGACTACCAGCGGCTTTAGGACAATCTTTCCTAATGTGGCCAGGACGACCACAAAGAAAACACAGTCGGGGCGCTGAAATCCCCGATGAACTGCCTGCCTTGTTCACCCCACTAGCAGTTGTCGGCCCCTTATTGCTATTAAATCCTGTGGAGGGCTTCCTCTCCGTATCTGGGCGATGCCATAAGCCCTGCGAGCTTCAGCAAACCACTCAGCTGTGTGAATCGCAGCCGCGAATCCTGAGGTGCTGTCCCCGCCTATCCGGATCCTCAACTCTGGGGACACAGTGTTGGTGAGCTGTTCAATGAGGATCAGATCCTCCAGCTCCAACTTAGCCAACTGACGCCAGTACCCTACGTTTTGCGCAGCCTATCACCAAACTGCACGAAGGTCTCGTCGTTATTCTTCTTCATGGGCCTGAACTTCCTCCTGTACGTCTCTGGGGTAAGGTGGAAACGCTTACGCAGAGCCAACTGCATGTCTGCATAAGACGCGCCTTCATTTAGAGTGAGCACACACTCCCTTGCAGCACCAGATAATCCAGAAAAAAGGTGCATAGCCTTTTGTTCCTCAGACAATTGGTATGAACAAGCAACCTTGTCAAAATGCTCTAAGAACATGTCAATGTCCTCACTAGGTCTGAACTCTGGAAGCTTTAACTTTGGGCCTCTAACTCTACACCTGCCTGGTGATTAACCCCCTGACTTACCGATGCGGGAGACCGCGAAAGAAGTTGTTCCATCTCCTCCCTACGCAGAGCCTCCATCCTGTCTAGTTCTTCCCGACGGAGGGCAGCCTCCTCCCTACGCTGATCAGCCTCTTCCCTACGCTGAGCCTCCTGTCTAGCAGCCTCCTCCCTACGAAGAATAGCCTCTTCCTTATGCATAATCTCCTGTCTGTCAGTCTCCTCTCTGCGCAGAGCAGCCTCCTCTCTGCGCTCTTCCCTACGCAGAGCTTCCTGCCTGACAACCTCTTCCCTACGTTGGGCTTCCTGCCTAGCGGCCTCCTCTCTGCGCTCTTCCCTACGGAGGGCTTCCTGCCTGACAACCTCTTCCCTACGTTGGGCTTCCTGCCTAGCAACCTCTTCCCTACGTTGGGCCTCATCCTCCCGTCCGCTGTCGCTCTAGAAACATCAGGACGGAAGTGATGTCCTGGGCGGGGTTCACCACTCCCGACACGGGAGGATGATCCGTCTGACCCGTCCTTGGGTCTCGACTTTCCCATAAGGAAAGTCTTCTGGGGCATGCCCCTTACGAGGGGAAGCCTGGAGAGGAGAAGGTTTCGGTCTCTGCGACTCAACAGAAGCCCACAGTTGCTTCGCTATACTCTGACGCTTCCGAGCGGAAGTGCCAGTCGGGTCTCGACAGGGAGACCCCCCAGCGAAGAGGTAGTAAAAGTACTCACTGGACTACCTGCTACAGCACTGGAATAGGTAGAAGTTACCGTATCGAAGTACTGGTACTAATAGTAGGGACTACAGTAACATTTTGAATACCCTTCTTCTTCGACGCACGCGTCGCCACACCACCAGCGCCGGCGTTGCCCTGACAACAATATCCTAACGGTTTTCCAATACAGGGGAAAGGACAATTTCACTAAAAAAAAAACAAATATTTTAGGGGCGTGTGTATATGTGTGTATGTGTGTGTGTGCGTGTGTGCGGACAAGTTCCGGCTGCTCCCACTCTGGCAACACCGCGCTCTACAGCACGAGCAACAGTGCGGGGGGCTCACCGAAAAAAAAAAAAAAAAAAAAACTATGTCCGGCTGCCCCCACTCTGGCAACACCGCGCTCTACAGCACGAGCAACAGTGCGGTGGGGCTGGCCGAAAAAAAACAAAAAAAAACTAGCAGGCGGAATCCGGAGAGAGGGAAAAAAAAAACACTAGCGTCCGATACAACCCCCTGTACTCAACAACCCGGTAGAGAAAAAAAAACAAGAATTGGCTAAATACAAAACAGGAATGGAAAACTGAGCGGCAACAGAAGGGCAAGACTTACGGCCGTACCTGCGTGAGGTACCCGGCGGAAGGAGGTCTGGACGCGGTCGACTCCCCTCGGTCTCACCTCGACCCCCGGTCACACCGGGTGTTCCTTCAGGCCACCAAGACTCCCTTCACGCTAGAGTCACCCAGCCAACCACCCCCGAACAAACACGACAAACTGACTAAACAATACAAAACAGACAAAACTAAACAGGTACTCTGCGAAACGAGAGAGACAGCCAGAGCCCTTCACATCCCGGACGAGCCCCCACAATTGTCACGACCGACCCCTGGAGGTCTGCCCTGACAGGATCGGTCTAGTGGGAGTGAAGGGAGTGACTGACCTCACACGCTCCGCAAGAGACCACACAATAAAGATTACGATACAACACCCCATTTATTCACACCAGCAAAATAAACATTCCAACACACGCACCATGCACGATCACAATAAAGCACTCCAACGCACACAACATGCACAATCACGATCAAGCACTCCAACGCACACAACATGCACAATCACGATCAAGCCCTCCAACGCACACAACATGCACAATCACGATCAAGCACTCCCACACCCACAACATGCACGATTATAAATAAATATTTCGCCATACGACGTACACGATCGCAATTACAGCATTCCAGCACATATGACATATACACAATTATAAAGAAATATTTCCAGTATCGATCCTTTCTCACACCATGGAGTGCGTCCACATCCCTGCCCCTGTCAAGTCTGCTGGGAGCACCCTGTCGCACTAGGTGCTCCGAGCCGGGGTTTGGTTCTCGCAGGGAGTCGCCCAAAGCCGACACCCTCGACCCCAAGCGGGCAGTGAAGAGCGTGTCCCGGGGGGGGGGGGGAAAGTAGCTGTTACTGGAGGTCCTGGACGGGGGTCCAGGCCGGCCAGTCCCAAAACGGCGGGCTCTTCTAGCAGTCCACGGTCCCGACCAAGGCGTGGCCTCGACCAGCGCGTGGCACCATCCCGTCCGTGGTCTCAGCCAGAACGTGGCCTCGACCAGCACGTGGCACCATCCAGTTCGTGCTCCAGGTGAAGCCCCCGGAGGGGGAGGACGTAGCTGGGAGGAGAGTCGAAGAGGAGGGAAAGAAGAAGGAGGGAGGAAGGAAGAAGGGTACTGGAACCCTGCCGTCAGTACCGTCTGACCATTGCTGTCAAGTCTTAACAGCCACTCGCATGATGGGCGAGGGAAGTGTATTAAACGCACACAGTAAACCCATTTGAATCAAGTCTTCTCACACGATGCAGGTAAAAGACTGCATTAAATCAACAGGTTATAAAACAAATATGAATTATCTTCACCCTTCTCTCACTCACGTTTAACATTTTTTCCCTTCTTAGGAAATAAACCAACACAGCGACCATCGCTTAATAACTGTCACCACATTTGCAAATAATAATTCAATGGCTAATTGTCCACATTTTATAAACACATTGCAAAATAACACAAATCTCCAACCACGCATCCGAACGACAAATCATGCGTACGCACGCTCGCGAACATAAATCTCGTTCTTCTTGCACACACAAACAGACGGTGGCCGAAGGATAAAAGTCCGGCGAATGTGACAGGGGGGGACGAGCGAGACCAAGCAAGTTCCAACCCGAATCGCCAGGTTCTCTCCCTTCCCCACCGACCACCGCATCACCAGATACATAAACAGGAAAAGAATTTTGGAAATAATTTAGAATGGCCAGGTTAAAGATTGAATTAACCAGAGAAAAGGTCTCACACAATATTTCTCTTACAATTTCGAAAACAAAAGAAAATTGCGCAAAAGAGAAGACTAAGCCGGCTAACAACAACAAATCAAAACAAACAGACCACGAAACTGATGCTTACCAGCTACCCGTGGGTGACCCCGAAGAGGCGGGTCAAAGGACTCTCTCTACCTCTGTCCAGTCGAGAGGACAGAGGCGAAGATGCGGAAACAGAAGAAATGATGTCCCTCTCCTACAGGCCGACTGCAGGAATTGAAAGTACTGACTGTACTCTCGATGATAAGGTAAAGAACCAGGACTGGAGCAGGCGCCCCAGAGACATCTTCCGCTCGAGTCAAGAGCTAACCTCCTCAGCATGGCGGCCAACATGCCATGCTGCGTCACAGAGTGAGCATACTTCAAACTAAAAGAAACGAAGCACGTGCGACAGGTAAAAAGACAGGCGAGAGGCCGATAGACAGAAAGTTCGAGAGAAAGGTACCGGCCACCCCTGAACTTGCAGGATGAAAAGCACGGGCGGTGGAATTAGAGAGAGAGAGAGAGAAAGCAAACCGAAGTTGAGCTGAACCACACCAAGGTGCAACTGCACCACAAGCCACCCTAAGGGACGGATACACGACAACAGCAACGACAATAAACAAATAAGTAATTCCGCCACCTAGGTGGGTCGAACGTCGTAGGCCTCGTGACAAACTCGTGACAATCATACTTCAATGAATCAATGAGTCAAGTTGTATGTGTACCCCCCTTGCCTTAATGGCTTGTTGAGCTGAAGGCAATAAATCGTCAAAGCGTCAAAGCGTCTCTCTCTCTCTCTCCTCTCTCTCTCTCTCTCTCTCTCTCTCTCTCTCTCTCTCTCTCTCTCTCTCTCTCTCTCTCTTCCAATTCCTTCTTTCTTTCTTTCTTTCTTTCTTTCTTTCTTAGTGTGCACCATTTTCTTTTGTTTGTGTTTGCCGATACACAAAACAGCGCATTGTCGGAAGTCGTGGTGCTAGGATGATGTTCGACTGACTGCTGTGTCCTCCAAGCTGAAGACAGTTGGGTGGAACCAGTTGTGTGATTCATGGAGGCGAGGTGGCCAGAATTCTCGCTTGCTTGTCGAGTGTCAGAGTTTCATAGCGCACCATAGTGGCGAGCAGGGCAAGGAGAAGGCGAACGTTTGTTAGACTGTTCAAGGGCTCTTTTTTTCGTGTGCGAGGGAAAATGGCCGACAATTCTTATGTCCTGTGACCGGTACACAAAAACATGGTGAAGTTTTCATGATTGGTATGTAAAACATTCAAAACGCTGGCATGAACAGCTTGAGGAAGAGGTGACATTATTCGTTTGATTTTTTTTTCTTTTCTTTTTTTTTTCCCTTGCGCCCGTTTCTTTTTTTCCCGTGTCTTTCGCGTCCTTCCCCTCCAGGATAAGCTAGCCACCTTACGAGCTCTCGCGTCTGTGAAACTCTCTCAGGGGTGCCACTCTCAAAACTTAGCTGCCGAACTTAAGAGAAGATGGTAAACTTGGACAAAATGAAACACACATGATAACGAAAGCTGTACAAAAGCCAGGACAGTCTGCACAATCAGACCTTGCCTGTCTACCATGACCAGAAACAAGAAAACTTTTCCATGTTAACACTGTCTGCGAGGCCTGCCAAATATGGGACGATGTTATCACAGCACTTTCTCATGGAACAAGCCTGATTAAGATGGACGGAACTGTTGCCTGTTCGCGAGTGGACGACACGCAAAACATGCATCAAGAACGGCGTGCATCTTGGCTGACTTCGATTCTTGAGTCTTACACTGACGCCCTGTCTGTTAGTAAGGTGAGGTAAGGTAATGCTGCTTATAGCCCAGCCGGCTGCAAAGCGCCAAACCAGGGCTGTTACCGCATTCAAACCAACTCACGTGTCATTCCACACACAAAAATCTCATTTACACAACCCTTTAAAATACACATTCTAAAATCACATCGGAAATTTGTGCACAGTGTTCAGATGTGGACATTGATGGCTGGAGAACAACCCTGTCTTCGTCAGCTTCAACCTGTAAGATTATGTACAGATGCTCTTCATATTGTTCTCAGTGAAGCTGACAGCAGCCACTCTGTGAGCTGCGTTGTTAGCTGGCTGTGGGCAAGCTGTAGGCTGCGGGAGTGCATGGATGCAAAGTGATTCCAAAGTGGGATGACTGCAGGCAGGAATTAAAACAAGAGCAAGAACTGAATTACTGCACCGCCAAACGAAGGAATTCACAAAATGGAAAACAAAGACAAACGTTTGGACTTATTTCGTTTTTTTCGGGCAAGACAAATAACATTCGAGACAATGGAAACAAAGGAAGGCCTAGAACGGGCAATCATTTATCTCTTCGAACTGCGAGCAATAGTATCGTCGTTACTGTTATTGCTAAAAAAAATTACTGTTATTATTTTCATCAGAATTATTCTTATATGATTATACCATCATTTAGTAGTAGTTGTTGAAGTATTTCCTCTTTTTTTTTCAAACCCTTACTGTCTCCCTTCAGCCTCGGTTCCATTCCGTGATCCTTTTTGCAGCCAGTTCCACGAGACACGTGACTGTCTAATCGTCCTTCGTTTTCGTTGTCTTGAATGTTATTTGTCATGTCTGAAGAAGATCAAATCGGTCGAAAGCGCGTTGTTTGTGATTTTTTTTTGTTTGTTTTGTAGTGTGTTTGGTCTTTCGTCTGGCGGCGCAGTAATTCTGACTTTGCGCACAAGAAACGGTTATAGTGAGCCGTGATGGCCGCACGACCAAGGGAAGACATCAGTTACTGTCGAGGTGGCCGCATGCTGAGCGATAACCGCGAGGATAGCGTTAGCAGTGAGCCACAGTGAAGACTGGTACCATTACCATCGCTCGATGCTTGCTGGCACCACCCCGTGCGATTAACGCCCGTTAGATGGCCAGCCCACAGGAACTGACGTAGTTATTTTTACTGCGCCGATACAGGCCACACGCTACAGTTAGGATTTTGCACTAAAACACTATATAATTCATGTTGCACTAAAACACTATATAATTCATGTTGCACTAAAACACTATATAATTCATGTTGCACTAAAACACTATATAATTCATGTAAACGTTTTGGGGCCCATTCCTTTTATTTTAATCTGTCTTCTTGGAACCACCTGGCTTGTACCTTGATGGCCATGGAACCACCTGGCTTGTACCTTGATGGCCATATGAAGAAAAAGGAGGAGAATCAACTTTCAGGCACAAGAAAAATTCTGAAAACAAGCCGATTGCGCCAGTCTTTAAATATCGACTCCTTAAGCAAGGCCTCGGCGCATTCATTTTTGGTGTGCAGCCTGTACAGACTACACGCTACAATCTGAATTTTGCACTTAAACACTATATAAGCCATGTAAGCGTTTTCAGGCCTACCATGAATTTGAGCCAGCATTTAATGTTAAACTGATACCTGATCAAAAGAACAACTCCCCATCGATTACTTCCCTTGTTTTGGTGAATCTTCACCGATGAAATTGCAAACAATCTTCGAAAACTCACCTTCCCCTTTAGCTGACACACATTTCAGGCCTTTGCACTCACCAGTGACCCTATCTTTACGCCAGCTCCAAAATGCAAACTAATCCCTTTCCTTTGATTTCAATCTGTCTGCTTGGAACGACCTGGCTTTGTACCTTGATGGCCATAGGAAAGAAAAGGAGGAGAATCAGTTTTCAGACACAGTGAAAATTCTCAAAACAATCCGATTGTGCCAGTCTATAAATACCCGACTCCTTAAGCAAGGCCTTGGCGCATTCATTTTTGGTGTGCAGCCACAGCGCAGCTCACACCTCTTAGCCCAAGCCTCCATTTGCGCACCACCATCTCCTCCCCTCCATGTCCGTGTTGGTGGTAATATCATCTCCATGTCGCGAATATTCAACAACTTATGATGGAGACTGTCCTTGGACATACAAGGTGGCGCTATTCAGATGGGGACATTACTCACGCTAGCTCCGTGACTGAATGATCACAGTCATCAGCAGGGACTTCGCAGATTTTGTCCAACGAATGCTGCATCAGAAAGAAAAAAGACACACCCGAAGGTGCCTGTAGGTCACAGAGAAATACTGTCCTCAATCACCAAATAAACCAACCGGGGGAAATCCTGTGCCACCTGGGAAGCCTGGTAGGTGAGTCCTGTGATACTGGATCAGACCAGGCATTACTGAATACCTCCAAAGTGACTCAACAGCACGGCCGTGTCTCTCCTGGTGTGTGTTGCCTCATGACGACACACATCGATTCCTTCATGTTGTATGCGATTCTGGGGAACGGGGGATCACACACACACACACACACACACACACACACACACACACACACACACACACACACACTCGCACACACACCACACACACACACTCGCGCGCACACACACATACACACGCGCGCGCGCGCGCACCACGCCAGCATGCACGCACGTACGCACGTACGAC
>CM031608.1:22309174-22314174 GCA_018398815.1 Conus ventricosus
AATTTTTATAATCAAGGAAAAAAACAAAAAACAAGATGACTTAACCAGCGAGACTCAACAAGAGGATGCATACTACCCAATCAGACCAGGTGAACATAGTGAGACTGAGAACAGGCACTCCAGACTGAGAAAACACATGTCCACAATATTCCACTCTAGTGAGACTTCAAATTATCCATGCAGTACAGCCCCAATGACAGCGGACATTTCCAGCAAAACTAGAGCAGAAACCTAGCCTGCCATAAACACACCGATGAGGGGAAAGTCTTGTGAACCACTGAGGGCCTCCGCCATACAGCAGCCTTCGCCAACACATTCAGGGTTCCTGCCTGAGTGAACGAAGAAGAAGAAGACCATCCGATAATACTGTTTGATCTCAAATGATCATCACCCATCAGTCACTGACCCCCACTGTGTGTTGTGTGGTGTGTGGTGTGTGTGTGTGTGTGTGTGTGTGTGTGTGTGTGTGTGCGTGTGTGTGTGTGTGTGTGTGTGTGTGTGTGTGGTGGTGTGTTGTGGGTGTGTGCGTGTGTGTGTGTGTGTGTGTGTGTGTGTGCGTGTGTGTGTGTGTGTGTGTGTGTTGTGTGTGTGTGTGTGTGTGTGTGTGTGTGTGGTGTGCATGTGTTGTGTGTGTGTTGTTGTGTGTGGTGTGTGTGTGTGTGTGTGTGTGTGTGTGTGTGTGTGTGTGTGTGTGTGCTGTGTGTGTGTGTGTGTGTGTGTGTGTGTGTGTGTGTGTGTGTGCATGTGTGTGTGTGTGTGTGTGTGTGTTGTGTGTGTGTGTGTGTTGTGTGTACGTGTGTGTGATGTTGTTATTGGCATGTCAACACTTTTCCCATTGAATCATTTCCTGTCCAACCAGTATTATTATACTATTATCCTAATACAACACTATTTCACTTTGATCATAATTATGATCATAATTCACCCACATATTTCTCTCCCCCCCCCTTTGT
Organism: Conus ventricosus; assembly: GCA_018398815.1. Taxonomy (NCBI): domain Eukaryota; kingdom Metazoa; phylum Mollusca; class Gastropoda; order Neogastropoda; family Conidae; genus Conus; species Conus ventricosus. The sequence goes on from CM031608.1 coordinate 22,310,128, forward strand.
GTGTGTGTGTGTGTGGTGTGTGTGTGTGTGTGTGTGTGTGTGTGTGTGTGTGTGTGTGTGTGTTTGTGTGTGTGTGTTGTGTGTGTGTGTGTGTGTGTGTGTGTGTGTGTTTTGTGTGGCGTGCGTGCGTGCGTGCGTGCGTGTGTGTGTGTGTGTGTGTGTGTGTGTGTGTGTGTGTGTGTGTGTTGTGTGTGTGTGTGTGTGTTTAAACATGATATCCCGTTTCTCATCGATCATTTCTATCTGTTCTCAACCAACACGATTATGTTAATGCCAACACATTATTTCACCTGCTACAATGAACACCATCCAACAAAATTGTTTCCTTTTTCAACAATGCAATTTTGCATGAATCACCCCCCCCTACACACACACACACACACACAACACACACACCACACACACACACACACACACACACACACACACACATGTCTGTAAACTATGTGTGGGTGGAGAGATATGAGCTCTCCCTCCCTCTCCTCTCTCTCCCTCCCCCATTGTCCTCTCCCCCCTCCCTCCCCTCCCCCAACGATACCTTATCACCCACTGATCATTTCCCTTCCCTTTCAATCATTATTAGCATTACCCACACCCCCACATACAACTACCTACACATAAGCACTATCATCACAATCACCACCCGTTAAAGTCCTTTATTCATTTATTTATTCATTTGTCTATTTCTTTTCAGATTTATTCATTCATTTTTAAAATTTATTTATTATCGTTTATCATTTTTTCATTATTGTTATTTTTATTTATCATTATTAATATTTGTTATTACTATATTGTTTAATTTTTAATCTATCAAAAATCATTTATTTATTTATTCACTATTTTTCAATTTCTTTATCGGGCCCCACTAAGCACTATTATCAATCCATCATGATCCCTTTATCGGGCCCCACTAAGCACTATTATCAATCCATCATGATCACTTTATCGGGCCCCACTAAGCACTATTATCAATCCATCATGATCACTTTATCGGCCCCACTAAGCACTATTATCAATCCATCATGATCCCTTTATCGGGCCCCACTAAGCACTATTATCAATCCATCATGATCACTTTATCGGGCCCCACTAAGCACTATTATCAATCCATCATGATCACTTTATCGGCCCCACTAAGCACTATTATCAATCCATCATGATCACTTTATCGGGCCCCACTAAGCACTATTATCAATCCATCATGATCCCTTTATCGGGCCCCACTAAGCACTATTATCAATCCATCATGATCACTTTATCGGGCCCCACTAAGCACTATTATCAATCCATCATGATCACTTTATCGGGCCCCACTAAGCACTATTATCAATCCATCATGATCACTTTATCGGGCCCCACTAAGCACTATATCAATCCATCATGATCACTTTATCGGCCCCACTAAGCACTATTATCAATCCATCATGATCACTTTATCGGGCCCCACTAAGCACTATTATCAATCCATCATGATCACTTTATCGGGCCCCACTAAGCACTATTAACAATCAATCATGATCACTTTATCGGGCCCCACTAAGCACTATTATCAATCCATCATGATCACTTTATCGGGCCCCACTAAGCACTATTATCAATCCATCATGATCACTTTATCGGGCCCCCACTAAGCACTATTATCAATCCATCATGATCACTTTTATCGGGCCCCACTAAGCACTATTATCAATCCATCATGATCACTTTATCGGGCCCCACTAAGCACTATTATCAATCCATCATGATCACTTTATCGGCCCCACAAGCACTATTATCAACCATCATGATCACTTTAATCGGGCCCCACTAAGCACTATTATCAATCCATCATGATCACTTTATCGGGCCCCACTAAGCACTATTATCAATCCTCATGATCACTTTATCGGGCCCCACTAAGCACTATTATCAATCCACATGATCACTTTATCGGGCCCCACTAAGCACTATTATCAATCCATCATGATCACTTTATCGGGCCCCACTAAGCACTATTATCAATCCATCATGATCACTTTATCGGGCCCCACTAAGCACTATTATCAATCCATCATGATCACTTATCGGGCCCCACTAAGCACTATTATCAATCCATCATGATCACTTTATCGGCCCCACTAAGCACTATTATCAATCCATCATGATCACTTTATCGGCCCCACTAAGCACTATTATCAATCCATCATGATCACTTTATCGGCCCCACTAAGCACTATTATCAATCCATCATGATCACTTTATCGGGCCCCACTAAGCACTATTATCAATCCATCATGATCACTTTATCGGCCCCACTAAGCACTATTATCAATCCATCATGATCACTTTATCGGCCCCACTAAGCACTATTATCAATCCATCATGATCACTTTATCGGGCCCCACTAAGCACTATTATCAACCATCATGATCACTTTATCGGGCCCCACTAAGCACTATATCAATCCATCATGACACTTTATCGGGGCCCCACTAAGCACTATATCAATCCATCATGATCACTTTATCGGGCCCCCACTAAGCACTATTATCAATCCATCATGATCACTTTATCGGGCCCCACTAAGCACTATTATCAATCCATCATGATCACTTTATCGGGCCCCACTAAGCACTATTATCAATCCATCATGATCACTTTATCGTGCCCCACTAAGCACTATTATCAATCCATCATGATCACTTTATCGGGCCCACTAAGCACTATTATCAATCCATCATGATCACTTTATCGGGCCCCACTAAGCACTATTATCAATCCATCATGATCACTTTATCGGCCCCACTAAGCACTATTATCAATCCATCATGATCACTTTATCGGGCCCCACTAAGCACTATTATCAATCCATCATGATCACTTTATCGGGCCCCACTAAGCACTATTATCAATCCATCATGATCACTTTATCGGGCCCCACTAAGCACTATTATCATCCATCAGATCACTTATCGGGCCCCACTAAGCACTATTATCATCCATCATGATCACTTTATCGGGCCCCACTAAGCACTATTATCAATCCATCATGATCACTTTATCGGCCCCACTAAGCACTATTATCAATCCATCATGATCACTTTATCGGGCCCCACTAAGCACTATTATCAATCCATCATGATCACTTTATCGGCCCCACTAAGCACTATATCAATCCATCATGATCACTTTATCGGGCCCCACTAAGCACTATTATCAATCCAATCATGATCACTTTATCGGGCCCCACTAAGCACTATTATCAATCCATCATGATCACTTTATCGGGCCCCACTAAGCACTATTATCAATCCATCATGAATCACTTTATCGGGCCCCACTAAGCACTATTATCAATCCATCATGATCACTTTATCGGGCCCCACTAAGCACATATTATCAATCCATCATGATCACTTTATCGGGCCCCACTAAGCACTATTATCAATCCATCATGAATCACTTATCGGGCCCCACTAAGCACTATATCAATCCATCATGATCACTTATCGGGCCCCACATAAGCACTATTATCAATCCATCATGATCACTTTATCGGGCCCCACTAAGCACTATTATCAAATCCATCATGATCACTTTATCGGGCCCCACTAAGCACTATTATCAATCCATCATGATCACTTTATCGGGCCCCACTAAGCACTATTATCAATCCATCATGATCACTTTATCGGGCCCCACTAAGCACTATTACAATCCATCATGATCACTTTATCGGGCCCCACTAAGCACTATATCAATCCATCATGATCACTTTATCGGGCCCCACTAAGCACTATTATCAATCCATCATGATCACTTTATCGGGCCCCACAAAGCACTATTATCAATCCATCATGATCACTTTAATCGGGCCCCACTAAGCACTATTATCAATCCATCATGATCACTTTATCGGGCCCCACTAAGCACTATTATCAATCCATCATGATCACTTTATCGGGCCCCACTAAGCACTATTATCAATCCATCATGATCACTTTATCGGGCCCCACTAAGCACTATTATCAATCCATCATGATCACTTTATCGGGCCCCACTAAGCAC
>CM031608.1:22319174-22337522 GCA_018398815.1 Conus ventricosus
CCCTTTTCGCCCTTTCCTATTTCGCCCTAACGTTCCTTTGAGTGCCGCGGTGATCGGAAAGAAAGTCAACGGGAAAAAAGCACGGGGGGACCCAGCCCAACTCCAAAGCAAACCGATGGTTTTTAAGTTAATTTGGGGCAACCCGAAGGGACGAAGGACAAATTTAACGAAGGCCGTTGGGCCAAGTCGTGCTCACAAAATTTTCTGATTTTTTGGGGCGTTGACTTTTTTTTTTTTCCTGTTAAACTTTTTTTTTTTACAATCGCCGCTAAAATGAAAAAGGCAAAACGGTACCCACCTAAACGGTTGGGGAAGTCCCCATTTCCCCCGGGCGGGGAAAAATTAAAAAAGGGCAAACGGTACTCACCCTCAGTTTCCCGGGGGTTTGTTTTCTAAAGGGAGGGTTTGTTCGCTGGACAAAACCCTTTTATTTGCGTCATAGCGGGCCCCACTGGCTCAGGGAAAACTCATTTTTTTTAAACGTTTTTAAAAAATGAAACCAGAAATGAGGGAACCAAAACCCCAAAGAAATAAAATGGTTTTTTGGAGAATGGAAAAACGTCGTATAACGATTTGAAAAGGGGTGATTTTTACGGGGGGTTTTACCGATAAGCCCGCGGGGAAGGGAGACCGTAGACTTTTTGGTGATCATTAAACGTTTTAATGACAAAAGGGACAGCGCGGGACGAAGTTTTTTAAACCAAAAAGGTACATAACGTAAAGCGAGCGTAATGTACATTACCAAAAATGTTTTTTCAAAAACAAAAGGAACAAAAACGTTTTTTTGGGAAACCCCCTCCCATGGTGGGTTTTTTAAAAATCCTAGAAAACGCGCGGCAGATAACCATCGGGCGAAAAAAATTTTTTTTCCTGGGAATTCAGATTTTTCCCAAGAAGCATTTAAAAGCGCGGGGTCCGGGGCCCGCACGGCTTTTTGTTATTGATTTGAAACAGAACACCCCAAACATTTAGGGTCCAGAACGTGTTTTTTTCCCTAAAGATCAACAGATTTTTTAAAGTACCGAAAAAAATTAGGGTCTTGGGAAAGTGAAAAAAATACCCCAAATATTGAAATTTTTTAAGTAAAGCAAAACCCCCCATTGCCAGAGCGTTTTTAAAAAAAACCTGTTTAAAAGATCTGATCAAAAAACACTCGGCCGAATGCAGTCTGAATGTACTGGGGGTTTAAAGGTTCCGGGTTGACCCAATGCAAAAAAAGCTTTTGAGTAAATAAAAAAAAAAAACGTTGAAGTTTTTAGCGAGAAAAGGTAAATGGGCAAAGACAAAGAAAACTCTCAAAACAAAAAGGGGGTTTTTTGGGCCGCCTTGCCGACCCGTACTGGGTTTTTGGGGTTTCCCCATCCTGTCTCGATAAAAAAAACAAACTGAAAATAGGGCAAAAAAAATGATGTTAGAAAGACCCTCGTTTGATGGAAATTTTACAACAAACCGTGACCCCCCCTAAAAAGATACGTTTATCAACACGATTTGGGGCGTTGGATGGGTTTTATGCCCAGAAATTTTTAGAAAAGAAAATGTGGCGAGGCCCGGAGAAAGCTGCGATGTAAAATTTAAAGTTTTTTTTCGGCGCTTTTTTGACTATGACTGATAAAATTTCGTGATGGGGTCCGTTGGGGAAATTAGAAAACGACCATCATCAACCCCCCAAAATCAGAAAAAAAAGATGGGGAACCAAAGTAGGGAAAAAACAAAACTTTAGACGAGTATTGGAGAGCGTACCAAAAACCCGATGAAAAAAAGGTTAAAATTTTAAAAACTCTTACCCAAAGACGACCCCGGATTTGAACGGGAACAACGGGAGAACCCCTGTATCAAGGACAAACAAAATCCCCAAAATTCCGAATAATCGGATTTAGGAACGAATATTGCGTTATCGTAAAACAGCCCCTGACCCCCCGGGATGGAGGTTTTTGCACGAGCTTTAAAAAAGGGAGTAACATCCCCCCGGAATCGGGTGGGAAAACAAGGAAGCCCGACGGTGGAGGGAAGAAAAAGAAGATAGCCCCCCCCGAACTACAAAGCCCCTAAACCAAAAAAGGGGAAAAAAAAAAGAGAAAAAATTCAAAAAAAGGACAAAAAAAAAATTTGGAAGGTGTATTAAAGGGGAAAACCAAACATCAAAGTTGAACCCGCGAGTCTATTACAACATAAGACAACCGGAATTTTAAAGGGTGGAGTAACCTTTTAAAAAGGAAAATACCGTAAAAAAAAGGGAAAACGAAAAAAAAAGTGGCCCCAGTTTTCAAGATACTTATATTTTACATAAACCCGTCAGAAAAAATTTTCCTACGTCGCCGTATCGTCGGGGGTTTGGGATAGATCATCAATGGCAGCGGTTTTAATCGAGGGAAAAGAAATCAAAAAAAGGGAAAGAACGAGGCGAAAACCACTACTTACCCACTTGAAAGGGGATTGCGGAGTAAAAACCCCTTGGGGATTCCTTTGAAAAATAAAGGGGCCAGTTTTGGGTGCAGCGTTAAAGGGACATATTATCCACCGGAAAAAAACCTCTGAAACTAAAAACGGTTAAAGGGTAAAATTTTAAAAAAAATTTTTTCAACATTTCTAAAACCCCGGGGGGATTAAATTTCCTTCTTTCACTAAAAACGAAGACATTAAAGCTTCGTCGTAGGATTTTTTAATCGCACTTTGAAAGAGAAACTATGGAGATATTTTTACTAAAAAAAATACGGGCGTTAGTAGAAAAAATTACAACCCCCTACGGACTTTAAACAAAACGTCCCAAACCCGGGTATAAAAAAGGCTCCGGCGAACGTGACAGAAAAGAATCAAAAAGAAGTGTGGGGGGCTTTGTACGGTTTCCCCCGTGGGAAAAAATCTTACCGACCTCGATTAAAAAAAGGGAGAAAGACATTCCCAAAGGGGAACCCCCCTTTAAAAAAAAGGTTATCTCCCATCGGGGACAAAGAACAAAAAACTGTAAATAAAATATTAAAACTACCCACCGCCTACTCATTAAAGACGATTCAAAGGGGAAAAAAAAGGGGACCTTTTACCCCAAAAAATTGAAAAAAAGTGGGAAAAAAGGGAATGAAACCGATAGAACAATTTTGAAACAGCGAAAAAAAAAAAAGGAAAGAAAGGGGTATTTAGGAGGGGGTTTTGGCTCCCCCTTCGTCATTGGGATTTTTGGGATTCCGGGGGAAAGGGGGTTAGATTGTACCCCCCGAGTGAAAACAAAAATGAATATTTGCCTACGAAGCGAAGCCCAGATGAAATGGAAGCCACGGGGTTTAAGAAATCACGTTTTTCCCCGGGGGGACACTGGCAAAAAAAGGGAAATCTGTGTTGGGGGGTTTTTTCGGTCACCGTCGGGCCCAAAGCGAAATCTTTTTTTTTTTCTGTCAATAATGGGTTTATAATACGGGGGATCCGGGTCTCGTAAAAATCGGCCACCAAAAACGGATTCTAACTTGTGGGGGGCCCTTTAACTAGGCAGTTTGTTTTGGGGTACTTATTACCTAACCCCCAAATCCAAACTGCAGACAAAAAAATGACGGGGAGATCGGGAAATCGACTCTTCCGAGAAACCAGCTTTTTTAGCCCAAATATCCTAATAATAACCCATTTCTTTTTACCCCAAAGGGTTACCGAAAAATTTTTGTTTTGGGAATGATGACTCCCGAAGGGGGTTTAGGGGAAAAATCCAATAAAACAAATTCTTATTAACGTGGAAGGGGAAATTTGCCGTGCCGAATTCAGAAGTGTGGGGGAGGCATTACGAAAGTTTGTTTCTCCCGGGGGGGGTCTTTCGATTTAAACCGGGTTTTGTTGTTTTCATACTTTAAAACAACTTTTTGGGTAAAGAACCCTTTTTTCCCGGACAACAAACGGGCCCAAAAAGCGGTAAAATTAATTTTATTTTCAACAAAGCAACAAGAGACGAGCGTAAACTCGAAACTCTCAAAATTTCCCTAAAACTGAAACTGGGGTCCGGGTTTACAAAGTTTAAACTGGGTTTTTAGCCGAAATACGCTACAGACCCGCTCATTTTTCAGGAAAAAAATTTTAAATCTGGATAAACATTTTTCCAGCCTGAACTTTTTAAACCCTGGTACAACCGAGCCCGGTTTGGTAAATGTTAGGGTCCCAAACCTGTTTCGCTCGAAACCATTGGGGGAAAAAAAAAAAACCGAAATTGTGAAATTAAAAACTTTGAAAAACCCCTAAAATACATCCCTTTCCAACAGATATCTTTTTTAATACTATAGAGTTTTCTTTTAAAGGGATACCAAAAAAACCCTTTTTCATTTATTGAGGGGAAAAACCGTGGGGACCATCAGGGCGGGACGCAAACACTTTTTTAAAAAAAAAGAAAACGACGATACTTTCGTAGTAACATTGATAAAATAAAACCGTGCCCAAACGATATCGCACGAGAAATTTTCATAGAGGGCTAAACCCCCAGTTATCGAAGACAGGGAGATGACCACAATATAGTCCTTTCAAAAAAAAATGGGTTTTTTCTTTTTATAAAACCTTTTTCCGCAAAAATAAACTGGGACGGGGCTATTTGACTCTTTTAAAAAGGGGTCTTTAGCCCCAGTACCCAAAGAAACAACCCCCGGGCCCTTTTTATACCAAATTACCAGGGGTTACGGGGTTTGCGGAAAAACAAGAAGGGTTTTATCAAAAATTTCAACTGAGTCCCATTATTTAAACGTACAGACAAACGATGAACGGGCTGATTTTTGGATCTTTGGGGAAAAGGAGGGATTTTTACACAAAAAAAAATTGAGGCGGTTTATACAATCCCCCGAACTTTTTGAAAAATTTTGGGAATAAACAAAATTTCGACCCCTACAAAGAAAACAAAAATGAAACCAAAATTTATACAAGGGTTTTAAAGGTAAAGTACAGAAAGTGACAATCGCCACTTTTGAGGGAAGATTTTTGTGCAATTGAGCGAAAAAAATGCGGGAAAACTGTTGGGGTAGATGAAACTTATCTTTACAGAAGTACATCGTACCAAGCATGGGGGGCTTGGGAGGATTTATCCCGGGTGGTTTTTGAAATATTAAACTTTGCACTCCCGACCCTTATAAAACCCCGACAGGTCGGGATACGAGGGTACCGCCCCGTTACGGGGGAATTTTTAACCCAATAAACGCAAGGGAAAGTACCGTTTTTTAAAAAAAAAAAAATGTTTAAAAACCTCAAACACCCTTTGGCTCGTGCAAAATTTAAATAGGGGGAAAATTTTTTTAAAACCCAGGGAAAAAGGGGGAACCCTTTTAAATTTCGCCCGGAGGAAAACACTCTTGACTTACATTTTAGGAGGGGGTTCCCTTGAACCAGCAACCCAAGATTCATCGTGGACCGTAAGAAGGAATCCCCCTCTTTATAAATCATTATCCCAAACCCCCCCAACCCGGTAAGCCCCCCTGTTTGTAAAGGGGGGCCCATGGGGGAAGGGGGTTGGGGAAGGGCGTTCTGGGGGGGTTTTTTCGCGGGGGCTGTTCCTCTTTTGAAATCGGGGGGGAAAGCGTTTTTGAGAAAGGGGCAAAGAGGGGGGAATTTTTGTACAAGATGTGCAAACGGGGGCAAAAACATCAAATGGGGCCGCGGCAAACAAAAACCAAACAACCCCGGTAAACTTTCCCCACAGGGGGCAATGGGAACGCGCTGGGGCCCCCGACGCCAAAAAGGGGAAAAAGAGGGTCAAAAAAAGAAACCCCCGGGCAAAAAGGAGACGTTAAAAAGCAAAGAGGGCAGCGAGGGGACAGGGTAAAATTTGTTTAAATGCCCTTTAAAATTCACCCTCATTCGATGAGAGGGGTTAATACGGGTCAGATTTTTTTACCCCAAACCACCGATAAAACCCTCGGGGGGAAAGAAGGGCAATTTTGGAATTTCCCCTCTCGCATCCTTGGCTCCTTCGCTCCCATCGAGTTCGCCGTACGGGGGCGGTTTGCGAATATTTGGACCTGCAAACCCCCCTCCTTCCCCACCCGGGGCCCAAAAGTACCAATGCCGTTTGGAATAATTTGGCGATAAAACCGAGGTCCCCGCCCAACAACGGGTTCCATATTTTTTTTCGCAAGGGAACTTTATCTCAACGACACACTGTTCAGCCCCAGCGAGAACACCTACCCCTTTTGGGGCCTAAACCCAATCCCGCCCACTACGAGATCGGCCAAGAAGAGTCAGCTCACAGCTTCTGGACAGGGGGACACAGCGGAAACAGGGACGCCACGCAGGGAGACAAACAACAAAGGGACTAAACCTCGAGAACGGGCGGCTCGCAGCGGGGAAGGGGAAACATGATGGGGCGTCTCCCAGGGACTCAGGACCAGGCCAAAATACTACTCAAGGGGGTAAACTTTCAATTCCGGTTTGGTGATCCCAGCACCCCCTTCCCAACCTGATAGGTTCCCCGGCCCCAAACCCGGGCTTTTCCAAAGCGTCATTACCCACCCTCTTTGTTTGTCAGGAAAGGGGAAACTAAAAACCCCGCAGGGGCGCGGGCGAAACCTAAAGCACGGAAAAGGGGCACAGCCAAGACCCCGCTGAAAAAAATAAACCTAAAAAGTTCTCCATCCCCGGGGAAAAACCCTGAACGCTTGCAGGACAACCTGTTTCTGAGTCAACTTCCAACACGAATTTTTCGGGGACTGGACCACGGGGGGCTTTAAAAGGGCACTAACGGGGGAAAGGAAACCCCTTTTAAAACTTTGCCTCGCAAACTTTCCCCCCTTCCTGTCCCTTTTTTGGGGGGGGGTAAGCAGATACCTTCCAAACCGGGGGACACCCCGACTTCCGGAAGGGGAAACTACGTCGGGTCTTTTTACAACTTGTTTGCCCGGAACGGGTCGGGCTCAACGTGACGCGGGGAAAACGGAGTCAGCAAACCGGATTTCCCCCAGGGGGTAGGGGCCCGTCCCGTTTTCCCAAATTCTGTCCCCGGGGTCGGGCGGGAGGGAAAATCAGGTGGGGGGGCGGTGAGAGGGGGAAAGCCCTTCCCGCCGGACAAAAATTTCACCACGGTTTTAGGGGAACCCGGGTGAAAGTTGGGGCCTACGCGGACGGGAAATTCCCTCCGGGAAATTTGGGACCGCAGCCAAACAATTGCTTACAACTTCGCATAAAGAACCCCCTGGGGAGCTGCCCCGCTCTCTGAAACAACGACCATCGGGGTGAAAAAAACAAATAAAAAGGGACGTTTCCCCAAGACAGACTCCCGGGAACCCCCAACGACAACCAACGGGGGCCCAGCGGCTTTCCTTTAAATTAATACGGTTTACGTACGGATCCCCGGGTCAACACTGGAAGTTGTGGGGTTCGATGGACAGGACGGGCGAAAAATTTGACAGTTACGGATTTCCCCCGTTCACACGATGAAAAAAAAAAACTTTTTTCTGTCAGAATCATTGCCCACGGGAAAATCGTTAAAATTTTCGAGAAGGGTTACAGGACTCTCCACCCCTGTGGGGTGGTTATTACTGTATAACTACATCGCTTTGAAAATCCCGAGGGTGGCCCTCTCGAACGATTGTTATCAAATTTTTAAACCCCCTTTCGCCCCCAAACCAAGGCAGAAAAGTAGTCCTTATTTGGGGAAAAAAGACAGCCCCTTTTAACCACGCCCTTTTTTTAAAACCGTTTCCCCTTAGATATAAAAAAAAGAAGAAAAGACCGGGTCTTTTGGAGGGGGGTTTTAACCATGAAACCGTCAGCGGGCCCAACCCACGTTATACCCTTTTGGGGGAGAAACGTGACCCCTTTTTTCCCGTGAAAACTGGAAAAAAAACGGGGAAAATTCATTCCGCATTTAACGCGTACCGACTAAGTAAAAGGAGGAAAATAAAACCGACCCAAAGGGGCGTTGGCCCTCCATAAAAGGGGAAAGTTTAAAAACCTTTGCTGAAAGTCAAGAAAAGACTGTCGAAGATTAAAAAGGGACAGATGTCGGAAATCGAGATGCCAAAACGACGGTGCAGTTTAAAAGGGACACTAAACAACGTGGGGGGTGACTGAAAAAAAAACAACCAGGAAATACCCGGGGTTTTCGACCACTGAAGTTCGTCAAAAAGCGACAACGTAAGGAAGGGAAAAAAAAGTGGGGGACATAAACCCAAAATTAACCCCGAGGCCCAAAAAACCGTGAACCCAAAAAAAAAAAAAGGTGGGGAGATAAACCCAATTCATCGCTGAACCGGAAACAACAACATCGGGCCCAAACCCCCTTCGTCCCCTGAACCGGGCGTAAAAACAACATTTCCCTCCCCTGACCCCCGAGAAACCGGGGCATACTAATTTGTCGCTGAACCGGAAAAAACAACACCGGAACCCTAAACCAAACTCGTCGCTGAACCTGAGCACCGGACATACCGGGTCATCGCGAAGGGAAAAAAAAAACAAAACCCCGGACATACCAGATCATCGCTGAAGCGGAAAAAACAACAATACCGAATCATCGCTGAACCGGAAACAACAACACCGGGCAAACCGAAATTTGCGCGGGAACGCGTAATTTTTTTTTTATAAAATTTGGCTAAAAACTTTTTGGTTTTTTGGCATTGTGACAAAACCCCAAACGACATTGTGACCCCCCACAAAACCCTGAAACATCACCCATCGGGACTTACAACGTTTTTTTTTTACTCCCAGTTAAAAAGAAAAAACATGAAAATTTATGAAAAAAATATCTGGAAAAAAATAAGCGAAGGGAAAATGGGACATAAAATGTAGAAGATGCGAGGGCTTTAAATGGGACAAGGGGAAAACGGAGGGACACCCTTGTGTATTTATGGGCGAAGTAAACGAACTTTTCTGTAAATTTTAAAAAATGCGTTTTTAAACTGTCAAAAAAGAACAATTGTGCATAGACTTATTTTCAGTTGTTAGAGTTCAAAAATAATTTTTTCCTTTACGAATGATTCTACCCCCAGGAACCCCCCGTTGGGGGCCCAAGAAAAGACGAAAAGACAAAAAGAAACCCCCATTTTCCCCCGTCTTTGCAACCCCAAAATAAAAAAAAAACACCCAGTGAAACGCCATGGCCTCTTCCTCCCCCTTTCCCCTTTTCCATCATTTATCAAAGACAACGAATCAGCTGCTTCCCATCGGGGAAAAGGGAAAACCTACATACGTGCCGCATTTGGAAAGAATACCCCGGGGTTTATATTCGGGGGGGTCCAACACGATAGAAAAAGACAACAGTTACTATGAAACGGGGCCCGGGCCTGGAAAAAAAAAAAATACATTTCCCCCCCAAAAAGGGAATTTGCTTTAACAGGGAGGGTTTCAGTCTGTGATGAGAAAAGCGACTTTATCAAAAAAAAGTTAAAGAAATGTGCCTCCAAAAAAGGAAAACTGCCAAAAAAATGTGAACAAACAACAAGAAGTGTACAACTTTTTTTTTTCTTTTTTTTTGGCCCCTTTATTTTATTTTAGTGTTCCCGGTTTGGTTTGTTATTGTTGTATAAATTAAAACCCTTTTGTTTTCAGGGAAAAAAAAAAAACGGCGGGGTTTATTTCATACTCACGTCGCTAAGGGGAACTTTGTTTGCTCTTTGGGAAAAGAATCTAAGGGAAAAATTGGGTGCGCGAACGGAGGTAAAGACTATCTTGGAGAAATCTGTGGTTGGGGCTGTTTGTGGAGGAAGCGTCGATCTTTTTTAAGACTGAAAAAAAAAACGAAGAAAAACAAACAACAACAAAAATTCCGGGGGCTTGGGCTGGGAAAAGGTGTTCGAGACTTTGGCACCGAGAAACTTCTCCATCGTGGTTGGGAAACGTTACCATCGAGCGAAAAAATTCCCCGCATTTTTTTTGGGGGTTTTATTTAGGGCGTCAGCCCCGGGATATACCAAAAAAAGCCCGTGTTTTTTGGGACCAAAAATTTTTGAGCGCGGATGGGCTGTTCAGGAGAATGAAAATTTTTTTGTACATTTTAAAAAAAAGAAGGAAATAAATGACTTTTTAACGGGGGGGGTAAATGTGCGTGAATCAAATTAATTTTTTAATATCGTTTTCGTTTTTTGGGGTGGGTTGAATAACTGGAAAAATTTAGTTTTTAATTTTATAAAAAAGATAATTGGGTTTTGTTGTTCGTTAATGAAGACTAGTGTACCTAGGCTGGGGTAACTAATTTTCAAATTTTTTTTTTTACCCAAAATTTTTAAATGCTCGCTTTGTTAAAGGTGTGAAAGAGAAAAGAGAGAGAGAGAGAGAAGAGAGAGAGAGAGAGAGAGAAAAGAATTTTTTTTCCTTTTTTCGTGGGTTAAAACCTTTACAATTTGGTTTTTTTTTTTGAGGGAAATGACCTGTAAAAAACAAAAAGGAAAAAAGAAGTTTGTTTTTTTCTTGGTTTTTATTCGTTTGCGCGGGGGCGCGAGAAATGTGTTTTTGGTTTTTTTTTTCTGCCTTTTCTTTTATTTCCTTTTTTAAAGAGTGACAGAGAATGAGGGACCCGGGTGTTTTTTTATGTATATTGTTTTATGTGGTTTTAAAACATAGAAAAAAAAAAAAACATTCACAAAAAGCCAAGGGGCCGGGTTTTTTTTAAACACTCTTAAAACAAACAAAAAACATAAACAAAAAGGGGCTTTAGATTAACGCGACCGCTTGACCGGGGAAAAAAAAACCCCCTGAAAACTAAAAAAGAGTAGGAGGGCCACTACGCCCGTGAACAAATTTTCCCAAAATGGGCGAAGGTCGTTCCCGGGCTTGGGAAAAAGAATTTTAAAAAACTTTTTTTTTTTTTACTTTTTTATATTTCCTTTTTAAAGAACAAATATTGGGCAAGCATTTTTCTCTTTAAATTTGAATAATCTTTAGCAAAAAAGCTTTTAAAAAACTATAAAAAAAAATTTTTATTAAACTGGGGTCGGGGGGGGGAAATAAAATTCCTCGTCTTTTAAAAATAAATGATTGGATGAAAATAACGTAGGCGGTTTTAATCCCCAAATTTAAACCTACCAAAAACAGATACCCCACCTTGGGGTTTTTTTTTTTTGTTTTCCCCCAAATCGATTTTTTTTGTGTTCACGTCATGTTTAACTGAAGCAGAAAAAAAAAAAGAAAAAACCCCTGAAAAACTACATTTTAAGACTCCCGGATATTTCAAACCCTCTATTTTTTTTTCAATTTGGGCCCAAAAAATACCAAAAAGCAAGCTAAAACCCTTTCCCCCCCTAGAAAAATGTAAACGGGGGATGAAAAAAAAAAACAAACCCTTTTTTGGGTGGGGGAAAAGAAAATTACACCGGCCAATTTTCCCCGATAGTGTTTAAAGCTTCGCGGAGCCAGCGACAAACCCCACAAAAGAAAAAAAAGGGGGTGAAAGGGCGCCGACCGGGTTAACGTAGAAGGTCGCGCGGATACATAAAGAACCGACACAATCTTTTTTTGGGTTTGTCCCCGAGGGAAATTTTCGACCACGCAGGAAAAAATTACAAAATCCGCGCGGGGGGGAAAAAAGGGGGAAAAAAATCCTTTTCTTTTTAAAGTGATTTTATGGGCGTGGATTTTTCCCTTTAGGTACAAGCTTTTTTTTTTTTGTTTTTCTACGAGCGAAAATATGACAACTTATTTTTGTCCCCTCATTTTTTTTTTTAAAAAAAAAACTTTGAGCCCAAAAAATTTTTCAAACGGGTTTTGTTTTTAATTTCTTTTCACTCCAGAACGTAGTTGGTAAATTATTTTAATTTTTTTTTTATAAATTTAAAATGAAAGAAGTAGTTGAGTTCAAACATTTAAAAAATTTTTTTTTGTACAAAATTTTTAGTAAATTACATTTTTTTTTTTCCCTTTTAGAAAAAGGAACCCCCCCAACCCTTCCAAAGGCTGGCGTTACTTTTATTGTCCTGGGCCAGAAATTTCGGGGTGGGGCTTTTCTAACAAATTAAAAACCAAAAAGACATGTCAAAGAAAAACATCCAAAAAACGTCTTTCTCCAAAAACCATGGCTGGTAAAAAAATTTAAAAGAAAAGGAGATCTTCAAAAAGGGAAACCCGCCACCCGAAGGGCCTACGGTACGTAAAAGGAAAAAACCGCACCAAACAGACTCTTTCTACACCCTTTAAAAACAACCCACGGATCTAGTTAAAGGGGTTCCGTCGATTTTGACCCCCCGAAGTCGATCCCGAAACGAGTCAAAACCCAGGGCACAACTTGGGCGCCATTTGCACCCATCATTAAAGAAGGAACGCGACAGTCCATGTTTAAAATCCGTTGGAGTAGGAAGGAAACGCCTGACTGGAAGAAAACTCGGGAAAAAAATTTTTGGAAAAGGGAGACAAAAAGATTTAAAAACAACCTCACCATTCCCTTTTATTCCCATCATCGAGAAAATGATGCCCATCGATTTTTTCCCCCGCCTCTCAAAATAAGGGCCGGGTTTTTTGAGGGGGGCCTCGCCTTTATCAACACCCAAAAAGATTTTGAAACGGTTTTTTTAAAAGAAATCAACAACACGGACAAGTGGGGGCATGCCAGACAACAACGACCAACCCAAGTGGGGCCGTTTCCCCGCAGTGAAAACTAAACCCGCTTTTTGTCAACCCGTTTTCCCGACTTTCCCATCGGCTGCGGCGACTTTTTTTCCCCCATCCCTAACTTCATCACAACCACAAGGCCATTTACAAACCCCGGTGATGACGAGAACAAAACCCTTTTCCTTACGAGGGTAACTTGTTTCTTCTTTAGGGCCTGGCCTTTCAAAAGGGGCCAAATTTGTCCGAACTCCAGGCCCCGAATCAGACTTTTCCCAGTGGGGAAAGGGAAAACCCCCCCACGCGTCCGAATTTTTTCCCGGGGTTACCTTTTCTGACCCTTTGGGAACATTGGGGGGAAAAACGATTTTTTGGGGTCAAAGTTGGGTTCTTTTGAAAAAAACAAAGCGAGTCCCCCCCTTGCCTCATCCCTCTTTTCGCGGGCCCGAAAAAACTTTCCCACACTAAGGGCCGCCTCAACACGAAAATCATTTTTGTTACACCCAACGTCAAAAAAAAGCGGGTCACGGGGTTCCGGGTGTCCTAAATTTCGGAAATTTGGGGAAAAGAGAAAAGCTGGGCCCCCCCTTTCCCCTCACGAACTGGGGCTTGCAAAGGAGACCAACCTTTAAAACACGTCTATCCCGGGGGTCTACACCCATCACCAACCCCTCTGGGAAAATTGAAAAAGAATTGGGATCCTGGTGGATACTGATTTTATTTTTCCCTTTTGGGCCACGTTTTGATTTTGAAGTCCCATTTTGATCCCCCCGATCTTCCCACCCAAAACGATGGGGCCCTAAGACCGGGGTACGGGAAAAAACACGTTTTTTTTGTCCCGTCAGTGTGGTTCCAAATTCCCTCGGCCGAAAGAACCAGTCTTTTTCGTTTTTCTGAAGGGGAAACTCAAATTCTCGTGAAAAAAAAAGGTGGGTTATTTTGGGAAAAATTAAACCACCACGCTTATGGGCCCTTTTCAGAGAAGAATTTGCTCCTGTTTTTGAAAAAACTGGGAAACCCAAAGGGGAAACGGAAGAGGAAAAAAACAAAACTTTAAAGACCCCTCCCCTCTGCCGCTGAAAAAAGAACAAAATGGATGGAAAATTAAACTCCAGGAACTTCCCCTGGGGGGGGGGGAAAAGCGGGGCCCAAAAATGACCCCAAAAGCAAAGCCCTTTCTTCTTTGAGGGGTATTGTTTAATCATTCGACCCAACATCGGAAGGGTCGGAGATGGAAAAAGGTGTTGACGAAGACGAAGACCACCAGAAGACTCGAACCCTTTTAAATTTTTTTTTTGGGCAAAAACAACAACGAGTACAAATGTATCAGGCCCCATCGAAGCTCAAATTTTTTGGGCATCCACACAATTTTTCTTTTCCCCGGGGTTTTCTTACGGGCCCAAAAACCTCGCAGCTTTTGATGTTAAAGGGAAAAAAAAAGGGTTCTTTTCCCCACGAGTTTTTTTCACGGCACGGGGGAAAGTTGGGGAAAGGGTCATCTTCCCCCCTTTCCCGGGGGCCTTTTTTCAGTTCATTAAAAAAAAGCGTCGAAAGTAAGGAGGATAAAGCCCATTGTCAACGGTCAAAAGGGAAAACAAAACATGACCACCATGAAAGCTTTCCAAAAGGGTTATAAAAACAAAACTTTGCAAACCCCTTTCCCACAAGTTTTGGAAAAACGGACCCTTTTTAATCAAACTTTAGGGCTGGGCCCTCGAAAGGGCGCCATCGGCGTTTTCCCGGGGCTCACAAATGCGATAAACTTTTTTAAAAAAATTTCCCCCAAGTTTATTTTTTTCCCTTGCTCCCAAAGGAATCGTAAGGGCTTGCACCCGGCTGCTTTTGTTAACAGATTGGGGGTGGGGCCCCCCGATCAATTTTTCCCTCGCTAACCCTGAGAAAAACAAAACGTTCCCTTCGAGGCAATCCCCAAAAAAACCCGGGACGAACGTTGAAAAAGGGTACATGCCAATTCTTTGTAAACTCTGGGGACTGATGCAAGAAAATGCCCCCAAAAAGAACCAGTCACAGAAAAAAGGGAAAAACGCTTTAGAGCCGAAAAAACAAACAAATACGGACAGCTTGGGGCGGGGGGGTGGGGGGGGGGAAATGGGGGGAGGGAAAAACGAGGGGATTCATTTTTCACATAAGTTCAATAGTAAAGAACAAAGCTTTTGGACAACCCCCCCGCATTCCTGTAGATGGTTTGGGGGCGGAAAAAAAACACAGTAAAATCATTTCACGGGTTTTTTGTTTCACGGGCACGACTGTCCCAAAACAAAGAACTTGAAAACCCAAACCCCGTCAACGGAAAAACTTTTTGGGAAAAAAGCGGGGACAAAACACCGAAGACAAGGGAGCCCAAATTTTAGAAAAAACTTTTCAAGGTCCCTGTCATTGAAAATGGGAGTGTGAATGGAGGGGGGACAAACAAGACCACAGGCAATACAACCCTTTTTGGGACGAGCACGGGCCCCAAAAAACCCCAAAACCCCTTCCGAGGAAAGAGGATGATCGGAAACGATGACATTGGGCAAAGCCCCTGGACAAAAATACACTCTTTTTGGGCTTGTGCAGTGTGACAAACGAGGTTTCCCAACATCCTTTGTGAACACTTTGCTGAGAAAGCCTCCCATATTCAAGAACCGGGAAATTGGGGCGAGACAATTGGGGCCCTTTTTTGAAAAACTACGCAGAACGCCGTCCCTCTATTGAGGGCAAACCCCGAAAGACCCTCTCGGGAGGTTTCTTTGGGCCCAAAAGGGTTTCCCCCCCCCGACCACCCCCCTTGCTCCGAAGGGGAAACCTCCCCGCACGGGGCTCGTAGTGACCCACATCCAACAAGTTGTCCCAATACAAACCCCCAAAACCTGCTTTCAACAGTTTTTGGGGAAACTGTATCCAACGCTCGGTTTGTCAAAAAAGATCAGGGTCCTTCCAAATCCATTTTGGCTGAAACTTTTTAAATTGCCCTTGGGGAAACCTGCGTACGGGGAAAACCCCACCAACAAACGCAAAGCACCCCCGAGTGTCCTACTTTTTTGGAGGGAAAAAAACCCAAAAAACTCACACCCAACCCCTTTTTTTCGAAAAAAAGGGCCCCCTTTTACAAAAGAACATATAAAAGGTGGGGAAATGGCCAAAACAAAACTGTGTGGAAAATTTTCCAAAACCCCAACGGCTATTTTTGTCTACCCGTACGCCAAATGGAAAAGCTCCAGTTCTACTACGATTGCTTTGGGCAATTTTAACCCCCCCCCAAATTTTCCAGCTCTGCGAAATGGAAAACCGACCTCTTTTTGGTCCTCAGCACCCCTACCTTGGGAAAAGGGTGGCCGGCCCCGAAAATCCCGTCGAGAAACTATCAAAAAATATCCCCCGGGGGTTTCCTTCCCCGGGCCCGCGACAAAAGCACCAAACGTAGTTTGTGGATCCCGGGGTCCCGCGGACCAAAGCGGGCCCTTGGGGCCCCCTCCTCCCCGTTTTAAGACTCGCAAAAGGGTTTTTCAAACGCACCCCGGGGCTCTTTAGACCGGGAAAAAGAAGGGACGGGAAACGTGGCACTGTTCTCCAAAACCAAATACTGCCTTTTGGAGACTTTGAGGACAAACTCAGCTGCAAAAGGGCTAAACAAACAACCGGGAAAGAGCCACCAAGACCCACTATCCGACGTGCTTTAAAAAATCAACCAAGGAGGCGGAATCAAAAGGCTTTTAGGGCGGATGGAAAGACGTCTACACTTTTCATCACGCCCAAAAATCCCTTTTTTCTTCTACACAAGGAAAAATTCAAGAGGATGGAGTCAGCACTGAACCCCCCTTTTTATTTGTTTTTCTTTTTTTAATGTAATGATTTTTTGGGTTTGGGTAAAAACAAAAAAATTGCCCAATGTTTTTCCCGGGATCAGCTAAACGATAGATTATTTTTATACAGGCTGGTTCCCCCCAAGGGCCCCGACAAAAACAAGGGGGCAAAAAAAAATTTTTTTAAATTTTCTATTCAAACACTTTTCCCCGTTAGTTAAAAAATACTTTTTTTTTTCCCCTTGAAATGGTCGTACCTAGGGGAAAACCCGAAAAGACCTGTCCTCGGGGTGGGGACGCCTCCCCTAAAACCTCCGGTTCTTTCTTTTGGGCACCCCCCTCCTCGGGTCGACTACATTTTTTTTCTGACGCGTGGCTGCCCCTTTTCCCCCCACAACCCCTCCGCTTGCTTTCAAACCCTCTTTTTTCGACTAATCGGGTGAAGCCCCTTTCCCCCCCACGTAGTCCCGGGTCACGAAAACCTTGAGGTATTTCCTGAAAATGTCACTTCCGGGATGAGTCCTTCCCCGATTCCTTCCGGATGATGTCACTTCCCCGGGATGTTTACTTCCCCTTTCCGGGGATGTGCACTTCCGGGACGCAACATTCCAGACATTCCACCCGAAATCCGCATAAGGGTCTTTTTTGCACAAAAAACACTTTTTGGTGGGGGCGTGCGTGCGCACGGCTGCGTGCATGCGGGGTGGTGTGTGGGTGTGAAAGTGGGGGTTTTGTGTGTGTTGGGGTGGTGTGGAGAGGGAGAAAAAGAGAAGAGAGAAGAGAGAGAGAGAAGAATGCTTGTAACACTTTAATTCAAAGCTATTCGGTCTCCCAAATGGAACTCAGGAAAGAGCCACGGGGCCCCTTTTTTTGGACAACAAACGGCCAATGAAAGGGGAAGACCCAATAACACCCCAGAAAGGGAGGGGCTCCACGACTTAATTGTCGGGGTGTACGTAGGAGGGTGGATAAACCCCTCCCATGTGGTGTGTGTGGTGTGTTTTGGTTGGTTTGTGGGGGTTGTGTCGTGTGCTGGTGCGTGCCGCGTGCGTGCGTGCGTGGTGCGGCGGCGTTGTGTGTGTGTGGTGTGTGTGTGGGTGGGTGGGGTGTGCGTGCCGCGCGCGCGTGTGTGTTGTGTTGCGTGCGTGCTGGGTGATTGTGGAAATGATGATAGGGGGGTATTAGATCTGGGCATCAGATTCAAAGTGAAGTCCTCCTTCTGTTCCAGAAACTCAAAAAAGGGGAGGGACATCACACGTACAGCGAAAGGCACCTTCCAAATTGGCCGTCACCTAACAGCCTTCTGCGGGGCCCCAAAACGCCCGCGGTCTCTGTCGCCTGTCTGTCCGCCGTTTTGTCCTGTCTGTTTGTCATCTGATTTTTCTCTGTTTACCTTAAGTCATGACAGTAATGACCTAAAAATGTTTTTGGATACCCTTTTTGTATTCGGGCCCTTCCCCAGAGCTGCCTGCGTAGGCCGGGCGGCGGCAAAATGCAGCGACGGTCTGACCAGGACCCCCCCCCCCCCCTCTCTCCTTTTCCCCTCCCCCCCTCAGTCTCCCCAACCCCGCACGTCTCTCTCCCCCCTTTTCTCTCTCTCTCTCTCTCTCCCCCCTTTCCCCCTTTTTCTGTCTTGTCTGCCTCTGTCTGCTCAAACCACACACACACACAACACACACACACACACCACACACACAACCCACACACAACACACCAGCACCACCACACACACACAACACACACACACACACACACACACACACGCACACCACACGTAAAACACACACGCCCCACACACCACAAAACGCACGCCGCGCGCCACACACACCACACACACAAAACACACCACCCGCACACACACACACACACACACACACACACAACACAACCCAAAAACACACCACAACCCCCACACCACACACACACACACACACACCACAACACACACACCCCCCCATCCCCTACCCCCTTCTCCATTCGCCCCTCCCACCCATCCCATCCTCACCTCCTATCCTCTCTGCTCTCTGTCTCTGTCCTCCTCTATCTCTCTCTCCTCCTTTTTCTC
>CM031608.1:22343522-22346022 GCA_018398815.1 Conus ventricosus
AATACTCGCTCATAGTTCACAGTATCATCAAGCAGCGTGCAGTGGCGTGGCAAGGCGAGCTCAGCGGGGAAAAGTGATCCATCAGATGG
Organism: Conus ventricosus; assembly: GCA_018398815.1. Classification (NCBI taxonomy): domain Eukaryota; kingdom Metazoa; phylum Mollusca; class Gastropoda; order Neogastropoda; family Conidae; genus Conus; species Conus ventricosus. The sequence goes on from CM031608.1 coordinate 22,343,612, forward strand.
ACGCAGTTGGTCCAATTACTAGTCAGTGTCATCAGGGGCCCCCACTCTCCCACCTTCCTTAGCCCCACCTCCATCCCACCTTCACTAACCCCCTCATCTTTCTCCCTCATTCCGCATTTGAGGAGAATAGACACATACATTATAAAACAAAAGAATATGATTTGGCTTGTACAAAAAAAATCAAATTCACCAATCGAACAACATTCTTTGTAACGAAATCAACATCCTGCAAAGCTACAGCACACAACTTAAATGCCTGGTAAATGTTAGGCTACATTTCTAATTTGATTCATGTCACCACTGACACGAGTAAAACTGAATCTAGAAAAACACCGAACCCAGTAATACTTCAGTTGAAATAATTTCGCTAAAAATCACCCAGACCAAGACAGCCAGGTCAGAATGTAGTTCATGAACTACAGTGGAGAGATAAGCATATTACTTAATGTTTATATACCTAAATCAAAGACAAGCAACATGAACTACAGTGGAGAGATAAGCATATTACTTAATGTTTATATACCTAAATCAAAGACAAGCAACATGAACTACAGTGGAGAGATAAGCATATTACTTAATGTTTATATACCTAAATCAAAGACAAGCAACATGAACTACAGTGGAGAGATAAGCATATTACTTAATGTTTATATACCTAAATCAAAGACAAGCAACATGAACTACAGTGGAGAGATAAGCATATTACTTGATGTTTATATACCTAAATCAAAGACAAGCAACATGAACTACAGTGGAGAGATAAGCATATTACTTAATGTTTATATACCTAAATCAAAGACAAGCAACATGAACTACAGTGGAGAGATAAGCATATTACTTAATGTTTATATACCTAAATCAAAGACAAGCAACATGAACTACAGTGGAGAGATAAGCATATTACTTAATGTTTATATACCTAAATCAAAGACAAGCAACATGAACTACAGTGGAGAGATAAGCATATTACTTAATGTTTATATACCTAAATCAAAGACAAGCAACATGAACTACAGTGGAGAGATAAGCATATTACTTGATGTTTATATACCTAAATCAAAGACAAGCAACATGAACTACAGTGGAGAGATAAGCATATTACTTAATGTTTATATACCTAAATCAAAGACAAGCAACATGAACTACAGTGGAGAGATAAGCATATTACTTGATGTTTATATACCTAAATCAAAGACAAGCAACATGAACTACAGTGGAGAGATAAGCATATTACTTGATGTTTATATACCTAAATCAAAGACAAGCAACATGAACTACAGTGGAGAGATAAGCATATTACTTGATGTTTATATACCTAAATCAAAGACAAGCAACATGAACTACAGTGGAGAGATAAGCATATTACTTGATGTTTATATACCTAAATCAAAGACAAGCAACACCAGGTGCACCGATCCATTGTTTCGTTTCGTGTATCTATCTACATTTTAACTTCTAAAACACTCTTATCAAATAAGAGGTTTTTAAAATATTCTATTCTGAAAAAAAATTGTTTCTATGATATATGTGATCACGAGACCTGCCATATTCTAGTAATGATTCTTTGCTTTGTTTAATATCCTGGCTTTTCTTTTTAACAAATGCTTATTCCAAGCAAACGGAAATTCGGAAGAATCTAACTAATGAATTATGACGAAAATGTTTTTTTACCATAAGAATCCATGGAATCTTGAAAATTTTAAAGGGCGACGTATCTTCGTTTATAATTGTTATTTCCAGTTAATATTCTTTATCTTTCACACGGGATTTTAAAGTAATTTATACCTCTGCCTAACTCACCACATACAAAGTCATTTGCCGTCGAACAGTAAGCATTATGATTTTCTTTAATGAAAGCGAGGTAATTCATATTTCTGTAGATGCTCTGTCAGTTGAATCTGAGAACAAAATATTTCAACGAAGAAACTGAAAGCATACAACTGACAATCTAGTTTACACCAAAAAAAATGAGGAATGAATTCAAATGCTTTCTATCACTGGTAACAACAGACTGACATATGAAACTAACACCGATTGTAGTTGAGAACTGAATTATAAGATTCTTGTAGGATCTGACTATTGTGAGTCTCTCATTTCTCTAATCCCATGTCTCACCGCTGGAAAACGCTGACCCGTACAAAAAAAAACGATGTTGCTCTTTCCTTGTTTATTTTCAATTTTGATTTAGATGTAGCCTCATACAAATGACTTATTTTTTGCTTTATAATTCAGCCAATTTCAAAGACAAGAAGGTAATGTCAATAACAAAAGTGGGTGAAAGAGAGGAGAGCAGGGATCTTTAGCTTACAGAAAGAGGGGCGACAGAAAGAATTGAAAGAATTGTTTTAACGGAGAGAGAGAGAGAGAGAGAGAGAGAGAGGAGAGAGAGAGAGAGAGAGAGAGAGACAGAC
>CM031608.1:22358522-22361022 GCA_018398815.1 Conus ventricosus
GGCATGATTCTGGAGTAAGTCAGTGGGTTCCTGGTCACATGAGGGATGTTTATTTCTTTGATCTCAGTTGGGAAGGCAGGCGGTATTTTTCATCTCTCGGACCGCCTGCTGCGCTGATGCTGTCTCTGCGCTCTGTCACACCATCACAGACGTAAATCTCCAGCGATGCAATTCGGCCTAAACCTCATACAGCTCCTCTTTGATCTCTTGTTCCTATCCTTTTTCGCATTCGCCTAGTTTCCTCCTCCTCCTCCTCCTCCTCCTCCTCCTTTTTTATTTCTGCTTTTTGTCCTTGTTGTTTTTTCGTCTTCTTTTTCTCTTATTTTACCATTGTATTCGATTATTCTTGTACATACGTTTTCCCTTTCCTTTTTCTTTCCTATTTTTTATTCATTTTCCATTTCTTCTTCTTTTTTTCTTCTTCTTCTTCTTCTTCTTCTTCTTCTTCTTCTTCTTCCACGGCTATCACTTCCACAATTATCACTACGATGACGATGACAACGACGACTACAACTACTACAACTACTATTTTGTTAGTTATGATGATGATGATATGATCACACTCCAATTTCACACGCCAACCATTCAGAGCCACACATTATGAAAGGTCAATGCGTTTTTGCGAGAAGAGTTTTCTTTTCTAGCTATCCACAATAAACCAAGCACAGTTCCTTCAGCTTGACCGTAGCGTGCTGATCTGCCCCTCCTCCTCCAATCCCCCCTCTCAGAAAAGAGAAGAAAAAAACCCACCCAGATGATGATGATGGTCACATCGTCATCTCTGTGGCCACATTGAAGATGGGGTAGGTGGGTGTAGAGCCAGGACGGCTGGAGGGAGTAGGGAGGGAATCAAAACCCCCGTCGCGCACGCGCTCATCGCATACTCACACACAGTTTGCAGTATCATCAACCAGCATACAGTGGCGTGACAAGGCGAGCTCAGCGGGGCAAAGTGATCCATCCGATGGAAGCAGGCGGCCCAGTTTCTAGTCAGAGATCATCAATGTCCCCCACTGAAATAATTTTGCTAAAAATTACCCGGGCCAGAACAGCCAGCTATGAAATGTAGTTCACATTCTGTAGTCATGTAATATAGTTGGCAGGTAAGCATATCTTTGTTTCTACGTTATATCTAAATCAACGATGAGTAACACCAGATGCACCTACTAATTCTCTGTTTACTTATCTGTATACATTCTAACTTCAGAAATAGCCTTATAAGAGGTTTTAAAATATCTTATATTGAGATAATCTGTGACTAGGATACATGTGATCACGAGTCCGGTCATATCCAATAAATGATTTTTTAACTAAAAGTTTGTATGTTTTTTATGACTTGTGAGTTGATTTTAATGTGGTGACAGCCCTGTTATGGCCCTTTGCGATCGGCTGGGCAATGAGCAACATTACCTTACCTTACGTTACTAAAAGTTTATTAAATACGCGTACACCTTGTTACCCAAAATAAACGAAAATCTGTAAGAATTCAAACAATAACAAACATTTGTAGTCCATGTTTTCACACCATTAGAATTGGGAACTTTGAAGGGCAGACTTTCTTTATTCATAATGGAAAGTTCTAGCCTACATTCAATATATTTCGTCCAGGATTTTATAGTAATTTATACGCCTGTCTAACTCACCTTAAACAAAGTCAAATGGTGTGGAACTGTCAACATTGCAAAATTAAAAAAATCAAAGCAAATGAAATTTTCAGATTCTTTGTCCTTTTTTTCCAGATGATCATATATCAACAGTCTGCAGAATCTAATATATTATAAAAGATATTAAGAATAAATGTGAATTTTTTTTTCCAATTGTGAACGAGAAGTTGACATACAGAACTAATGCCAATTCCAACTGAAAAATATATTCCAACATTCTTGTTGGAACTGACTACAGTGAACCTCTCATTTCACTAAGTTCATACATAACTCACTGCTCGAAAATACTGACCTTCACAAAAAAAAACGTTAATGTTACTTTTTCCTTGTTTCCATCTAATTCTGATATAGATGTAGTATAGTACAAATGACTTAATGTTTTTTTTCTTGTAAGCCAGCAATGGTTATAGACAATAGCGTAAAGTTGTTAACAAAAGTGGAGGAGAGAGAGAGGGTCTGAGATCTCGTGACACAGAGACAGAAAGCTTGGATAAATCACCAAGTAAAAGAATTACTCTGAAATGGAGAGAGAGGGGGGAGACAGGCAGACAGACAGACAAACAGATAGACAGATGAACACAGACGGAAGCATACATACAGAGAGAAAGAGAGCAAAAGAGAGAGGCAAAGAGAGAGAGAGTCACACACACACACACACGCACATACACACACACACACACACACACACACACACACCACACACACACACACACACACGCACGCACGCACACACGCGCGCGCGCGCGCGCGCGTTTTCCAGTTCCAGAGGTTTTCCAAAGCCCATTATTTGTGAATAGGCGACAGTCTTTGGGGACGCACAAAAATGACAGAGCCCA
>CM031608.1:22363522-22388522 GCA_018398815.1 Conus ventricosus
GTGTGTCTGTGTCTGTGCGTTTAGATACGACCTGTTCACTTGCTGAAGGTCATAACACTTAAAGGTAAGGATATTAAACAGCAGGCAACGAACAGTCATTGTAACTGAAGTGGACAATCATGCTCAGAGAATGTTGCGTTGGATTTGTCAACGCTTATATCAGATCAACTCTAATGTTTACAGGAGAACCACCCAATCCGTATAGGCTCACACGATTCACAGGACGAATATTTTAAAGCTAAAGCCTAAGTTACATGAGATCGTTTCCAGACAAAAAAGATGTCCATTGCAAAGAGGCCCACATAATTTAAAGCAGAGTGCATTTCCAGGCTGAGCCAGACAAGAAAGGCACAAAACATGGCACAGCATGCTTATTTAGGCTTGAAATCCTGTTTTGCGACTCCCCTCCCCATTCCCCCAATGTGAAAGTGCCCTAGGCCACACAGAAAACACAGAAAACACGGTACATCCCACGTATTTAGTCATGTAATCCTGCTTAGGACCTCTGTGCAATAATGCCTTAGGTCCGACAGGAATCGCAACAACAAAAAAACAAAACAAAAGCTCACTACTGAACGCTTATCTAGGCATGAATCCTGTTTCACGTCACCCATGACTTTAAATGAGGCAGGCAACTGAAAACAGTAATTAATGAAAAAGTAGGGCAACTCCTGCTCCCATGATGAAATAAATAGCCGCCCATGACCCCAAACGAATGCTGCTTACGACAACGAATCGCCGAGAAGAAATGGCAACACAAAGCACACAGCTGTCTCCTTGTTTGTTCTGTGTGTTCTGTGTTGTCATTTTGCCGGGCGATTTGGTGTCACAAGCAGCATTCATTTGGAATTATGGGCGTCTGCTTCTTTCATCAGGGGAGCAAGAGTTGCCGTACTTGTTCGTTAATTCCCATGTGATATTGTCGTAAGCCAGACAGGACACGCGTGCAACACCGCACCGCACGTTTATTTCAGCATGAAAACCTGTTCCGCCAATTGCTACTGGCCTTGGTTGAAGACTTGCTGGTGGTCCTTTCTTGATTCTCGGCTAGCGACGTGTGGACACGCTCAGAGCTCCATGTGTTGGTCGAATCTGGGAGATTAGCGTGAAAAATACCTAAGCGTAAGCACAAAGTGAACGCTTGCGATAAAGCGAGTGATTGCGATAGCGCGAGCGCTTGTGAAGAAAGCGCTTGCTTGGCGTTGAGATGCACAAAGTGAAAGATTGTACAGCGCGCTCGCGACTGGTGGAGCTAGGTCATTTAGCAGCATGGCGGATTCAAGTGAAGACGAACTTTTGTTGCTGGACAGTGTTCTGCCGAAAATTATCCTAGGAAAACGCAAAAGAGTGGGCGTTCATGACATTAATCAAAGGAGGCGAATGGAAAGTGAATACCATAAATTGTTTCCTTTGCTTAAAAGGAGCCCTTCTCGTTTTCATTCCTACTTGAGAATGAGCCAAGAGACATTCAAGTATATCTTAGAAAGAATTGAACCAAAGATAACAAAGAACTGGTGCAACCTTCACCAACAACCAATTCTGCCAGAGGAGCGTCTAGTTATTACATGGGGCACCAGCAACACGCTTGCTCGCGAGAAAGAATTAGCTGTTGATTCTTGATGCTTTCCAAGCGTCGCTTCAAATCGCAGGCGCGATACTGCGAGCGTGCATTTTGTGCGGCACAAGCAAATTTGGAGCAACATTTCAAGCGCTTGTCCCAACGCGCTCGCTTTTATCGCGAGCAAGCGTTCACTTTGTGCGCGGCCTTACGCACTGAATTCGACGTTATCTTGATAACGTTGTGTGTGTGTGTGTGTGTGTGTGTGTGCGTGCGCGCGCGCGCGCGCGCGCACGCTCCCGCGCGTGTGAGTGCATGACAGGAGAGGCACAAAACATCCCGCGACAGGTTTATTTCACTGGCTCTCAGGAGTTCAAGGCCGAAAAATGTGTCTGAGGGGATTTCTTCTATAAATGCCTTCGGCTGTCAAGCTCTCCCTAGAGATTCTTCTTACAGTTGTTTTCCTTGTATAATTTACCTAGTTCCTAACTGTCATGCTCTCCCTAGAGATTCTTTTTACACCTGTTTTCCTTGTATAATTTACCCAGTTCCTAACTGGCATATAAGTCGTTAAAATGTGCATGCATCAATTATTACGGGTCATGACACTGGGCTGCACATACTCTCTAAATTCAGCTTATCCACTTCCATCACATCAAAACATAATTTTCCAACACAATGATGGCAAGTTCATTCACTCTTTTTATTGCTCCAATAATTCTGATCTGTTCACTGACAAAAAGTTCTTGAATTATTGTTATAATGCCAAAGTGTTTGATGATAACTCGTGTATTGTATATACATACTGCATTCACGATCAAAGTTGATGGATCTTTAGCAGGTCTGTATACATTTTCCACAAAATTCATTTCAGTCTCTCCGTATCAGTAAATTATACAAACGCATGAAAATCGTACTGATAGCAAGTCTTCGGACAAATGACAATCAAGCTTCATGAAAGTGCAATGCAAGATAGCATATATAACAAATGAAATACATTCTAATCAAATGTAATTACATATATAACAAAGCTACAAATATTTCAGTCTCTGAGCAGAATAGAAAAAGGTTAACATGAAAAATTAACACAGCATCATGGGCACTTAATTTCTAAAAGTATTAATTGAATAATTAAACTAAACTTGTATCTAAAAAATCCAGTTGAATGTAGCAGGCCTACATTAAAAAGTTACTCTGAGTATTATGGCAGGTAGATCAGCAGATTGTTTGAATATTCATCTTTAACTTGTTTGAATATTCATCTTTAACACTATGAAAAAACATAACAATAATATAATACACAAATAATGAACTATGGCAGAAAATTTGTTTCACAAGAAATAGTGATCGCTATACCATTTCTGTTTACACAAAGAATTTCTGGATAGAATATATCTATGCATACATCTGCTTTGCATTACAGAATATAATGAGTACGACAAGAGTATGGCAGAGTTTCAATGATATCTATTTCTATAACATCCAAGTTGAAATGGTTATCTGTCATTATTGTAATAAATGCAAACCGTTTAAAAGCTTTACCATTGCAAGATGTGCACAAAAATGCAAACCGCTACCACGGTACATGTTATCACACAAATCGACATTCTCTTAAGTTAAGCAAATCGATATTTAATAACTACTCTTTAAAAACATACCACTTGAAAAATATGTGAAGCGCAGAATATGCAAAATACAAACAGCCCTACAGAGCCATGGTAAATGGAACTCTCTCTCTCTCTCTCTCTCTCTCTCTCTCTCTCTCTCTCTCTCTCTCTCTCTCTCTCTCTTGTACACACACACAAACACACACACACACAGACACACACACGCACACGCGCATGCACTCACACGCGCGGGAGCGTGCGCGCGCGGGAGCGTGCGCGCGCGCGCGCGTGCGTGCACACACACACACACACACACACACACACACACACACACACACACACACACACACACACACAACGTTATCAAGATAACGTCCAATTCAGAGCGTAAGGTATTGTTCACGCTAATCTCCCAGATACGACTAACACATGGAGCTCGGAGCGTGTCCACACGTCGTAAGCTGAGAATCAAGAAAGGACCACCAGTAAGTCTTCAACCAAGGTCAGTAGCAATGTGGTAAATCACCACAACATTGAATACCACAGTACGAAGGACGCTAGACCTGGTCAGTCTGCATCTACCAGCACCGTCAGTGGGGCAGGGGCTAGAACTACCAGCACCGGTGCAACAATGTCCGAAAACCTGCCAGAAACAATTAAAATCCAGTCCTACGAATAATGCGGTCTTGGTGGAAAGGAATTCAGAAATGAGCAAAATGATATCATTCCTGTGCTCCTGAATATCTACATTTGGGTATTCTAATGTAAACTGGTGACCGGTTTGCTGATAGAATAAGCAATCATTCTGGGATTATTCTTTCCAGTTCAACTTTTATACTTTTTTTTTTACTGTCCAGTATCATAATCTACTTTTTTTTAAATAGAACTTTAATGCAATAATTTAAATTTCACACAAATGTGCCCCCATATTCAAGTACCTACCTTGTGTAGAATACATCGCGCAAAATCAGTCAATTAAAAGAAAGCAAAAACAAAAACAAAGACAACATGCAAAGAAGCAAAAACTAACGAGCCTCTTTTTTCATTAGCCCAAATACAAGTCTGAGCTCACACATTGCAAGACCTGCCCGTGACAGGAAGGAAGCCCCTCCCACCATCACCATACCCCAGTCTACCCCACACTTCCACCCTTCCATCCCCATCCCTCCTCTCCCCACCCTCCACCAATCCTTTCTTTTGATGCTCTCTTTCCTCGCAGTTTGGAACGCAAAAAAAAAAAATCACAAGAAATCGCTTTTTCTTTCCAGCTTTCTTCTCGAGGCTTTGAAGTGCAGGGAAAAAAATCACGAAGGGTAGCTTCTTTTTCTTCACGGCTTTCTTCTCACGGTTTGGAGTGCAGACAGATCAGAAGCCTCCTTCCTCCCCTCCTTCGCCCTCCGAACCTCTCCTCCACTCAACCCCTCCCCCTCCCTTTTCCTTCCATCTTTCTTTTTACAGCTTGGAGTGCAGAAAGGTCGTAAGCCCCTCAGGCGTCAGCGGGGAGTAGGTGGCCGCTTTGGTGTCCAAGTAATACAGGTCATCCTTGACCTTGCTGAGGTCGTAGCCCTCCTCACGTAGCTCCACCTTACGCTGTTTGTACGTGCCTGTCAGAACCTCCTCCGGCAGCACACGCAGAAACAAGGGCCGCGCGTACACCGGCAGGTCTTGCTGACACAGGGTGAAGATCTTCCTCAGCTGATCTGGGCTCAGTCTGCCTGCTGTGGTGAGGCTCAGGGCGGCCATGCCTGCACGTCCGTCATGACCTGATCACAGACAGAGAGTTATTCCACTATTCCGTCATTCTTGTATTCAAATAGTTCATCATTGAGTAAGTTTTCATTTATGTACTCATGACCTGATCACAGACATAGAGTTATTCCAATATTCCGTCATTACTGTTTTCAGATCGTTCATCATTGAGTTGGTTTTCATTTGTGTACTTATAAATGTATAAAGTGCTCTTTCCGTGTGGGTTTGTAACTTTAAAATCTGTTTGATGAGGAGAAAAAAAAACACGAAATTGAATGGAACAGAAGTAAAGAAACTATGCACGACTACGAATCGTCTCTTGTTCGGGTCTACAAGGAGTTCTTTAAACCATTATAGGATGCAGCTAGCTCCCCTAGTGCAGTCATGCATCTTGCAATGACACTTTGTCCAAGATGATCCAGCAGGAAACAGATGTGCATGGACATCAAACAGGCTGGCGGAATTTCAGGAGTAACAACTCAACAGGACTGGACTAGACAGGATTCTTTTACCTTTAATGAGAGTGACCGAGGAGAGAGATCTGTGTAAGTCCCCGGCAAATATTTCTATCTTTCACAGCAGGCACCACTGAACACCCCCCCCCCCCCCAAATGACTCAGCAGCAAGGCAGTGCCTCCTCTGACGAGTTGCTCATTGATAAACTGATACTGGTTGTTCCCTGTGGATCGCTGGTACTGGGGGTTGCAACAGGATTAACTGAGTGTGGCTGTGTTTGGGATGGCCAGTATGAGCAGCATCGACTTATGTCACTGAGGGTGACTAAAATAAACCAGCAAATATATTTGTGTAACCAGCTGCCCAGACGAAATGGTTGGCTTTGCAGACTCCCGGCTGAGATGTCGTGGGTTCGATTCCCATCGAAGCCATTCATTTGTGGGGTTGTTCACCCTGACCAGCTCCTACCAAGAGCTGATTTTTCTATGGGCTAATTTGGGAAAACTGGGACCATACACTCGAGTTTCATCCACTTAAAGGATGCATCTCTGAGAGTGTTGCTCAAACTTCCTAACCCATGCTGCATGTGTCTGTATCTCATACTGTATTCAGAGAAGAGAGTATGAGAATTTATTACAAATAAAAAGAATATTGTGTGATAAAATGATGACAAATATCTAAGAAAACGTTTTCGAACTCTCAACGAGCATTCCGGAAGACTGCACACAGGACGATGCAAAAGAAGAACTGCATAAACGATCAGATTTCTGTTGACCAATGGTATCATCATTTTAAAATATTGCTTGAAAAAAAAAAGTAACATAAATGAGACAACGATGTTGAAGATTACTGCGTTATTACTCGTCTCATATCAGGAGTGTTGTTGGGTATTCATAAGCTGAAATCAGCGAAGCCCCAGAGCTAGATGGTCTAAAATGAGAACTTTTGAAGAATGCCCGTTCACAGTTAACTCCGTTTCTTTGTAAACTTCTTTTTCTAATACTCTCTTTGACAACAATGTGTTCCTTACCAATTGCACTGAATTTTTAATTCTATCATTGTACAAGAAACGTGATGCACACGAACACGGAAATCATCGAGGTATTTCGCTTTGTGACATTTGTAGTAAAATATCTAGAGGAATAAAGGACAGAAGACTGCAGGTATGGACAGAAGAAAACAAATTGACTCAAGAACACCAAGCGGGATTCAAGAATGGTTGTTTCATTGTTAATCATTTATTTACATTGTTAGCCTGTGTGCAGAAGCAACTAAATTCAAAACGGAAGCTGTACGTAACTTTCACAGATTTGGAAAACGTTGTTGATACGGTTAACGGATATCTACTTCGGCCTGTTTTAGGAAAAATTGTTTCGTTGTCTTAACAGCATGTACAATAATTATTAGCGAGAGTGAGATCCAGGGCCAAATTATAATTTCATAGATAATGCCCAACAGGTATCGAACAAGGAGAACCGTACACTGAAATGGCCAGATACGACTTCAAAGGAGTCATTTGCCTGTTGGCAAACATTAGACATCAGCTCTGAATTTCCAACAGACACGCCTACCTCCTCTTTCCAGAACATGTCCTAAGAAATAGTTCAAACTAGCTGTGATGGAGCTACAGTTTGAGGAGAAAGGTATGCTCTTGCAAAGATGTGGATGGTATAGCATTAGCACTCTGTTTTTGTTATAAGAGTTGAATAGCGCATATCGAAGGCATTCACCACTTCCTGTTGATCTGATTGGGCTCTGTCTCTGTCTGCTGCTCACGTGTTGTCTGTCTGGTCACCACACTTCATAGCTAACAGTGTCAAATTGTCAGCTTTGAAGCACGGTATAATGTAGTTCATGTGCGGCCACAGACCACGTGCAGGCAGTAGGCCGCCCTTGCCAAACAGCTGGTAATAAGGAACTGGCACAAGTGGTAACCCGAGAGGGCGGCCTGGCCCCTTGAAATGTCCTCGCGCCTGGAAGGTGAGTTACTAACACGCACGAGCAAACAGGAGTCTGACGGTGAACAGTCGAGAAGCGAGGAGAGTTACCACTCCTCTCCACAGAACATCTTGGTTATTGTTCTTGTCGAGCTGAACTATTTGACCCAAAAAGTTTCGTTAGAAAAAGAAAAAAGAAAGAAAGAAAGAAAACACCCCGCTTACGCAAGAAATCCAAACCAGGTAATTTTTGTTCGTCCAGCGTGGCTGAGATGGTCAGCATATTTTCGCCCCTGTATCATTTATATGAGTAGCAGATCAGACAAGATGTGGGCCTGGTCTTTATTCAAAAGAGGTATATATGTGAGTGTGCATGGAAGCGTGTGCGCATACATACAGACATTTTGTGTGTTCGCGTGCGTACATGCGTGCGCATTTGTGTGTGTGTGTGTGTGTGTGTGTGTGTGTGTGTGTGTGTGTGTGTGTGTGTGTGTGTGTGTGTGTACGCGCACGCGCACGCGCACGCAAATGTTGTCTTTTATCCACTCACACAATATGGCAGGCATTTCCAACGAATTCATCAATTTCGAAATTTTCACTTCGAAACATTCCAAACATATTACGAATACACACATGAAAATATACAGTTATGGATATTGTGATGTAATGACACTGTTCTAATTCATAACATTTGTTTTGTTCAAGGCCTCAACCTAAAATCAAAAGATTCCAGATTTGAATATCTGCAGGGAAGTTTGATTTGGCATGTGTCGTGTCAGCAAGAGGTTGGAGAGACTATGCAGCTACTTCGGAATTACAACATTGCTGCTTAAACCAACATACTTATACGGGGAGGCAACATTTTCATCCTCAACATCTGTAGGACAAGTTCAGAAGACACAATGCAAGGCTCCCTACCTGGTATGGTCACACCGTACACATTAGCGTCCTGAATGAAGTCCAGTGAGGTCATCGTGTTGGCCACATCAGTGGTGGACACGTTCTCTCCTTTCCACCTGCACAAACATCACTGTGTGTGTGATACTCAGTGGGAAGATTCCACCACACCCTGACGATATGATCTGTCACATCCTGATGAAATGACGACGCTCTGTGTTCAGTACAAAGTCGCGTCAAATTTGGACATTCCATTATACCAAGTAAACATCGATTCTAAAAATGTCTTAAAGCAATACCTGGCATCAATCAATTTGTCCCTGAAAAAAAATCTGGAGGAAAATCCATTCAGATAGTTCAACAAACACATAGCCAAAGATGAAAAAAGAACACAAATAATTAGGGTGGTATTATTGGGCTACGGCGACGCAGACAGAACAGCCTACATTTCAATAGAAAAATCTGTTATTACAGTCAAATTGTGTCATACAATACAAACAACAGTCACTGAAGCACCAAATGCTGGTCTTTTCTAGCGATAACGTTCAAGAGATATTTGGAAGGTTGGGTCAACTCTTCGTGCATGTGTTCATGCCAGTCAGCATAGCTACGGTCTAGTTTTGAGGAAACCCCTGCACCTGTGCGTTTAGGTACGGTTTCCTCAATGATAGGGAGAGGATGATATTCTCTTTGCAGAGCTTTCTTTAAAGATCTTGGATCAATGCAGATTCGCAGATGTCCGGATTTTTTCGTCGCTATTACCATGTGACTGCACCAGCCCACAGTAGTGGCGATTCCTCATTTAGTAAGCTTGTTTATTTCTGCCTTGACCTTGGATTCCACTGCATGGGGGACACAATATGCAGGAGAGATGACGAGTTTGACTTTTGTCAACTTTGAAGTGTGTCATTCTAGACAGACTGCCTTGTTCATCATTAAAGTCATCCTCAGAACTGGAGAGAGGATCAGTGATTTCCGAGAGTCTTCATACATTCTCAGAGCTGTTGTAGAAGACGGTAATGAGCCCCACTTCCTCAGACGTTTTCTTTACAAGAAGAGGATGAACTGTTCTTTCACTACAGTAAATTCAGTTCTAAATGTCTTTCCATTCTTTGGATTTTGGAGAGTCACGTATGTCTTTCCTTTGGGGTAATGAACTGTGCCATTGTACATGAAGAGTTTGGTTTAGCATATTTCAAGAGTAGCACTCTTGATGTGTTTCAGTGGCATTGCATTGACACTTGTTGCTGAATCTGTTTGAAAGACACTAGTCCATAGCTGATGAGAAAAATTTAACCTCTATGATATTCTCTTGGGTTTTTCTCCAATCACAAGTAGACATTCATCGTTAGATGTAGGGTCTGAATTATTTCGTTCTTCAATCAGATGATGCCTTTTCTTACCCTTCTTCCGACTCTTGACAGAGAAGTGCTTTTTTCTTTTGCATGTTTCGCAGACCTTTCACCATGCAGGACACAACTCTTCCTCAAAGATGTGAGACTCTCGACAAAACTTTGCTGGTTTTGCCGGACTTCTGATCTCAAGACAATACAGAATAAACATCTGCTACACCATCAGCAGCAGATTTCAGAGACTTCAGTCGTTGAGAAGTCGCTTCCGCAGCACGATAGATGAAGACTGACAATGGTAGGTGGTCGCCATGTTGACCAGAGACAAACTAGCTGAAAGTCAATGTCAGCTGATCGCGGTGCCGACCTGATGCTGATAGTTCAGGGAACGATGTGTTTGTGACACATTTGTCTTTGTAACCATGAATATTTACATAAATCAAGTCTTGTTGCATAAGTCATTCTCTTCTTACGATGATAACTGGATGCATCAGAGTATGGAATCATATTTGCATGATTTTAACGCAAGGGTTTCAAAACAAAATAACACACACACACACACACACACACACACACACACACATACACACACACACACACACACACACACACATATATATATATATATATATATATATATATATATATATATATATATATATATATATATATATATATATATATATATATATATATATACGCACGCACGCACGCACACACACATACACACACACACACGTATGTACGCGCGCACGCACGAACACACACACACACACACACACACACACACACACACACACACACACACACACACACAAACATACTATATTTACGGCCACACCTGAATGTGTCCCCTATTCTGTCGCGGAAGTAGACAAAGTAGTCGTAATCCAGATAGAACACATCCCCAGCATTGATGTAGAGGTCTCCCTCTTTGAAGGCACTGCGCACCAGTTTCTTCTCATTGGCCTCCTTCGATGCTTTGTAGAGAACGATGGAACCGTTCTCTTTGCGAGACTCTGGCACTCTGCAGATGTACAGGCCTGTTTCACCTGCATCACAGTGGACAGATATCAAAAACAGACTAACAATCTTTGGCGTCAAATTCTGATCTTATGATAAGCCCAGGTCAAAGTACAGTAAGTAAAGGAACTGAGGGCGTAACTGATCATCCTCACTAGCACAGTGAATCAAATAAACACACACACACACACACACACACACACACACACACACACACACACACACACACACACATGAAGGGGTGTGTGAACAATATAGAAGCGATCGTTATCTGAAGAGTAACAATACAAAGAGTAAAATTCCTCTACAAGCGCCAACAATCAACCACAGAAAGAAAAACAAAAGCAAATGAAACACTTATCTCTATGTTACCAACTCTCTTAGCTTACATGCATTATACAGGTACATTGAGAAATTTCGTACATCGTAGGACCTACATGAGGATATAAGCAAGCCGAGTTTGATTGTCGAAGGTTGTCCATAATATTTAGATTTTATAATATTTTCACGAATATCTCTGAGTGCTGGATGACACAAAATGACATGTACTTCATTTTCTTCTGCTTCTTTACACAAGGGGAAAGCAAAACACTACCGTTAACAGCTCTGTATCTAAAGCTATGTACTGTCAAACTTGATATTCCAAGTCTGAATCTTGTTGTGACACATTTCAAATGTGGATTCAAGTCCAATAATAGGTAAAGCATCAAAAAATGTGCATCACAAATCATTGTAAATGTGTCAAATATGCTATTGGTTTGAATGTGTTCAGTCCATTTCTGCCAGTTACAGTCTATTAGCCGATGACGAAACTCAAGAATAAAACGTTTAATGCTTCCAACCCCTTGATTATACCAGACAAAGCCAAAACTATATTCAAACAAATAGGTACGCTCTTGTGACACCCAATGTACCTTACATTTAACATCTAAATCATATAACATACAAAATGTTCTAATAGGTATTCTTTGCTCTTCCATTTGCAATAACTTTAGCCAATAGCGAATGTATTTGACAGCAGAGTTTGTATATATGGGATTTCTGTTAGTTTTACCGTATATAAGATCATTTGGAGTCCTATTATCTACTTTTAAGAATTTCTTTAAAGCATAGGAGTGAACTGTTTCACACTGCATTGCTGCCTTATCTAATCCCCATAACTGTGCCCTATATTGCACTATAGGCTGAGTTTGAGAGTCAAATGATTTCATACATAAGACTAAACAATTATTACTGAGGATATACAGGGTTTTTTTCATAATACAGACCAACACATTTTTTTGCCCGACTTGCAAGATCTTTTGCCTGCAACAACAAAACTTAGTTGGGTAAGGAAAAATATTCCTAAGTACTTGTAAACATTGACAACGGGCTTTATGCAACCATCATAGGACCACCTTTCTCTTCCACATGAATACCCACCTTTTCAAAGCACTATGATATTACTTTTATTCCTGTTAACTTTTAACTGGAGTGAAGCAGGCACTGTTGTAAACTGTTCAATTGTGTTTGCAGTCCTACTACAGTCTCAGAGAACAATACTACGTCATCGGTTAAGAAGAGAAGGAATAATTCAAAAGCATCAAGAGAAAACGTAGCACCGTGTCTTCAGTTATTGATTATTTCAACTGCCAGCTCGTTAATGAACAGAGAAAATAATACAGGACTACATGCATCACCCTGTCTTAACCCAGCTGTAGAGTTAATGCAATTTGTCAAATTTGCATCACATCGAATTCTAGCTTTAACGTACAATTTTCCTTTAACACCATTTTTAATAAGACTGGCCATAGAAGGTGTCTGTTAATAGAATCAAACGCCTTTTCAAAATCCATAAATGCAACATGCAATTTCCAATTGTAAGAAAATTGTTTCTGAACAAAGGATGCGAAGATAAACATATGATCTATAGCTGAATATCCTTTCTTAACCCCGGCCTGATGTTAACCTGTTATGTTATTTTCATCCACCCATTCTGGTGATCGGTTGTTAATAATCGTGCTAAATAATCTACTGCTGATGTCACTAGGAGAAATTCCTCTGTAATTGTTAGGGTTATTGATGTCACCTTTAAAAAAGAATAGGCACAATGACAGACTCAGTCCAATTGCGAGGGAATATAACATTATCAAATAGCTTATTGAAATACTTTAGGAGAAACAGCACTACCTCCTCACATGAATGCCTTAAGCAATCGCCGAGAATACCACCAACACCTGCTGCTTTCTGATTCTTCAGTTTTCTTATTGCTAGAAACACTTCCTCTTTGGAAATTGGACGATTCAGGCCTGTATCCACATCTTCAAAAACATTATTTGTAGCATCATTTGTATTTATTTGTAACAAACTTTGGAAAAGTTGGAACCAGGTGTCTGTAGTGTAATTTCTTACCTGTTTTCTTTTTAAAATTCGTTTTACGAACAGTGCCCCAAAATTCTTTGATTTTTTATTGACATTACTAGCTTACCTAATAACAGTTTGTTAAGCTGCTTTTGCTTCTTTTTCGGTAAAACTTTTATACTCTCGTCTTGAAACGACATATTCTTGATTCGCTTCAAGATCTTTTGAACGACGACTTGTTTTCGATAATCGTCTGACATTTCTCTTTGCCATTACTACACTCCAGAACAAACCAATCACCAGGCGCTTTTACTTTGTTGGGAAATGTACGCACTTTCATGCATTTAGCATTTTTCCTAACGCAGTCATTAAACATATCTAACGCATCATTGAAGTCACTATCGATCAAAGCAATTACCGTCATCAGCATTTCATCACTACAAAGTGTCTCTGTATAGGTGCTTAAGTTCTTCAAACCATGAGTATTTTTCTGTTGCAAAATCAACAATAAGTTCATCTATTTTCACATGGACTGGAAACACGACCACTAGCAGAAAGTGATCAGATTATATACGTTCAAGAACAGAAAATTCGCACATGTCAGAAGCAAGAGAGAGAGAGAGAGAGAGAGAGAGAGAGACAGACAGAGACAGAGACAGAGAGAGACAGAGTCACTCAAGTCAGTTAACCTTCTCATCTTTCATCAGAACACGCCTTGGCTTATAGCCTTCCTATCACCCACCATACTCAACTATGTACTGTAACACATTGTTGACTCACCCGGCTTGATTTTGATGCAACGGCCGTTCTTGTCTCTGACGGGTGTGGCAGTCGTCAGATCATACTGGACCAGCGCCCTCAGATTGGGGTCCATCCAGTTCTGATCAAACGAACACAAAACCTAGCACTGAATCCGCTGCCACAGTTTAAAAGTACGGCTGAGTGCAAGAGACAAAAGATTACACTCTATGTGTGTGTGTGTGTGTGTGTGTGTGTGTGTGTGTGTGTGTGTGTGTGTGTGTGTGTGTGTGTGTGTGTGTGTGTGTGTGGTGTGTGCGTGCGTGCGTGCGTATGTGCGTGCGTACATGTGTGTGTGTGTGTGCGTGTGTGTGTGTGTGTGTGTGTGTGTGTGTGTGTGCTTTTTAAGAGAGATGCATGGAATGCTCAGAAACCCAGTAACATTGCTAACTTCCCTCCATCTCCTCATTCACCGCTATAAGTTGGGGACATAACATCCACAACTTCCTTAAATCTCTCCATTTACCAATACGATCAACAACTTCCACAAATCTCTCTCTCTCTCTCTCTCTCTCTCTCTCTCTCTCTCTCTCTCTCTCTCTCTCTCGCTGTCTCTCTCTCTCTCTCTCTCTCTCTCTCTCTCTCTCTCTCTCTCTCTCTCTCTCTCTCTCTTCTCTCTCTCTCTCTCTTTTGGCCGGACACTGTCCACAAGACTTACCAGGAAAGGTGACAGACGACCGACAGCTCCAGGCTTCGGAGCCATGTTGACGAATGAAGTCACCCCTTCAGTGGCCGAGAAGACATCGAGCACCAGGGGAATCTTGAAACGTTTCAGAACTTCTTCGTGGATGTCTTTGCGCAGTCCGTTGCCATACGCGCATCTCACTTTGTGTACGCTATCCAGGTGATGCTGATGACAACAATTCCTAATTCTAATCCACAGAAAGAGGTTTATGAATCTGTCGTGTGTGCACAAAAATGAGAAGAACAAGTTGATGAAATGATAGATTTGATAGATTTACTTAATGACATGATGACAACAATTCCTAATTCTAATCCACAGAAAGAGGTTTATAAATCGGTCGTGTGTGCACAAAAATGAGAAGAACAAGTTGATGAAATGATAGATTTGATAGATTTACTTAATGACATGATGACAACAATTCTAATTCTAATCCACAGAAAGAGGTTTATGAATCTGTCGTGTGTGCACAAAAATGAGAAGAACAAGTTGATGAAATGATAGATTTGATAGATTTACTTAATGACATGATAACAACAATTCCTAATTCTAATCCACAGAAAGAGGTTTATGAATCGGTCGTGTGTGCACAAAAATGAGAAGAACAAGTTGTTGAAATGATAGATTTGATAGATTTACTTAATTGAACATATATATTCACATATGTAAGTTTTTAGCAGATCAGACCTGAAGATTCCCGTTAGTGTGTGTGTGTGGAGGGGGGGGGAGTCTTTCAAATGCAGGTATATGCTTGAAAAATATGTCAGTTCGAAATGAAAGTATTTGAGACATTTTGGAAAGATGATTTTAACAAGTAACAATGTTATCAGCTTTAAAATCTACAGGGTCTATTCTGAGAATGATGAGTATGGTGTGAATGCGTGGGCATGGGAAGAAGAAGAGGGAAGGGAGTGGGGTTGAAAAGGTATAGGGGAATTAATGAGGTAATAAGAAACAGAGAGACAGATGAACAGAGACAGACACAGAGAGAGAAAGAGAGGGTATGAAGAACGTTTCCGAGCTGAAGGTGGAGAAAAAGACATAAACGAGTAGTAACTTATAACACGTGAATGTATTTGCTTGCAATGATTTCCTACAATTGTTTTTTTTAATTCAGATATCGACATGTGTTTGGAATGGGGATGGACTGAGTTTGCCATTTTTTCAACAGACTTCGCTGAAACGGACTGCAGCTGTTCTAAAAACAAAGAAAAACACGACAAGAAAGCCACTTGCCTATACGACTCACATGTCAGAGAGAGGGTGGAGGGGGGGGGGAGTTAACACTGACAGAAGAAGAAGAAGAAGATGAAGATGAAGATGATGATGATGATGATGATGGATGATGATGATGATGATGATGAGTGATGATGATGATGATGATGATGATGATGATGATGATGATGATGATGATGAAAGCACTGACCGGAGGCTGAGCAAGAACGTATCTGAAGATTTCCCCGATGTAAATAATGAAGGTCACGTCGTATTTCCGACAGTCAGGCCAGAAGTGAGAGGCAGAAAATTCTTCTTCAACACTGATGTACAGCCTGTGACAGACAATCTGTCCTCAAGATTGGTTGTACAGAATGTGACAGAAAGTATCTCAGCGTCAGATTCATTAAATAGCATGACAGCGAAAATCTGCTCAATAGATTTATGGCATGCCATTCAACAAAGAAAATATGTTCTTCAAATTACTTGCATAGCATATAACAGAGAATATCTAGTTTACATATTTATTTCACAGCTATAGCAATAATTGTGCTTTTTGTACTCCCAGTTCTTAAAGAACAGGGAGTACTTTAGAATGGGAACGAAGAAATGCTGTCTGTGTGTCCGTGTGTGTGTGTGTGTGTGTGTGCTGTGTGTCTGTGTGTCCGTGGTCAAAATGTGTTCCACTCGCTCCAGACAAAACTACTGGGTCGATCTTTCTGAAAATTTGTAGGTATGTTCATTATGGGTCAAGGATGATGCCCGACGTTTTAGTTTACCGTTATAGCCGTTACTAACGGCTGTAACGGCCTGTAACGCTTTTTCTTCTTTATGGAATATCTCAGAAAGTACTTGGCCGACCTTTATGAAAATTAGCAGGTATGTTCATTATGGGTCACGGATGATGCCTGATGTTTTAGTTTGCCCCGTTATAGCCGTTACTAATGGTTGTAACGGCCTGTAACGGTTTTTCTTCTTTATGGAATATCTCAGAAAGTACTTGGCCAATTTATATGCGGTTTGGATGATCTTGTGACAAATCGGATCCTCTGTCCATATGTAAGTGATATAATGCTGAAAATGGATTAAACAACCGTAAA
The DNA here is from genome assembly GCA_018398815.1 of Conus ventricosus. Lineage (NCBI taxonomy): Eukaryota > Metazoa > Mollusca > Gastropoda > Neogastropoda > Conidae > Conus > Conus ventricosus. The sequence continues at coordinate 22,380,234 of CM031608.1, forward strand.
AACCGTTATTCTGCCGTTATTTCTTATATATAGCTTGATTTTAATGAAATTTGGTATATAGAAAGGTCATCACACACAAATGGCACTTCTATAGTGTTTTAAAATTTGACCGTTAAAAACCGTTATTCTTGACATATTGTCCGATTTGGATGAAATTTTTTTTTTCTCTCTCTTTTTAATTCAAATAATATCAGAGTTTACAAATGCGCAGAAAGAGGACAGTGCGCAAAGTTGTCATTTTGTTTTGTTTTAAGAGAGGCATAAAGCAACGAAACAAGCACATAAAAAAAGAAAGATCAAGCATAGATCCATGTACACACAAAGGGATTTTAAAAGAAAAAATTGCTGTATCGATGGACAGTCTGCCGGGTTTGTTAACTGATTGTCTCTGATCTGTATACAATTATTATTAAGTGTGATTATTCTGCAAGGATGATTGCTGTTCAAAAATAAACACTGTAGACTGGGTACAGAGGGAGGGGAATATATATATATATATATACATATATACATATATATATACATATACATACATATATACACATCCATATATATACATATATACATACACATACATATACACACACATATACATACACATATATGCACATACACATACATCACGTATATATACATACATATACACCCATATATACATACGCACAAACATACATATATGTAATATACACATACTCACATACATATGCATACACATATACACACACATACATACACAATACATACATATATATCATTATAACGAGCCGCATAATACAGGTAGGCGCCTATTATGTATCTGATTGAAAAAACATTGGTGTAAAGTTGCTCCATGAGGCTTCAAAGTTTGTCTGATTATCATTAACTCTGGCATTGTGTAACTCGACTTTAAATCTGTTGTGCAGCTGATTTTGGAATCCAGTAACACATGGCGTACGTTTTTCAAATCTACATTTACAGATATAATTTTTTGCAAACATTATAATAAAGTCAAATATTTTGTCTGTTTTATAATGGTGATCCACCCCGAAAATTACAATATTACAAGTGATCTTAGCATTGAAGATGTTTCTGCATTTTTCATTCAGTAAATGTTCGACAGCTTTCCAGAATCTTTGTACATGGTTGCATTCCCAAAACAAGTGTTCGATTGACTCTCTTTCTTCATTACAAAAGGTGCAGTTCTTTGTATCTGTTATTCCCATAGCATTGAGAATAATGTTCGTACCAATAATTCTATGAACAGTTCTGATTTGTAACCATTTGAGTTTGATATCGTTTATGTTGTGGGTGTGAAGAAATACTTTTTTCCAAGGGATTTCAGAATTTAGCTTTTGTTCCCACTTTGTACAACAGTTTGGTTTCTGTTCATCATAAGTTAAAATTTCATAGTATTGCTTGACTCCTCTGTTTGCCTTGAAAATAATATTCACCGCTTTAGGTACATCGAGTCTACTATTGGTGGTGGCGTTTAATTCAATCCCAGTTTTATTTATGTAACTTTTTATGGAGGAAATCCATCCGTTGTAAGTAACGAAATTTATGTTATAGTCAAGGTTAGTAGTGAATTCTTCATATGTCATGAATTTTCCGTCTTCTTTTAAGAAATGCATTACTGCATGTTTTTCTTTTTCAATCAGCTTCTTTTGTTTGATCGTGACGTTACCTACTTTAATTTTATCATTGTAAAACACTGGTTCCGACAGTAGTTCATTCACTGTTTGGGGTTCTACACGTAAGCAAAATTCTTTGTAAGCCTTAAAAACATGAGTCCAAAATAAATTTGAGTTTGTACATACACAAGCAACTGCTGATCCATAACACTCAAGTTTTTCAATAAATGGATGGGTTTTCCTTATAATATTCTTCCATTTATGATTAGTCGTGTTAATTTTTCTTATCCACGAGATTTTCAAAGCATAAATGTATTTTCTAATGTCAGGTATGTTTAGACCACCGTCTTTTACAGTTTTGATCGTTGTCTTCCTGCTGATCTTATCTTGTTTACCACTCCACACAAAGTGGAAGCACATTTTTTGAAGTTTTTTAATAAAGGGGTCAGGTGGATCAGGCAAGAGAATCCAAAGATGTATCAATTTCGACAGGACTAATGACTTTAAAACTGCGACTCTTCCCACAGGTGTAATAGTTCTTTGAGTCCAAATTTTGAATAACATTTTGATTTCAGAAAATTTGTCATTATAGTTCATCATTTCACATTCTTTTAAGTCTTGTGTAAACCAAATTCCAAGTATTTTAAATCTTGGGGGATTCCATATCATTTTTAAATGTGGGCAGTATGTTGTCTTTGACATCTTTTGACACCCGAGCCATACAGCTTGCGTTTTCTCACTGTTCATGTGTAAACCAGAAGCTCTGCCAAATGTGTCGAGAATATGAATAGAACTTTCAAAAGAAACTCTATCACCATTATTTAATAACTGAGTGTCGTCAGCAAACTGAGCTATTTTATGGTCCATCTCACCTATTTTTATTCCTTTTATCAATTTTTCTTCCTTTATCATTATAGCTAAAATCTCTACACTGAGTATAAACAAATACGGAGAAATGGGATCTCCTTGCCTACATCCTTGTTCTATCTCAAACCATGGCGCAGTCTGTCCATTTACAATAACTGTTGATTTAATATTCTTATAAAATGTTTTTATCCACTGGCATATACTTTCGCCAAAACCAAACGCTTTTAGTACCTTAATCATGAAATTTCAATTTAAAGAATCGAAAGCTTTTTCAAAGTCAATGCATAACAACAAACCAGGGAGATTTTTTAAGTTTAAATAGTTCATCAAATCGTAAATCAGTCTAATATTATCTCCAATGTACCGATTGGTCATAAAGCCTGTTTGATCTTCACTAATGAGTAAAGGCAAGACGTCTTTTAGTCTGTTGGAAATACATTTAGAACCTATCTTGTATACAACATTTGAAAGAGAGATGGGCGCCAATTTTTTACAAATTCCTTTGGCTTATCGCCTTTTGGGACACATATAATTATCCCTTCTTTTTGCGTAGTTGAAAGTTCTTCATCTTTGTAAGCTTCGTTAAGGGATCTTACCACAAGGGGTCCTAACTGTTTCCAAAAAAACTTAAAGAATTCGGCGCTAAATCCATCTGTGCCTGGGCTTTTTCCGTGCTTCATGTCTTTTAGGGCTAGGCCTGCTTCCTCTAATGTGATTTCTCCTTCCAGTAGTTCTTTTTCATTTTCTGTTAATTTGGGAATTGATTTTACAAGATCTTCAATATTACGGTTTTGAGTTTCTTTTTCCTTATATAGTTTTTCATAAAAGATCTTAACTTCATTCAGAATATCTTTTTGTTCGGTTATTATTTCATCATCCTTGGTTACAGGTTTTGCGATATGTTTACTAATATAATTCCTTTTCTCAAGGTTACAGAAATACTTAGAATTTTTTTCACCGTCTGCAACCCATCTTGCCTTGGACCTTAAGAGTACTCCTTCCATCTTCTTCTCTCTGAGTGATCTTAATTCCTGATTTTGTTGTTGAAGTAGTTTCATTTCTGTTTCTGTTTTATTTTCCATCTTTTCTAGTGGTTCTATATCTTCTATTAGATTGTTTTCTTTCTCTGTTGTTTTTTTCTTTTTTCTAATCGAGTAAGCTATTGATTTTTCTCTAATTTTCATCAAAAGGAAATCTAAAAATAGTTTGTCTGGAATCTTAAATTTGCAGAATTTTACTAATTCGTATATCGACTGGTCTTTTGCTGAAAGATCGACTGCATATTCTCGTATTACTTTTAGGATTAGTTCGTTTATTTCATCGACATATTGTTTATCTTTTAATATAGACACATTATATTTCCAGAAACTTTTAAACTTTTCACTTTTCCCGAATTTCAAACACAAAGTAATTATGGAATGATCAGACCGATAACCTGGTAAAATATCAGCATTTTCGAAAGCAAAATAAAGATAATCTGATAACAGAAAATAGTCTAATCGGCTTTGTTTTAGTGGTGTTGGTCTTCGCCAGGTATACCTTTTACAATCAGGGTTCTCTTCTCTCCATACGTCAGCAAGTCCTATTTCTTCAGTCATATTTATCAGTGTTTCCCTGGCCCTAGGGTTGTTATCTTGCACATAGTTAAAACAGTCTAAGTTAGGATCCATCACGACATTCCAGTCGCCTACAGCAATGATGTTGTTATTGTTATAACTCTTTATGATCTTGTTGAGTGTGCCGTAAAACAAGGGGTCATCTTTATTTGGGTCCATACACGTTCACCAAGAGAAATTCTTTTCAAATGAAGAAAAAGACACCAGTATGAAGTGTCCATTTTCATCACGGTGTACGTTTTTTATCTGGAACTCAAAATTGTTTGAAAATAAAATAGCTACGCCCCTAGAGTTGGATCGAAAGGAGGAAAAGAAACATTTGTAGCCCCATTCGGCATTTACATACTTTTCTATTTTTTTTGTAAAGTGGGTGTCTTGCAGACAATAAATAGAGAACTGTTTTTGTTTTAAATAGTGGAATACGTCCCTACGTTTATGTAAATCTCCCAGTCCCTGACAATTTAAGGAAGCAATTGTTATACTGTCCATCGTAAAGGTTTTTTAAGAGCAAAGAAAAAAGTTTGAACTACACCTAATTGCTTAGTGACACGAGTAGCATTCAAAAATCTCCCCGACAGGGCCTGTATACAATATGTGTTGAAGAGGAGTACATGAATATATAGTATTCCTTGAAGCAAAACAGTGAAATTGTCATGCATAGAGACAAGACATAAACTCAGCATATACCATCTATGCCTGATAACACACAAAGGTAAAAATAAAAGAAAATCCCTTGCAAAAAAAAAGTCGAAAGGATAGAAAATGCAAATCCTGACAAAAAGCAAATATGAAAACAATCGAACACTAAATAACACAAAACCATACCAACAAGACATATGTAGTATAATGACGGTACGAATAGAAAATATTTAAAAAGTTGATTTGAATCAAAAATTGCTTGACCAACGCAGGCAAGCAAAAGGCGCGTAGAAGAAGAAGAAGAAGAAGAAGAAGGAGGAGGAGGAGAAGAAGAAAAGCTTGATACTCAACATGTAAAGGCAATAGAGTATCATAGAGAAGAAAGAAACCGGACCATAAAAAACCAACAACAAAAACCCTACTATTACTAATAAAAATGGAAGGTTCGTTTACTCATCTTGGGGGCAACCTACTGACAAACAAAGTTTGCATAAAGGTGATGTCGGCTTGTGCGCTCGCGAGTGCCTTCATCCGCACGAGTGTGCGCGAGCACGCTCGCGCGCGCCCGTTCGTGCGAAACAGGACACGGACGGTTGGATGTGTATGGGGTGTGGAATAGCGCTCACCCGGGCGCGCGTTTCTATGGAGTTCAATGTAATGTAACGATTTGGATGAAATTTGATATGTACACAGGCTTTAGCCCAGTGAGGACCAAAATACCGGTTTCAAAAGTGCATATCGGTTATATAACCGTTAAACCGTTATTTTGCCGTTATTTTTTATATATTGGTGGGTTTTAATGAAATTTTGTATATAGAAAGGTCATCACATACAAATGGCACTTCCATGTAGTATTTCAAAATCTGACCGTTAAAACCCGTTATTCTTGACATAGGCCTATTGTCCGATTTGGATGAAAATTGGTATGTGCACATGCTTTAGCCCAGTGAGGACTAAAATACCGGTTTCAAAAGTGTATATTGGTTATATAACCGATAAACCGTTATTTTGCCGTTATTTTTTATATATTGGTGGATTTTAATGCAATTTCGTATATAGAAAGGTCATCACACACAAATGGCACTTCCATGCAGTGTTTCAAAATCTGACCGTTAAAACCCGTTATTCTTGACATATTGTCCGATTTGGATGAAATTTGGTATGTACACAGGCTTTAGCCCAGTGAGGACTAAAATACCAGTTTCAAAAGTGTTCATCGGTTAAATAACCGTTAAAACCGTTATTTTGCCTTTATTTCTTATCTCACAAAGCACTTGGCCGATTTATAAGCGGTTTGGAAAACTGGGAGTACGTTTATATGCTTCGCATCTTGTTTGTTTTTTTTACTATTGTACAGTTTAATAGAAGAAGAAATACGTTCATTAAAATGATTGTACATTCCATTACCGCATATAAGCATACGCGCAAGCGCGCACGCACGCACGCACGCACGCATGCACACTTACGCCATATTTTGTCTAATATCACTTAACGTGGATAGACGTTAAATTGAAGAAGAGAAGAACTTACGCGCGCACACACACACACACACACACACACACACACACACACACACACACACACACACACACACACACACACACACACACATGTTTATGTTGGATCACTCCTCTGAACAGCACCAAAATGATTTGGCGGCAGTGCGGTGTCTCTTCTGGTGGGTTGTCTCTTGACGACTTGATATCGGTCGCTCCCTGTCGACTGCCGCAACATGGTGCGTACGGGATTCAGCCATGAGCGGCGTGAGAGGAAGAAAACGAAAATTAGACAGCAAACGAACAAACAGACAAAACAAACCAATACAGGGGTGGGAGACCTTCCGTATTGAGACGAAATTCCGTATGGCAAATTTTTCCCTTTTTTCCCCCCGTGGGCGCGTTCCGTGTTCTGATTCAGGTTTTCGCGCCACTCGTGTCTGAAATCCGCCATCTTGTTTTCAATGCGTGAAGACCATATCATCGTGCCCTATAAAAATGGAGCTGATTAACAACAAAGCAGAGGCACGGAAGATCGACAATGACCAGAAGAAAAACAAGTGGAGATATGAATGGATAGATGAGATGGACGAATCGAATCGTCTGTTCCGAAAATGGCTTCGGAAAACAAATGAAGTGGGTGCTGCTTGGTGTATACTGTGCAGTCGGAAGCTTGTATGCAAGTCAAATGGGAAAAAAGTCGATCGAAGTGCATTCCCAGGAAAAGAAACATGTGAGGAGATTGAATGCGCTGAAACATACATCAACTCTTCCTGCTGCTGCACCAGTAATAGCTCCGGTGTCTAAAGTTGATTCCCTGCTGGATGCCAAGATTCGGACTTGCGCATTTTTAGTGGAACGCTGCTTGTCTCTGTCATTGGCGCCTGATTTAATCACCTTCAGTCAAAAACTTGCCAAAGATACTCAAAACCTGGAGCAACTTTCCATATGTAGGAAAACTGCAACATATGCTATGACACATGGAGTTGCTGAATTAAAGCCATGTGAGACTAAAGAAAAAAAACCAGGAGTCCTCATTATTGAACTTATAAATTAAGTGATTGAAATGTGGCCACTATCTTCCATTAGCATCACTGGTGAGTAATATTTATAAATTGCATCCCATTTTGTTTTGATGGGTTACTTAATTTAAGATGTATTCTAAGTACTTGGCATAACATTTCCAGTTTGATATTTAAGCTTCAAGTCATATTTGGAGTCTTTTTGTATAGAAGTTAATTATAATTTTTGTTTTCAAACAGAGGCCGCGAAAGTGTCTTGGCAAGACAAATTTTCCTCAGCGTCTGGGGGGCAACACCCCAGTAGGGCGTTGCCCCTGCACCCACCAGGAGCCCAAAGCAGTCGCCCCCCCCCCCCCCCCCTCCCCCCATCTCCCCCGGCCTTTTCAGCATAGCTATGATTTTCTGCTCCCACCCCTGCAAATAAACAAACACAGAACATGGATTTTTTCTTTTTATAAAAGAAGAAAGATGATGACCTGTGAATATGAGGTTGTTCACTCCATAGTATAGCCCAGCTGCATGGTAGAGCGGGAGACAGTTGTACAAAACGTCGTCCTTCTTCAAATTCCCCCCCACCAACATGAACAGCGCGAGTACCCTGGACTGGTTGATATAGGTGGGTTTGGGAAGACCTGTCACAGAGAGACATAAAGAGCTACAACTGGGTAAGGAGAACGCTACAAGGAAACAGTTTACAACTTTCTGTCAAAAAGTCGAATACACAACTTAAGCAACTACCAGATTTTCTTCTTTCTGTCACTTTCAGTCAGTTACTTTCAAATGCCCCATGCCACTGTGCCTGACAAATGCTCTCACAACGGTATATCACTTTTCTTGATGATCTGTTTGTTTCAAAACAAAGCTACAAGAAACTATAACGCTAAATGTCAGTTTGAAAGAAAGAAAAAGTTTCGCATTTTTCCATTATAATCACCACCACTTCCGTATATATAAATGTGTGTGTGTGTGTGTGTGTGTGTGTGTGTGTGTGTGTGTGTGTGTGAGTGAGTGAGTGAGTTCCTTAATTTAGAGTCTGTTC
>CM031608.1:22398522-22403522 GCA_018398815.1 Conus ventricosus
CTTCAACATTGTTGTCGCATTTATGTTACTTTTTTCCAAGCAATATTTTAAAATGATGATACCATTGGTGAACAGAAATCTGATCGTTCATGCAGTTCTTCTTTTGCATCGTCCTGTGTGCAGTCTTCCGTAATGCTCGTTGAGAGTTCGAAGACGTTTTCTAAGATATTTGTCATCATTTTATCACACAATATTCTTTTTATTTGTAATAAGTTCTTTTTCTCTCTTTTCTGACAGTATGAGATACAGACACCTGCAGCGTGAGTTGGGAAGTTTGAGCAACACTCTCAGAGATGCATCCTTTAAGTGGATGAAACTCGACTGTATGGTCTCAGTTTTCACAACTTAACCCATAGAAAACTCAGCTCTGGGTAAAAGCTGGTCAGGGTGAACAACCCCACAAATGAATAGCTTCGATGGGAATCGAACCCACGATCTCTCAGCCGGGAGTCTGCAAAGCCAACCATTTCGTCTGGGCAGCTGGTTACACAAATATATTTGCTGGTTTATTTTAGTCACCCCTCAGTGACATAAGTCGATGCTGCTCATACTGTCCATCCCAAACACAGCCACACTCAGTTAATCCTGTTGCAACCCCCAGTACCAGCGATCCACAGGGAACAACCAGTATCAGTTTATCAATGAGCAACTCGTCAGAGGAGGCACTGCCTTGCTGCTGAGTCATTTGGGGGGGGGGGGGGGGGTGTTCAGTGGTGCCTGCTGTGAAAGATAGAAATCTTTGCCGGGGACTTACACAGATCTCTCTCCTCGGTCACTCTCATTAAAGGTAAAAGAATCCTGTCTAGTCCAGTCCTGTTGAGTTGTTACTCCTGAAATTCCGCCAGCCTGTTTGATGTCCATGCTGGATCATCTTGGACAAAGTGTCATTGCAAGATGCATGACTGCACTAGGGGAGCTGGCTAGCTGCATCCTATAATGGCTTAAAGAAGTCCTTGTAGACCAGAACAAGAGACGATTCGTAGTCGTGCATAGCTTCTTTACTTCTGTTCCATTTAATTTTGTTTTGTTTTTGTTTTTCTCGTGAAACAGATTTTTAAAGTTACAAACCCACACGAAAAGAGCACTTTATACATTGATAAATACACACCTGAAAACCAACTCAATGATGAACGATTAGAAAACAAGAATTACGGAACAGTGGAATAACTCTATGTGTGTGATCCGGTCATGAGTACACAAATAAAAACTTACTCAATGATGAACTATTTGAATGCAAGAATGACGGAATAGTGGAATAACTCTCTGTCTGTGATCAGGTCATGACGGACGAGCAGGCATGGCCGCCCTGAGCCTCACCACAGCAGGCAGACTGAGCCCAGAGCAGCTGAGGAAGATCTTCACCCTGTGTCAGCAAGACCTGCCGGTGTACGCGCGGTCCTTGTTTCTGCGTGTGCTGCCGGAGGAGGTTCTGACAGGCACGTACAAACAGCGAAAGGTGGAGCTACGTGAGGAGGGCTACGACCTCAGCAAGGTCAAGGACGACCTGTATTACCTGGACACCAAAGCGGCCACCTACTCCCCCTGACCCCTGAGGGGCTTACGACCTTTCTGCATTCCAAGCTGTGAAAATAAAGATGGAAGGAAAAGGGGAGGGAGAGGGGTTGAGTGGAGGAGAGGTTCGGAGGGCGAACACTTGCGTTTTTGCGTCCCAAGCTTTCAGAAGAAAGCTGGAAAGGAATGGATGAAGGTTAAAGCGATCGGGGAGGAGGGGAAGAGGGAGGCTAAGGGGAGGGAGGGAAGGAGGGGAGGAAGGAGGCCTCTGATCTGTCTGCATTCCAAACCGTGAGAAGAAAGCCGTGAACAAAAGGAAGCTATCGTGAAGAAAAAGAAGCCATCCTTCGTGATCTTTTCCCCAGTTCAAAGCCTGGAGAAGAAAGCTGGAAAGAAAAAGCGATTTCTTGTGATTTTCTGCCTTCCAAACTTAGAGGAAAGACAGCATCAAAAAAAGGATTGGTGGAAGGTGGGGATAGGAGGGATGGGGATGGAAGGGTGGAAGTGTGGGGTAGACTGGGGTATGGTGATGGTGGGAGGGGCTTCCTTCCTGTCACCGCCAGGTCTTGCAATGTGTGAGCTCAGACTTGTAAGTTGGGCTAATGACAAAAGGCTCGTTAGTTTTTGTTTCTTTGCATGTTGTCTTTGTTTTGTTTTGGTGTGTGTGTTTTCTTTTTGGGTTTTTTTGGTTCTTTTGTGGGTTTTTTTTTTTTTTTTTGCTTTCTTTTAATTGACTGATTTCGCGCGATGTATTCTATACAAGGTAGATACTTGAATATGGGGGCATATTTGTGTGAAATGTGAAATATTGCATTAAAGTTCTGTATAAAAAAAAAGTAGATTATGATTCTGGACAGTAAAACAAAAGTATGAAATGAGCTGAAATGGTAAGAATAATCCCAGAATGATTGCTTATTCTAACAGTAAAACGGTCTGGGAATGTCCTAGTTTAGGTTATATCAGAAAGTGGCGAGCTAGGCCAACGCGCATACTCATTGTGACCCGGTCTTTGCCTCCTTGGCCAATGGGTTTCATCAACACCTGCCGTGTTTGTGATTTACACACTCCATGTGTAGGCCCTATGCAAATAAGTGATGTTCTTGCCTGTGCATGCACTTTTCTTTTATCATCGTGTTGGAAAGGCCCGTCCTCTATTGAGACCTTATGTACACGTAAATAATGGTTTTTGTTCTATCGTGTAAAAACTGGTGCCGACTGAATGAAGATTTTGTTCGAGGTGGCTCTTCACCCGGCCCCTCGGCGCCTTCTTTATGTTGCGTGCCTGATCGATCGATAGTAGCCACTTAATTACAAGATTCACACACACACACACACACACACACACACACACACACACACGAATCAAGAAAGAATCGATAAAATTTAATCCATTGATCTCTTGGGGAACATAAAGGATAATCAACAATGTAGCCAAGCGCTACAGTGTGCACACAGACCGTGGTGCAAAATGGTTTGCTCTAGAGTTACCTTCCCCCTTATCTCCCTTGGTTGATGAATCTTGATCGCTTCGTGTAAAATATTTGAAATGCGAAAGACTCACACAACCTGTAAATGTATAAAATAATAAATGTCTTTGAGGATTCTCAAATTTTAAACCACCCGGTAGGAACCAAGTTCTGTAAAAACACCAACTCTTCAGCCGGAAATTACCCGTGCAATCAACCTGGAAGTAAAACCTGCACTTTCACTGCGAACATCAACAGTATCACTGGCCCAAAAGGAAAATTCAGTGTCCAATCCCATTTCACCTGCCAGTCCACCAACCTGGTGTACGCACTGAGATGTAGCCTCTGCTCAAAGTTGTACGCTGGGGAACATATCGAACCCTCAACGAACGCTTTGTGGAACACCTCAGAGCCATCCAGTCGTCTCATCCAACACCAGTGGGGATTCATTTCAACGCTGGTTGCCACAGCCAAGCCCATATTTCCGTCACTGCTGTTTGGCAAAACCACTCCTCAGCCCCAGAGAGAAAATTCATGGAGTCCAGGATCATCTCTCGCCTTTGCACCACAATCCCTGATGGACTCAACTCCCACCTCTGACTTTTTTTAGTTTGAATCATTCCAGCTCTTTGCCCTCGCTTTCCTTTACCCCCACCTCTCCTCCATCCCTTTCTCTTTACACCCCCTCCCCCAATTTCCCCATCCCACCATATTTACATTCACACCCCATGTACATATGTAGCATATTCATAACATCACATGTAGATCATAATATATACACCCCAAACACCATCTCCACCATCCAGGTATACATACTCATGGACACATACACATGCGAACAATCCATATGCACCTCTCTCTCTCTCTCTCTCTCTCTCTCTCTCTTGTATGTATATATATATATATATATATATATATATATATATATATATATATAGATAGATAGATAGATAGATAGATAGATAGATGTTTATATTTTTAGGAGTTTCCACCCAACCCCCATCCCCCACTCCCGTTTTCTTCTTCTTCTTTTTCTTTTTTCTTCTTTTTTTTTTCTCTCCTCATACACACCCTCAAGTGCCCCTTCCAAGAATAAGACTCCTCTTCTACCACCCTCTCACTTTTTTTTACACACTGTTAAGCGCCCATTTCCAAACATAAATCTCCTCTACCACTGTCTCTTTTTCTCTACCTCTGCGCGCGCACACACACACACACGCAGACACACTCAGACACACACACACACACATACACACACACACACAAATCTTAAATAAATGTTAGCGAACCGCCCAGAGAACGTGGACAAACGAGTCACAAGACAAAACACAACGCGTTTCGACCTCTTAGGTCTTCGTCGGATGATAAATAAACGAATAAAACAACGAAAATTCACTTAGCTTTGATCGCTTCGGATCGCTTAGGGTTCAGCGCAAGGAAGAAGGCGTGAACGCTTCTTCATAATTTTTTTCCTGCAGTGACAGTGACTTGTGTTTAAGCTGCACCCGCTCTCTTCAGCTGCTTTGAAGGTTCTACGAACCGAAGTACCCAGTTCTTCTCCTCCCAAGTGGGTTCAAGTGTTTTTTCTACCTTTTTTTATATCCTTTGTGAAAGAACCCAGGCAGTCAAAACTTTTTATACACACACACAGTCAGACACACACACAAACACACACACACACACCTTTAAGCACGTCATCGTCCGTTTACGTATGCGTTTTCATACGTCATTTCCTATACGTACATATTTGTTTTTCTTTTTATGTCACAAGTCCTGAAGACGGTCTATAACCGAAACGTTGTTGATATTTGTTCTGTTTTTGTACTCCCAGTTCTTAAAGAACAGGAGTACTTTGGAATGGGAACGAAAAAATGATGTCTGTGTGTCTGTGTGTCCGTGGTCAAAATGTGTTCCACTCGCTCCAGACAAAACTACTGGGCCGATCTTTCTGAAAAATTGTAGGTATGTTCACTATGGGTCAAGGATGATGCCCGATGTTTTAGTTTACCGTTACATCCGTTA
>CM031608.1:22408522-22456022 GCA_018398815.1 Conus ventricosus
AGTCGTCTACTGGATGTCATGTAAGTGGAATTAGTACAGTTGAAGAACTGAAACAGAAGATTGTGAATAAGCCAGAATGCACCTAGTTCTATGATGGGTTCTGTGATGATACATATTCATCAGTCAGCCAGTCAGCAAAGGCCTTACAATTACGTCTAATTCATTAGAAGCAAAATGCTGATTGGTTCTCACGTTTTGCTTTCCTCAGCTATAAACATGGAAAGAGTGAAATGAAGAGAATGGATGCATGTAGGCCTAAAGCAAAAATGGAAAAAGTAACTGAAGCAAGGCAGAACACTGTGTCAAATTTTGGGGAGTTTTCCCATCGCCACTACCTAAAACAGCTGGTGTGTTAAATGAATTTCATCCACTGAGCTTAAGAAATGGCGTCAAACATTCGGTTTGAAACATAATGGTTTGAAACTTAATATTTTCTCTTCAGCTAACTTATTGTGTTACTCTTCAACTCATTTCGTGACCTGTTATAACATCACATTTTTGTTGTTGTTGTTGTTAGCCAATCAAAACAAATGTGCCATTGGTGGTGAAAATCAAAGCAGAAACCTGGCAGTGCCAAGCAAGTTGAAGTAGGATGAAAAAAAGAAGTGGATGAGTGTCTAATTTGCATTTTTTGTTTCAGTTTGTCAGGGAAAAGCGTGTGATAATACACGGCAGTGATGCCTCCATCCAAACTGGAGAAGACGCTGATGGGAGTAGGAGGGGTTATCGGGGCAGGGATTCTGGCATGGCAGACTCAGTTCCCTTGGATCAAGTACGACCTCCAGCTGATGAAGGTATGCTGCTTTTCATCTCTAAAGTCATACGTGTATGTGCAAAAAAAAGAAAAAAAAGAAAGGTGATTGCTATTTGAATTGTTGGTAGGTGAATGGCGTGGCTATTGAAGAAAAATTCTGATGACAGATGGTCCTGGCTTTCAATTTTATGAGCATCAGTAAATGGAGCATTAACTTAACGATAAACAGAAACATTCTGAAAAAGATGTTTTGCGAGAATTACCCATTTCTTTCTTTCTTTCTTTAAACTGAAATGATAGCAAGACTTGGCCTGAAGACATTTTAAAAAACCAAAACTGACTCTGATTTCACCTGCTTTTTTTTTTCACTATTTTTTTTTTGTGCATGTACTTTTGCATCACTGTACCACAGCTCAGTTCTGTGTCTTCATATCTACACCCATGTATGCAGACTGCTGAGAGCAATGTAAGTCAGGTTGTTGAGAGGCAGTCCAGCAATGAAGACATTGCACAGCTGATGACGCTGCCTGCAAAGGCCTCTACTGACACTAGTGACAGCAATATTTTTATGGTCTTGGACCCAGGACACACCTGAGTTATCTTTTTTTTCGTTTTCAGGTTGGAATGAAATTGAAGAAAGAACTAGAGAAAGCATCTGACACATTTTTGATCGACTGTTTCGAAGAGCATGTACACAGACATCCACAGAAGACGATGGTGATTTACGAGGATGGTATGTACACCTACGAGTTCATGGATCAGCAGGCCAACAGAGTGGCCAGTGTGATGCGTCACTTTGGATTAAAATGTGGAGATACTGTGGCCATGATGATCCACAGTGAACCTGCCTTTATTTGGACGTTGTTGGGTGAGTATTTCATTTCATGTGTGTGTATGTAACCTTAGTTGATTTTCTTAGTGTGATGAATCCATCTCAGAGTCATGCTTCTCATGTTCAAATGTCAGACTTCCATTCATGCAGTGTCAGCAAACATTCAATCGGACAAAACAAAATGAGTTCGGGCCCCAACTAATGAATAACTAAATATTTACATAAAATTCTACTTTGAGTTCACAGACACACACACACACACACACACACACACACACACACACACACACACACACACACACACACACACAAAATTACACAGACATATTTGAAATTACAGACATATACAGCAGGCCCACTAGGGACTCAAAAAGTACCATTTCTTTAAAAGTTTGGTATCAACAGTGCCACGCAAAACAACCTTTTTTGTTTTTACAAAGTTCCAAGGTCCTGTAACAGTTTTCTTTTCCGTCTTCAGCCTCAGTCAGCCACAAAATCTTTTCAGTCTCCGCAACCTCAGCAACTTACAAAAAAAACTAAAACAGTGTTTGTGCCCCTCTCAACAAAAAAGTAGATCTCCCCTATTCTATTGGGGGAAAATGTTCCTGAAAAGGACAGAAAAACAAAGCAGTTATTTGTATTAAAAGTATCATTATCTGAAAAATATTATTAATCTTCATCATTTTTCTACTCTCTTCATTTCTTTTCACCATGTCTCACCTGGCGGTTTGCTGAGCCCAACATAGGCCAGTCGTGGCTTTTACTTTACATTTACTTTAAACACCTTCTGTGTCATTCAAAAGAAAATTTGAGGCATGGACCCTTGCCAGTGCCTTGGTTTTGTATGACGTTGTTGACCAGTGTGTCCTCTGATTCAACAGCTCATCCCACAGGAGATAAACCACTCACCCTGTGTCATCTACTTACCAGATGTATGACATGCATGCTGCACAGTTTCCATGACTAGGTGGACCTAGGCTCAAGACTTTAAAATCATTCCTTTTGGATTTTGTTTGTTTGTTTGTTTGTTTTCTTTTAAAATAAAGGCACATGAAACCACCAGTTACTTTGGCACAGTTCCTGACATCAAACAAGCTAGGATTTATTGTTGTGTGAAATTTCTACCAATGGCGGTTGGAGCTGGTTTTACTTGTGCTTGTGACTCTCTGGCTCATGTCTTTCTGTTTCTGTCTTCCTGAATGCATTGTGTGGGTGTGGGTGTGTCCAGGGTTGCAGAAGCTGGGTGTTGCTGTGGCCTTGATCAACTATAACCTGCGATTGAAGCACTTGTCTCACTCCATCCTAGCCACAGACCCACTGCTTCTCATTGTTGGTGCAGGTATACCATTCTCCAAGTCTGGCTGTCTGGTGCATGTGTGTTGTGTGTGTGTGTGTGTGTGTGTGTGTGTGTGTGTGTGCGCCTGTGTGTGTGTGTGTGTGTGTGTGTGTGTGTGTGTGTGTGTGTGTGAATGAATGTGTTTTCTTCATGATTTTGTTGAATGTTTTCAACCAGAGACGGGACTAAAATTTAGAATACATCTGTCTGTGTATTTATGTCAGGGTATGTTTAATGTCAGGTTGAACGTGGTATATGATAAATTGTTACTATTATTGTTTGAAAAATATTTTTACATCTTATAAAATAAATACCATAGATGTTTACAGTCAGCAGCTATACATACAAAACTTTACAACAAATGAGCAAGAACAGCCAACAAGACACAAAACGCATGCTATAATTAAATGCTCCCACTGTATCCAAGTATACGAGCACTTTTCCTGCCCGTTTCAACCTCCTGCTCCATCCGTACCCTCCTGTGAAACACAGCAACTAAAGATTGATGAATACACAATCATACCCAAGTGAAAACCACACACCCAAACGACATAGAACATGAACGACATATAGCATATTTAGTCTGTCAGGTAGTAGGGAAAAGGACATTTTTCAGATTTAGTTTGAGATGGCAAGGAAACAGAGTATGTAAGTTGATATGGGAGTTGATATCCAAAAGAAAGGACCTGATAGGCAAAAAAGCATAGACCAAAAGTTTAAACACAAACAGTGAGAATTAAGAAAGGACAGGTATCAAACAAACAATGGAGTTCACATGATGGGATGCACAGGTGCAACAGATCAGTCACATATTGAGATCAGGAGGACTCCACGAATTTATCCCTGCTTTGTTATTTGTTCACCAATCGCCATTCCCTCCTAAAAAATAATTAAAAAAAGAAAATTAGAAAAATCTTACTTTCCTTTCCAAGGTTCTTCATGACAGTGGACCTTGCCCTCCATGGGGACTCTTGCCCAGACCCCAGTCATAGTATCAGATCAACTGAAGCTTCTTCTCATTATTTACAAACGTGGGGCTTGATCTTACAAAAGTCTCAGACCAATCACAGAGTTCTACTGCAGAACAGATCCAAGTTATTCGTCACACTGTGATACATTTTTTTATTTTAAAGTCCAGAGCTGGTAAGTGCACCATTTTTTACATAGCATGCTGCGATTGCTTTGATAGTGCTACGCTCCATGACAAAATGATGCACAAAGAAACAAATCAGCAAATAAAAACATTTGACGGGCTTAGCCATAGCTTAAATGGAACCAAGATATAGAGATCTTTAGACTGCAGATCTATTTCATAAACAAATGGGAAAGTTCAGTAAGGTGAGGAAGAAAAAGCAAATGAAAATCCCTGGAGGTTATCCCAATTTTGCTTCCTTATGGATTAGTTTCATTGTCTGTCATGTTGATTTTTATAGACTAATCCATATAATAACTTGTAAGGTTTCTGTCTTTCTAGCCTGCCATCATGTTATGTTCAAAGCAAAGTGGCTGAAAGTGCTGTTGACCCAGACTTGTAATATCACATGGAAGTGCTGCACTTTAGATTTGGAATGCTACTTTTAAAATGTCAAAATGCGATTCTTTATGCTATGGAGGCTTTGGTAGCTCTGGGCATCCAAGTGTCAGAAACTGGCACTGCCTTGCTGCAAACTGAACTAAGCCACTGGCACTGCCTTGCTGCAAACTGAACTAACCCGCATCTCCGGAGACCTGACATATCATGGGAACAGTGGCCCACTTTTCAAAGTCTTACTACACCATCCTGCAGCATCAAAATTTGAACTCCTGACTCGCATGCAGCATCTTTATTTGTTCTGAAGCTTCAGGCTCCGGTTTGAAGCTAAGTGTTAATCTGAACTGACCGTATTGCAGATCGCAGGCCACTCTGCCTGCTTCACACAGCAGATCTTCTCGCACCTATGATATATACTAAATGAAGCTCTGAGTAGTATACTGTAACACTTCATCTTACTAAACCACTTCTTTGTTACTTCAGTTTTATTTTAGCTAAGCAAAATACTCATTAAGTTATTCTAGACAGTTGTGTTAAATCGATTCAGTTTTTTTAAAATGAAAATATCTAGTTGACATGGTGACCTAGCCCTCACAGAAAGGCACAACAAACTTCAGTTTCCTTGCTGGACATAGAGGCCACATGGGAAAAAGAAGGGAAGGACTCAGGTGGGCCAAAGGAAAGTGAACCTACCCAGTCCAGAACCTGATAATATGTGCACAAATATATGGAATATGTGTATTTTAGCATGTGCTTGATAGCTGGAGAGGGAGGGTGAGGGTACTGGAGTTTGCTCAAGTGATAGGAACTGTAGAACTGGGGATGCGCAGTAAGACTCATTCAGATCTAGAGTGGGGAAATTAACTTCTGATAAACCAAGCTCAGGGACATTTCTTTGGTCAGAGACCTTCTAATGTTCTGGCATAAGGCTGCAAGGACTTCAGTTTTAAATCAGACAGACATCACAGGTAATGAGAATCCATGTGTGGCATGTGAATGGGTGCTGAACAGTGACACCTCACTGACCATGCGACTGACCCTCTCTGTGATGGTGTATTGTGTTCTCACAGGACAGGACCTGCAGCAAGCTGTCGGCGACGTGCACCAAGACCTGGGGCACCTACCAGTGTATGTGCAGGGTGTGGCTGTAGGACAGGAGGTGCCCTGGGGCATGCACAACTTTGATGCCCTGATGCTTCAGTCTCTGCCCGTCCGCCCAGACCGCAGTGTGCGAGAGGGAATGACAGCGGATTCCATCATAACTTACATTTACACATCCGGCACCACAGGTATGCTTTACTTGTTGGGACAGACCTTGTCTTAAGCTGCAGCAAGGGACGGGGGAGTGGGGCTGGTGGGAAGGTTACAAGGAAAGTATTTATTTCAGTGGCTTGTGTATATTTACAAAATAGAAAGAACACAAACCTGCTTTCATAACAAGGAAAGTGTTGTTTCACTGGCCTGTGTATATTTACAGGATGTAAAGAACACAAGCTTCCATTCATGCACACACATATCTGGATGACATTTTATAAAGACGCATCAAGCATGGACCTACTTGTAGTTTTTCAGTATCATTTTCATTAAAAAGTTTCGAAAACAAACAGGAAACAGTGACTGTGAATGGGAATTAGTTGCCAAGAGAAATTTAACTGGATTGAAATGGCTGCAGAAATTCTGAGAATGAAATGCACTTAGGAAGAGCATTTTCGGTTTGTTTCTTTCTTTCTTTCTTTGGAGGGGAGAGAGGCAAAGGGCTTGTTTTGTTTCATTTAATTTTCTTGTTTTTGGTCTGGCTAAACCGCACTTTGAAGCACCTGCTTGATATGTGTGCTGCTATGTATGTGTGTGTCAGGTCTGCCGAAGCCTGCTTTTATCAGCCAGCGGAAGGGCTACCACATTGGACTGGTACTGACTGCTGTGGGTGCAGACAAGGATGACATCATGTACACGTGTCTTCCACTGTACCACAGTGCTGGAGGGGGAATTGGGCTTTACAACCTCTTGATAAAAGGTCCCTGGTTTTTGTCATGTATAGACAAAAACACTGCATTCACTGTGACCCCTTCATGCTTTTAACAGCAAGTGGTATGTCTCTGAATAGGCCTGTTAACCTGTACGATGTTTCCGTATTTAGGGTGGAAAAATCTGCTGAACAGGGAAATGCGATATTGCTGTATGAAGTAGGAAAATGAATGAGGCAAAATAGGAAGGAAGGTGGGGGGAAGAGGGTGGGGGCAATATTCGTTCCTTTCGTGAATTGATCTTGATTCAGTACCTTGTCTGCCCACCGATCAGAACTGGATTAGGTCAGTTGTATATCATCAAAAACAATTCCAGACATTTATGTTTCAAACATATGTGCTATGATCTTGATTCACCGCGGCAATTCAGCAGAACTCTGCTGTCCTGTTTATCGCTGTGCAAAGTGTGGACACTTTGGCAATTCACAAGAACAAAAAAAAAACACCATATTTTAGTACTGCATTGACCAGTGCAGTACTTTTGCCTCCTAAAATCAAAAACAAATCTTCTTTGGTCAGCAGTTTTCGCATCTGAATTGGTAAGGTTTTGTTCAAAACTTCAAAAGTAAGGGAATCACAAAATCACAAGTTTTTCAACTTGAAAATTTAGCTTAATTGATTTTGATCCCTAAACTTTATATGCACAAAATAAATTTGTTTCTGTACAAAAGTCATGGTGAAACACATCTTTGTCATCCCTTTATTTATATTTTAATAATGAACAGTAGTTTGCATTAAATTGGTGCCAAAACCGCTTTTTTTTTCTCGACAAAACTCAGCATACGCCATTCAACCAGACTGATCAGTGCAATTTGTGCCAATTTCAGTGACGTACACAGGTAAAACATGTGCTGTTTACACAGCCTGCACTTCTGAATTATATAATTATAAATATAATGATCCAGAATGGTATGTGGTTTGAGCAAAGTGACTGGTCATGTTCCCTACATATGCTTGCATGTTCTGTCAGAGTCCCGTTATTATTATCATGATATTTTTAAATACATATGCACTTTCATGTGGTTTTTCTAACGTCTTCAGCCTCACAGTTATGTATCATTTTTCAAATGGCTTCAGCCTCACTTCTCCCCTCCCCTATCTTCCTTCCCCCATAGCTCCATTATTGCAGTTTAGACTTGGGCCCACTTTGAAGGAAAATGTAACAACTCTTGTAAACATATTTAAAAGTAATAACAGCAACAATAATAATTATGATTTTTCTTTTAATCACATTATCTTCAAAGTAATGTCACTGAATGGGACATGGACAAATAAAAGTTAGGCCAGAAAAATGTTGAAACTTTGTGAAACAAAACTTTCATGACACCCGATCCTCCACCATTCTCTCAACACCCCCATCTCTTCTCTCTCTCTCTTCTCTCTCTCTCTCTCTCTCTCTCTCTCTCTCTAATGCTTTGAAATTATGTCTACTGTTTGCCGATGTAAAGGGTCAACTACATTTGAAGATTAAGGGTGCTTAAGTCTCATTGGTTGAAATGCTGATGTTGTCTTTCTTGTCAACTGTCTACTCTTAAATCTTCATAAAGTTGCAGACTGTCAATACAATGAGGGTAATGAAAAATAAAAGCTGGTAACTGAATTAATGGTAAGTCTTGCATATAGCTGACAAAGTTTTTCTACCCAATTTGTCCACTTTGAAAACTATTAACAGTGCCGCAATCAATCATTTGACCTTTCAGCCTTGATCTGTTACAGGCAGTATGATGGTTCTACGAAGCAAATTTTCAGCCTCCCACTTCTGGTCTGACTGTCGGAAGTACAATGTAACGGTCATTCAGTATATTGGGGAAATCTTCAGATACATTCTCGCTCAGCCTCCGGTCAGTGTTTTGTTTGGTCCTGTTTGTCACAGTGCGTGATGAGGTGCTTATTTTGAGAAAGACAGAGATATTCCATCAATTTTTATATAGCATCATTTTTTGACATGAAGGTGCTTTCAGGTGCATGGGGTCATCTTGGGGAATGCCAGGGGTTCTTCCAGTACAAATACCTCTCCTGCCTTCTGGAATGTTCTGTGCTTGTATCTTTCTCTTTATTGTCATTTTCTGTGGCTCTGCCTTTTCTTCTTTTTGCTTTGTCTTTCTTTGCTGTCATTTGCTGTTTTCTTGTCTTTGTGGATCTTTCTACTGTCTTTGTTCTGGAAACTCTTTTAAATGCTTTCCTGGTCATAATTTTTGATGTGCCAGCTTTGTTTTATTGCAGTTTGGCTACTGTAGTATTGTAGCTCTTTGCAGACAGCTTGTTGTTTGGAGTGAATGCCCTTGTCGATTATTGCGCGCATGCGCACTTCATACTAATTTATGTTTTGAACCCGTTAGTGAATTTTAGTTGTTGATCTTTTAGTTCTTATATATTTCTGTTCTACAAGAATGTCTGTGTGAAGAATGGTCTGAAACTGTACATTGTCGAGGAGGATTGAAAACTGATATCTCTGAAAACATTAATGGTGGAAATGAGAGTAAATCCCATTGAAAAGTTTGATAGGGCAAGCAGTTTTGTCAACATTTGCTGCAAACTGGCATCGTCAGAAACACAGTCACAAAATTTATCTAGCTGCAAGAGGTGAACTTCCTGATCCACAAAAAACGTGCTTCACTGCTACATTGTGCAGATATGGAGGTACAGGATGTTTTAAATTTTCCATGTTTGAGTCGTGCATTATTCGAGTACTGCATGTACTTGATCAATGCAATCGACAGTTTTGCTATGACCATCCATGACTAAAGAGCATGTGATGGTTATGTTACTGAAATGTTTCTGAAAGCAGTGTCACCACTAACAGATAACTTGAACTGTAATGAAGGTGCCAAGCAAATAAAGTGGCATAAAACTTAGTCAGCAGTGTAGGTAGTGCATAGTGTGAATGTCTGTACAGTAGGTGCCAGACAAGCTGTTGTGAATCTTGCATATTGCCAAGATCCACTGTTGATCTAGGTGCTCTTTCATGATGATGACTATGTATGAACAATAGAAGAAGACTTTTCCATGTTCATTAGCCTTCTCCTTTGGTGCTAAGTCTTACTTTGCTGCTACTTCAATGTCTGTACCTTAGCATGTCAAACAAACTCCTGATTTGCTTGTTTGTTGTTGTTGCAAACAGTTCATTTGAAGCTGATTTACTGTTCAGTTGTTTGATTTGCTTTCCAGAATGATCAATAGTAGTTTTCCCAAAATGATCTTTTAACAAAAAAACACAAACAAAAAAGGAAGGAAGAAAGAAAGACACATCTGAAAGAACGTCAAATGAGTGTTATATAAAAACATGTAACCAAAAGCTCCTCCAAACCATCAGCCTTTGTAAATAATCCTTTTATTTGGGTAAACAAATGGCAGAGTATGGACTGTTTTAAGTGTCTAAAGGTAAGAATTTGTTTGCTGTCATCAGCATAAACTGGACAGCATACACAAAGTGCGAGGCGCCTTTGGCAACGGACTCCGCAGAGACATCTTTGAACAAGTTCAGAAGCGTTTCCAGATTCCCCAGCTGTGCGAGTTCTTTGGTGCCACAGAGGGTGTATCTGCCCTCTTCAACATTGCCAACAGGCCTGGCGCCATTGGCCGTGTCTCACCTTTCATGGTAAGTCTTTTCAATGTGTTCGTCTTGGACAGTGAGACTGACCAACTGTTTTATTTCATTTTCTGTGCTGTCTCCATGTTAGTTCTCACAACACTGTTCATTCTAGTTCATCCTAGTTCTTCACACTTGAAATCATCCTGTCACAGAATGACAGTCCACAGGGAGCAGTCATATGGTCGCCATGAGGCACCCCACCAGAGGAGACACTACACTGCTGGCAGGTTACCTCAGATGTGTTCAGTGATGCCTGTGCTGATTCAGTATGTGCAGGACACAACTTTAATCCAGTCCTTCCTTCCTTCTGTTACATTTACTCACAGATAAATAAACTGTGTGCACAAATATGAACTAAAAACACAGCATGTGCATTGCCAGAAACTATTTTCTTTTGACCAGTTTCAGTTAGATTTACATAATGGCTTGTTTTTCCATTACCAATGGTCTCTGTGTGCATGATCAAAACGCTTAGCCGACTGAGATTGTTACAGTACATTAAGGGCTTGTTTTCAGTTTCGCAGTTAGGTTTATAGATAAGATCAGTGCAGCATTCTTCCCCACATTTGGGGAAAGGGAGGGGGGGGGGTTCAAAATCTGAATTGCCCTTAAAATTTTGGATTAGTTTCTTTCATATTTCTCAGATTGAACATGTATGTTTTCTCTGTTCATTTATGTTGTTTTGTTACACATATGAAAAGAGCATATTTCCAGCATGATCAACAAGCAAAGCCTGTTGGGAACATTAAATAATGCTTTGTGGGTTTACTTTCACTTGTAATTAGCATTATAGATATGATATACACACCACCTGCTCAGGAAGATCACTGGGTCATAGTGAGTGTTTCTCCTTTCACAGAGAGCACCACTATGTCCATGTAACTACAGTCACCATGAATTTACCAACACGGGGGGATTTTTACACTAGTTCGCCTCGGCATAATTATGGAACTGGAATCCAACCACATTGTCACCAAGACAGTAGGGCGTGAAGGGCCACATATTGCAAGGATTTAGGGGCACTGTTTGTTTTTTTTAAGTTATGGTCAGTGAGGAGGAGGAGTAGAATGCTGTGGAGTTCATTTGGTCTGAGACTATATGAAAGGGTCTGCACTCTGCTTCATAACATGTGGTCAACCAGATACTGCCACCTGCAGCACCAGTCAGAAACCACTAGCAACACTTTCAGAGAACCATCCACTTGGCAGTTGGAACTGATCAGTGTGGTTCTAGTCTTCTCATTTGAGTTACAGTATACTAGGCAAATACGCAAGAAGAAGCCATCCTGGATTGATCATTATTTTGTTCAGGTATTTGCCTTCGATGAACACAGGGAACAGGCATAATCAGGTCATCATGCAGAGTCAACAGGAAGCAGTCATTATCAGGTCATCACATGGAGTCTACAGGGAGCAGTTATTATCAGGTGGAGTCCATAGGGAGCAGTCATTATCAGGTCATCAGGTGGAGTCCATAGGGAGCAGTCATTATCAGGTCATCAGGTGGAGTCCATAGGGAGCAGGTATTATCAGGTCATCACGTGGAGTCCACAGGGAGCAGTCATTATCAGGTCATCAGGTGGAGTCCACAGGGAGCAGTCATTATCAGGTCATCAGGTGGAGTCCACAGGGAGCAGTTATCAGGTCATCAGGTGGAGTCCACAGGGAGCAGTCATTATCAGGTCATCAGGTGAAGTCCACAGGGAGCAGTCATTATCAGGTGGAGTCCACAGGGAGCAGTTATTATCAGGTCATCAGGTGGAGTCCACAGGGAGCAGTCATTATCAGGTCATCACATGGAGTCCACAGGGAGCAGTCATTATCAGATCATCAGGTGGAGTCCACAGGGAGCAGTCATTATCAGATGGAGTCCACAGGGAGCAGTCATTATCAGGTCATCACGTGGAGTCCACAGGGAGCAGTCATTGGTGGAGTCCACAGGGAGCAGTCATTATCAGGTGGAGTCCACAGGGAGCAGTCATTATCAGGTCATCACATGGAGTCCACAGGGAGCAGTCATTACCAGGTCATCAGGTGGAGTCCACAGGGAGCAGTCATTATCAGGTCATCAGGTGGAGTCCACAGGGAGCAGTCATTATCAGGTCATCAGGTGGAGTCCACAGGGAGCAGTCATTATCAGGTCAGGTGGAGTCCACAGGGAGCAGTCATTATCAGGTCATCGTGTGGAGTCCACAGGGAGCAGTCATTATCAGGTCATCAGGTGGAGTCCACAGGGAGCAGTTATCAGGTCATCAGGTGGAGTCCACAGGGAGCAGTCATTATCAGGTCATCATGTGGAGTCCACAGGGAGCAGTCATTATCAGGTCATCGTGTGGAGTCCACAGGGAGCAGGCATTATCAGGTCATCACGTGGAGTCCACAGGGAGCAGTCATTATCAGGTCATCACGTGGAGTCCACAGGGAGCAGTCATTATCAGGTCATCAGGTGGAGTCCATAGGGAGCAGTCATTATCAGGTGGAGTCCACAGGGAGCAGTCATTATCAGGTCATCAGGTGGAGTCCACAGGGAGCAGTCATTATCAGGTCATCAGGTGGAGTCCACAGGGAGCCGTCATTATTAGGTCAATATGTGGAGTCCACAGGGAGCAGTTATTATTAGGTCATCATGTGGTACCCCCCAGATTTCATGTTTGTGACTGACCTTCGCTAAGTGCTGTTTGTGTGTATGGTATCGGTGTTTGTCAGAAATGTACCCAAAGCACTGTTTTTCATGTAAACCACCAAAGCGTAGTACATTCTTTTGGCCTACCTTCTGCTCTGATTGTAGATCTGATCCCTTTTTTTGTTGTTTGTTTTATCAGGAAATGATTGATCCAGACCCTAAGGTGCTGGTGAAATATGACTTGGAAACAGCCATGCCCATCAGAGACAGCAATGGCCGTTGTATCAAGATCAAACCAGGTCAGTCACTGTTATTTGGTGCAACAGTGTTTATGTATATCTTGCACTGTAAATGTGGGTGTGTGCCAGAGCATAGGGGCGATGTGTGTGTTGGAGGTAGGTGGATGTGCATCTGTTTAAATGAGACTTGTGGCATACACATGTTTGAATGGAAAGTGTGCATTTGTGAGGTGTGTATATGGCAATGTTTCATGTGGTTGTTTATAGGCAACAATAATTAACATAGGTACCATCATTGGATGATAATGTGATTATCAGTATTGTGCCGGTATATCACTTATAAAAACACTGTACTACAGTTCGGGATGTGAAACATCAAAACCTTTTTGATGAATTTGAAAGTCGGATTCATTTCAATCATTATCATCATTCATACACACATATGCTTGTACTCATACACAGACGCATGTGCATACACACGTACAAATTAACACACAAGCACGCACACACACACGCACGCACGCACACACGCACTCCACTCTGTCTCTTGTCATGAGAACAGTGACTGACACTGGGGCAACATTTCCCAGTTTTTGTCAGCACATCTTTTGGCTTGGCACAGTGAATATTCTACTCCATACCACACAACCCTTTTTTTTTTTCATTTGTTTGCTCTCATTCCTCCCTGCCTTTTCTGTAGCATTACATCCAGAACGTTCACCTGAGATCTCTCCTGACACAGCCACTTCCTCATCATCCTGACCCAGTCCCAGGACTGGCAGTCCACAGAGAGCCATAGGTATCAGTTTGTCATAAGACAACATACAGATAAATGTGAAACATTATTGCTAAAGCTCCACCAAAAAAAACATTCGACAAATGAATCATGAGACAAAACATGACGCGTTTTGACCTCTAAGGTCCTTTTCAGGCAAGATACACAACACTCGGGACAACAAACATGAATGAGCAATCATTCATTTTCATCCAATCTGGCACAAGATGGGCGTTCAACGCTCGTTCTTTTTTGTTGTCCTGAGTGTTGTGTATCCTGCCTGAAGAAGACCTAAGAGGTCGAAACGCGTCGTGTTCTGTCTTGTGATTCGTTTGTCAACGGTTTTTTTGGGGCGGAGCTTTAGCAATAATTTTTCAAATTTGTTTAGATTTCTGTCTACAGGTGCCTCACGTTACAACTACATCTGACATACAGATACTTTTGTAGTTCTGATCAATTTATGTGAGCAGTGAAGGTACCGTTCACTCAGAACATCAGTAATTGAAACATGGATCCTAAAATATATTGTTAGGCTATTCTTTTTTTTTTTAACTGTTTTGACAAGAAGTATTTTGATGAAATTTTTTTTTTAAGTAAATTGCTGCTCTGTGTTTTAGGCGAGGCAGGCCTCTTCATAGCAAAAGTGCCTGACATAGTAGTGAAGAACGGAACTCTGTCAGTGTACAAATCATCACAGGAAGCCAATGAGAAGAAACTGATCCGTAATGCCTTCAAAGATGGAGACCTGTACTTCAATTTTGGGGATGTCTTTTATTTGGACAAGGATTATTTTGTCTACTTCCATGACAGAATAGGGGACACGTTCAGGTATGGATGAGGCCTGATGGCTTTGTGTTGACTTCTTTTATGCCACTTTGTTGTAACAGCCCTTCTGTTTCTGTCTGTCTGTCTGCCCGTCTGTCCGTCTCTCTCTCTATCTCACTTTTTCTTTCTCTCTCTCTCTCTCTCTCTCTCTCTTCTCTCTCTCTCTCTCTCTCTCTCTCTGTCTCTCTCTCTCTGTCTGTCTGTCTCTCACTCTCATTCTTTCACTCTCTCTCTCTCTCTCTCTCTCTCTTGTTCTTCTTTTTCTTCTTCTTTTCCAAATGACAATGGTCAGTGGATTGACTTGTAAAAAAATATTAATAAAAGAAGCTAAAAACAAACCGACAAGGCACTGAATCTGTTCTGAGACAGTGTCCCATTCCCTTGTGGTACATGTGAAAGAGAAGTTGAGAGACTAATCAGGTTTACTGTCACATCAGCTATGTCATTTTGGTTGATCTAATTCTTACACTTCACTTCACGATGAGGCCAAGGTGTTTCATGGGTGTCATTGTTGCTGTCTAGTGACTACGCTGGGTGTACAGCTACAAGCTGGTAGTCATGCTTGCGCTGTACGGAGGATAATGGGCTTGTGTGGATAGAACCACCTGTCCCACACTTAATCCAATGTCACAGATTTCTGGAGGTGCACCTTAAGAGCATCACAGTGGCTTGAGGCTGCTGTAAGGATTGTGGAGTTTTCAGCAAAAGGACTTGTTTTGGATCATATTCTTAATGCCTGGTGATTTGTTTAGACCAGGAAGAGGCATCTTCCAGTGCTGACTCACAAGAGAACTCCTGATCTTATCGGCATTTGGCAAGAACTATCCTTGACAACAGGTTTGTCTCCTGTGATAAAGCCGACAGCTTTCCTGATACTATAGTGATGGAGGCATGTGGCCCAGCAGGAGTTGCTTCACCTTGTTGAAGGCCTTTGTATAATCCACCACCACTACCACCTCAATCTGGCTGTTGTCCACATTGGATGTCAGCTCATCTTGGAACACTGACAACTGTGTTTCATGGAGTGACACTTTTAGAATCTATGTTAGCTCACCACGCAGAGTGTGGTTCTTCTCCAGATGGACTATCAGCCGGCTCATGATGACGTGCTCAAGGATTAAACTAGGCACACCGATCAGGAAAGCTGTGCGGTAGTTTGATGAGTTGTACTGCTAACCCATGCTGACTACTGAAGAGCCTGTAGCCTCTAGCCAGTCGTTGGGGACATTTCCTGTGTTCAGTGACTTCTGGCAGAGCTGGGTCAAGATGGGCTCTGTCTCTACAATGGTGGTATCAAAGGTTGCTCACTCCATGGAAAGCGATGTATATAACCAAGAACAGCAGTGATGTTGCAGGGTGAGAACCTCTCAGTATTGCGCAAAAATCAGGTTTACAAACAATCACTGATGTACCTAAGTGAAATTACCATCTTATTTATTACAGCTGCAGGCATATTATTTGTGAATCATTACGTTCCCATCGTCTTGTTATATGAAACTATTATCAAGTATGAAAAAAAATCAAAAGAGCAAAATAGAGAACTTTAACATTTTCAGTAGTATTTTATACATTATGATGATTATAAGCTGATTGCTAATGTTCTCCAATTGTTTTTAAGTTTTGTCATGAACAAAGATAAAGTTTAAGATTTGAACTTCATATGAGCTTTTTAACCTGGTGTGTCACTATGGATGCACCTGTTCAAACAATGGGTGAGCTGAGAGCGTTCTGTGATCATCTGGCATGTCGGCTTCCTCATAGTTGTACATCATTGGTTCCAACTTTGACACTTTTCTCAGAGACATTATTTGTTTTACCATGATCTTTGGTTACACAAATTTCTCATGTCATTTGAAAAATGATGTTTCACCAAACTCTGTTGTACGTGCAGGTGGAAAGGAGAGAAACGTGTCCACCAACGATGTGGCCAATGCGCTGACCTCACTGGATTTCATTCTGGATGCCAATGTGTATGGGGTGACCGTACCAGGTGGGGAGGCTTTAATATCTTCTGAACATTTCTCTGTTTAAATTCTTTTTTCTTTTTTCTTTTTTTATTTTAATCTTCAGAGTCCCTTGTTCAAATTTTCAGTTTTTAACCCTCTTGACAGGCGAGAACCCGCTAGCGCCCAACCGGAAATCACACGGCCAAACGCTGAGCAACTGCCAGCGCCCGGTAAAACACGTGGCAACAATGGGCGCCGCCATATTTCTCGTAGAAAAGGAAGTCTCGCGAGAACGTGACTTCCTTCTTCCTGTGGCCATTTACTTCCGTTTGCAAAAAACCGCGAGTCGATACGTGCCGTAGTTCTCGAGTTACGAATTTTAAAGTTTTGTGGTTGAAATGCTGTTTTTCGCCATCGCTAACCTTGATTTCTGCCGTTCTATAATGAGATTTAGTGATGAAGATACTGTGATTTGTAGGATTTACGGCATAAGACTTAGTGAAAGTGCTGGGTAATGAAGCTTAGAGTGACCTAGATTTCGACGGGGATGATGTTCCAGGTATGATTCGGAAGAACGTTCTGAAGAAGATTTTTTTTCTTTCCCGAGTAAATGGCTCATATGATATTCTTCAAACTTATGATATAGCAACATATATATTCGTAGGAATTTTTAAAATTATTTTCATTTCACTATTTCCTTTCCTCTCTTTTAAATTAATTTCTAAATTGGGAAACCATGTTCAAATTACGGAGTTACTTACCTTGCCGATGGGTTTTCGGCGTAACTAAGCTCAGGTAAGTGCATACTAAAGACGGTTAATTGTGTGCCATTTCTACCTATAAATTTTACATACCAATCATGAAGAGGGCAGCGAAACTTAACTCGCAAGTTGAAGGCAGGTTGGAAACTGATGACAAGTTTCTTGATGGAAATCGGAACGGAGTGGACATGAGACCTGCTCCACTAGCCAGGCGTCAGTCTTTAAAGCAGTGAGGACACACAGCTCTGATTTCAGTGGATCAGATGCAGCTGTTTCTGTGTTTAGATCACTTTTGTCGGTTGTAAATTAGTCTTATTCAGTGTTATCTGTCCATGAATCAATAGATAAAGGGGTCGGTTCCAGAGTGGGTATGCATGTCCATTCTGTTCTGCTTTCCACCGAGAAATTCATCAGAATTTCCAACCTCAGTTCAACTTCTAAGGTAAAATCTGGCCGAGTTGTTTATGGTTGTAACACCCCGTCAGAGTCGGCTTACACCACAAAGTCCCGCTGTGTTGTTTGTGATTGTAACCCCCTGTCAGAGTCAGCTTACACCACAAAGTCCCGCTGTGTTGTTTATGATTGTAACCCCCTGTCAGAGTCAGCTTACACCACAAAGTCCCGCTGAGTTGTTTGTGATTGTAACTCCCCGTCAGAGTCAGCTTACACCACAAAGTCCCGCTGTGTTGTTTGTGATTGTAACCCCCCGTCAGAGTCAGCTTACACCACAAAGTCCCGCTGTGTTGTTTATGATTGTAACCCCCTGTCAGAGTCAGCTTACACCACAAAGTCCCGCTGAGTTGTTTGTGATTGTAACGCCCCGTCAGAGTCAGCTTACACCACAAAGTCCCGCTGTGTTGTTTGTGATTGTAACCCCCCGTCAGAGTCAGCTTACACCACAAAGTCCCGCTGTGTTGTTTGTGATTGTAACCCCCCGTCAGAGTCAGCTTACACCACAAAGTCCCGCTGTGTTGTTTGTGATTGTAACCCCCGTCAGAGTCAGCTTACACCACAAAGTGTGAATACTCTCCCCTGTCCCCCAGCTGTTAAAGTTCCAGTGACTTTGAGATGTGTTTTCTTTAACATCTGAGATGTGTTTTCTTTAACATCAAAAAACTGTCATTACTGAAAAAAATTATGGCTTGACTGAAGTCATACAAATGAGCTGGGATAGGTTTTTTAAGTTCTGTTAATACTTGGTATAGGTCCCAGACCTATAGCTACTGCTTGAAAACCACACAGCTTTCCTATACATGAATTTACAGTCTTTCTGTGTTCTTCTGCAAAAGACACAGTGATAGGCAACATGAAGATCAGTAGAAGCAAAGATGCGCAAAGATGCGCTTTTTAATGAAGAAGGTAAAGGCAGTTTGTATACCGTCCATTTTAAACGTTTTATGTTCCACAGCTTTATTCAGTGCCTTCAGGTTCAGAATAATTCTCTATCAACTGCCATTTTTTGCCCCTACAAATAATGGAAGAACATCAAGTCCTGGCTCAAAATTAGCTTCTTTAATCACTTTTAGCTGGAGCAAGGTTTCAATTTCAAAATCAATTGCCTCGTTTTTTCTACTTTGAAATATTTCAGACCATGATGCAGTGGGGTTTACATCAAACATAATTTTTGCCTTTTGCACTGTTCTTGAAATATTTGTCAGTTTTTTCCAATTTTGTTTTTTTAGTTAAAGTCTGCTTAGCAATAAAAGATTCCTGTTTTCTTTACAAGTACTGTTTTAAGTCAGATAAACAGAGATACAAATCACTGACTTGATCAAGGGGAGGGGCGTCATTACTGGCAGTGAGCGTTCACTCTTCCAGGGCTTCATGTTCTGTCCCTGTGCCTTCCACAGTTCACCATGCCAACACCCTGAAAAAACCATGAACAGCTGTGACTTGGACTTCTTCTCTTCTTCTGCGTACACAGGCTGATACTCTTGTGGACACCCCCAGTATAGGGAGTGGAGTTTTGTGTGTATGACCGGTTTTTATCCCGCCATTAAGGCAGCCATACTCCATCTTCGGGGAATGTGACTTGGACAATTCCTGTTTTTGTGGTCAGTGTATAGTTTCTAGACTTCCCTGGCCACTTCCAGTGAGCGATGGAATTCTAACCCCTGGGATATAACCACTCAGGCATAAAAGACGCATACTGGAAGCAGATTACGCCCCTGTCTCATGTGAGGTAAGGACTGTGGATGATTAGTCACTTCAAGATGAGGTCATGGTTGGCGTGAACTGTCAGTGTTAGGGCATCCGAAACAGTAGCTATGCACTCAGCTAACATCTTTCTAGTTTCTGTCTGCCCTGGGGGCAGGTTTCGGGGTAAAAATTTTGCTCAACTTTATGAGTTGGTTGCCACCCTGGGTCATCGCAACCGATTCTTTTGATAATGTGCGTTGCTATGCTTTGCTGACTTGTGGCGTTAGTGCTAGAAAGACTTCCTGGTTTGTGCAGGTCACAATGCAGTTTTCTAAAATCAAGTATTAGGCAAGTTCTGCTTTTAATTTGATGTCTTCAAGATTTTTGCCAAATTTCCCTTTCATTACACTTGCAGATTCATCCAAGACTTGGGGCCCCTTTTCCTCCAATTAGTCAAATGCTGATGCAATGTCAGCAGAACTGTTGTTGTCTCATTATCATTGTTGTCATACCCCTTGTACTTTGCATGAGGCTTCTCTCTGTTTTTTTCTCCATTGTCAGTGATACCTGTTTCCATGTCATCTTTTCCATCAGGCGGCAGTGCAACTTTATGACAAGGGGTAGTATCAGTTGGGATTTTGCTGCTCTGCAGCTTTCTGTTTTTTTCCTTTTTTTTTTTTTTTTTTTTTTGAAGGTCAGCAGTTTCCTCTTTTATCAGTTGACAGTTATCATCTGTCCGTCGGTGGTGTCACAGTCAGGTCCAACAGAGAACCCTGTGCCAGGGGCATACAAGTTCCCCTGTCAGTAAATTTTCCAGCTCCTCAGTGGAGGGGGACAGGTTACTGGTAGTACTGTGCAACTCAGTATCAGGCATTGTTGATCGGAGATCTAACACGATTTACAGTAAGTACACACAATAATGAATTTAATTCTGGGTTAGGATAACACACATTGGCAGGCAGGTCGGAGCTTGTAAATTCTGAACGTGTTCACAGGGAGTCAGGATGCTGAGTGCAGCGAGAGACAGAGTCAGCATGTGACTGATTCCATGGCTGAGTCTGAACCGATGGCTGGGTAGTGGTGCTTATCTCAGGGCCACTCCAAGAAGAAGTCAGACTTTGTTTTCAACGAGATTACTTTCATCTGTAGTATCATTGCACACGTTTACTGTAAAGTTCAGACTATAAGCCGCAACTTTTTTCCCCAGCTTTAAACCCTGTGGCTTAAACAACGATGTGGCTTATTTGCGGATATTACCGATTCCAGGAGCATCACACCATCGTCTGTTCTTAGCTTCTCTGTAACTCACCATATTGTGTTTATTGTTCATGAATTTTTCGATGAGCTCCATGTTAAAGTGTTAACTGTTCACGTTGTTACAGTGTTAACTGCTGACATTTTTAAATCAAGTCCGCACATATTGAAGCATTCAGATCATTTGCTCAAGCACGCATCCTCATCATGCCGAAAACGCGATGAAATGCCTACGATGCAGCTTTCAAGTTGAAGGCGATCGACCTGGCCATCAAAAAACGCAATCGAGCAGCTGCACAGGAGCTTGGAATAAATGAATCGATGATACGACGTTGGAGGAAGCAGCGCGGAGAACTGTCTTGTTGCAAGAAGACGACAAAGGCATTAGCAAGGCTGGACTGTGTGCTGCAGCAAACGAAAGTGCAAGCGACGAAGCAGCAGCGACCTTCACCTTGCCTCAAGAGGAAAGCGACGGTGAAAACAAGGCTGAAGTCAGTGAGAAGATGGCGGAGGAAGCGCTACTATTTCTGTTCAACTCCAACACCGAAGGAGAAGACGCAGATTCAGTGGACAGGACGATGATGACACTGAATAAATGTGATAATCCTAAGATTATTAACTTTATTGTTTTTAACCAGCCGCCGTGGCAAAGTGGTTAGCGTTGCGGACTCCCGGCTGGGAGGTCGTGGGTTCGAATCCCATCAGAGTCATGTGGGTTTTTTCTGCCCCGACCAGCTCCTACCCAGAGTTGAGTTTGCTGCGGACTCAGTTGGGAAGACTGGGACCACACAGTCGAGTTTCATCCACTTAATGGATGCGTTTCTGAGAGTGTTGCTCAAATTTCTTGACCAACACTGCAGGTGCCTGTATCTCTCGGGCCTGGTTGACACCGGGATATATTATGAAAGGAAGCGTAGAGTACAGCCCTGTCATGTAGTCTCAGACCGAAATGGAAATCCGTAGCATCATCTTAATCATCCTCATTCTCATTGATCTGCATTAAAAAAAAATGTCTCAAATTCTGTTGCCCTTCATGCCCTGCTCTCATGGTGACCTCAGTTTTGATGTCCTCTCCACGTCTGTGGCCTTGGTTTGGTTCCGTCGGGTTACCGGTATCGGCGAGTCCATGGGGGCTGTCGTTGGATGGACGTGGTGGCGCCCTCCGGAGGCAGAGCTCACTCACGCCGGCTCTGCAACTAAGCCATTATTGTCGTCAGTTGGGGGCTTAGTAGGTGGTGTCCTGCTTATGTTAGATCAGAACAAGCACCACTGAACACCACTGAAGTGACTCGGTGGCAGTGCAGTGTCTCCTCCAGTGGGTTGCCTCTTAATGACTTGACATTGACTGCTCCCTGTGGATTGCTGGTGCCGGGCTGCGGCAGGGTCGACCGGGCTGTGGCTGTGGATGGGGTGTCAGAATGAGCGGCGTGGGTGCACTGCCTTTGAGGGGCGCAGAGGTTGGGACAGCAAAAAAAATAATAAACCCTTTATTTTTGTTGTATATATCTGCGGCTTATAAACCAGTGCGGCTTATTTGTGAAAAAAAAGTTAAGATTTTTTTTAATTTAGTGGGTGTGGCTTATGTACAGGTGCGCTCAATAGACCAAATTCTATGGTGCTAGATGTGCAACTTTAAAAGAGTTTCTTGAAATTGAAAAACATATTTCGTGATTCTTGTTTGTGTTTACACTCGACAAAAATTTCATGAACTTGGTCATGAAACTGATTTTATGTTGAAAAAATAAGTGGTTTGCAAAATAATTGTGATCAGAAACAGTTACTTCTATCGGTGAACATGGACTACAAGACCAAACAAGTAGATTAACCCTCTGCCTGCTGCATGACATTGTGCTACATGCCTGTGAGAATACCATGCCAAGGGAGGTAACTCCGCAACACTTACACACTTGCCATAAAGAAACTTCAATAAAAAAAATTTGCTTTTAACTCATTTATTCTATAAAAGTAATGAAAAAAAAGTCGAAGACATCACTCCGTCAAAACCAGCCATTTTTTCCCATATATAGTGAACTGGTACATGAGGAAGAAGAAAAAAAGACGAACAGACTAACTCTACTTCGGTGTCCTAGCTCAGTGCTAAAACAATTTTCCCTAAATTCACTGTACCCACAGAATATTATGGATTAGGAGCACATAGTGATTTTCCGAGTCTGAACAAAGTACTGAATCCTTCAGGAACAAAATAAAGTCATACTATATGGTCTGCACACTAAATAATCAACTTTTGTGGTGAAGGAAAAAAATAAGCCCAAACTTCAACAATTTTGTTAAACTGAAGGCATCACATACAAGAAGATTTCTTCTAACTACTGAGGGGGAAAATAACACAAACAGATTACTGGATACTGGACTTGAAATTGTGATGGAATTTAGCAAAAATGTGCTTTTGCACAAGTGCACTAAGCAATCGACCCCCCCCCCCCCCCCCCCCCCCCCCCCCCCCCCCCCGACACACACACTGTGGTGATGATGTACCTCTTATCCATCACCCTCTGCTTTTTGATAAACAGCAGTTTTAATTTAGGCCAGAGTTTAATGCTCATCCTTTTTGCTTGCATTGGTGCAGCAAATAAATTTGTTTCTCGCTAAAAGTCTGCCAAAATTCCTCTGAAATCAAAAGGCTTAAGGTGACGCTCCCACAGGCAAATTATCAGACACTCCCACTGACTGACCCGGTCTCCTGGCTGCCAAAACAAGCGAAACTTTGGGGGCTTCACTTCTTGTAGCCTGCTACTCCAGTCAGCTATTATAGAATCTCTAGCAACTTTTGTTTTTCAAATTTTCTTTTGGTTGGGGGGGGGGGGGGGGGGGGGGGGGGGGGGGGGGGGGGGGGGGGGGGGGGGGGGGGGTGCTGGGCCCAGCAGCAATGGGCAGTTCGACATTGTCATTATCATCACCTGAATCATTATCGATTCCGAGCACAAAATCAGTCCGCAGTCGATCTTTATTTATAACTAGGTCAAGATCGACATCCAAATCGTCTTGCTTCAAATCTTCTTCAAGAGTGCCGCCCTCAGATGCACTCTCTTCATCACTATCACATCAGAAAATGAATTCTACAAGTTGCATAGTTACTTGATCCGCCATTTTCTCAAAAATCTTCGCGGAAAACAAGCAGAGCTTTGAAAATTCACAGCAGCAAAACTGCTCCACCAAAACTCATGCAACAAAAACCAAAATGGCATCCAGAAACAGCCGTACTGGAAGACTCTTCTGTCGCAGTTGCATTCTGGGATATGTAATGGTGGAAGTGAAAGTAGTTGACCTAGTATTCAGCAGTCGATCCGGTATTCAGAAGGACGAAATCTCGTGGTCTATCCGGTAGGCATTGGGTTAACCCATGTTTACCAGAGACTCAACATGGCTTATCTTTGTGAGCCCCTAGCAGACAGCATAGTTGTTTTCATTGTCAGAATAATACAACTTCCCTGGACAAAGAAAATCATCAGTCACAGGCTTAAAACTACAGAAATTGACATCCAGATTCCATAAAGCAGTGATAATGGGAGCATGGTTGAGGTCATAACTGATGTTCCTGCACTTTTGTGGAAAATGTACTCTGCACATAAATGTGTAGCAAAGTCTTTAGTCCCCTTACACACAAAATTTGTATCCAGTTCAATATGAATGAAGAATGTGTGTGTCTGTGTTCAGGTCATGACGGACGAGCAGGCATGGCCGCCCTGAGCCTCACCAAAGCAGGCAGACTGAGCCCAGATCAGCTGAGGAAGATCTTCACCCTGTGTCAGCAAGACCTGCCGGTGTACGCGCGGCCCTTGTTTCTGCGTGTGCTGCCGGAGGAGGTTCTGACAGGCACGTACAAACAGCGCAAGGTGGAGCTACGTGAGGAGGGCTACGACCTCAGCAAGGTCAAGGACGACCTGTATTACTTGGACACCAAAGCGGCGACCTACTCCCCGCTGACGCCTGAGGGGCTTACAAACGTTTTTGCATTCCAGGTTGTGAAGAGGAGAAGCTGGAGAGAAAGATGGATGGAAAGATGGGAGATTTTCTGACCTTCTGCATTCCAATCTTGAGAAAGACCTCAAGCAAAAGGGGAGGTCAAAGGTCCTCTGACTTCCTGCATTCCAAGTTGTCAAGAGGGAGACTGAATAGACAGCAGAGGTCTTTATCCTTTTTTTTTCCAGTTGCAAAGAGAGAAGAACAAAAGCGAAATTACCGCTCCGCCAAATGAAGGAAAAAAGCAGATTAGAAAACAAACGAACACAACGCATTTCAACCTACTGGGTATTCTTCAGGCAGGAAAAACAACATTGAAAACAATGAAAAAAAAGGTCAAAGAAAGAGTCACATACTCTTCATTCAGTCTGGATGCAAAATTTGGTCTTAGGTGAACAAGCAATGGAACTGAGGTTAGATGGGAGAAGATACATGTGAAAATAAGAATAATGGCAAGAAAATTATAACAAGAATAGTAATAATAATGATAATGAAAATAATGATGATGATCATAATAATAATGGAATCATAATCATATGATAATGACACCAACGATAATGGTAATACACTGTAGTAATTGTAGTAACAATAACGATCATGATGGAAGAATAAAAGGAGTAAGGAGAAGAATAAGAATAGTTGTAACAATTATAGTTATAGTGGTATTATTTTAAGTACAATAACAACATAGAAAATGGAAAAGATAATAATAAGTAAGCAGCAATATTGAAGTCATTATCATCATGAATATCATCATTGTCTTTATTCATACTATACACACGGCACACGAGACCCCGGCGTTTTCTTCGCGCTCAGTGTGAGCAAGACTTTGCCATTTAACTGGCCGGCAGCGAAATAAAGCGCTCCGCTATTAACCAATCAGCGTGAACGCGCGCACCTCGGCCAGCATCAGCAGCAGGAAAGAAGGCCGACGCTACCCGCCATAGTTGCGCTTGGTGTTCTCTGTGGTGAATTTGTGCAAAAAGTGCGAATTTCGGTGTGCTTTGGATACTGCAGTTCATCATCTTCGGTGGTTGCCGTGTTCAAATAGTCTTAGCTCTGTAAAGAAGTAGACAGGATATCACTTTTGTCCAGATCTTCAAAACACTAAATCCATCAGTGCGAGCGACTGGAAAACGTTTCCTT
The DNA here is from genome assembly GCA_018398815.1 of Conus ventricosus. Taxonomy (NCBI): domain Eukaryota; kingdom Metazoa; phylum Mollusca; class Gastropoda; order Neogastropoda; family Conidae; genus Conus; species Conus ventricosus. The sequence goes on from CM031608.1 coordinate 22,434,280, forward strand.
CTTTGAGATAAGTAAAATTCGTGCATTTTGGGGTTTGTTGACAATATTAAAACTTAAATTCAGGTCTTTTGGGGTTTGTTGTCCGCTTTTACAATTGTTATCAGGAAAGTTTTTAGTTTCCAGTATTAAGTTATCAAAGTCATATACCGGCAACAGGCTGCTGGAAGGCTATACGTGGGTGGTTAAAGTACTGAAACCGTGCTTGTTCCCGGTTCAGTAAGCCTCTCCGTGTCTGACGTCACTGTCTGTGTCGGTTTAACACGCAGCGTGGTGCTCCCTGCTGGCCTCGTGCTGTTCGTTCTCTCTCTCTCTCTCTCTCTCTCTCTTCTCTCTCTCTCTCTCCTCTCTCTCTCTCTCTGGTTGTCTGTCTGTCTCTTTCTCTCTGACTCTCTCTCTCTCTCTCTCTCTCTCTCTCTCTCTCTCTCTTCTCTCTCTCTCTCTCTCTCTCTGGTTGTCTGTCTGTCTCTTTCTCTCTGACTCTCTCTCTCTCTCTCTCTCTCTGTGTGTGTGTGTGTGTTTGTGTGTGTGTGTGTGTGCACGCACGTGTCCTTGCTGCCGTACAGTTAATGCGTGCGTTTGAATGTGTGTGTGTGTGTGTGTGTGTGTGTGTGTGTGTGTGTTGCTATCACTTTAGAGCGATGAAGGTTCTTTTTTTCTTTCTTAACGGCATCGTTTAATGCCCCACCCCCACCCTGCCCTCACTGCTCCTCCATGAGTCGAGTACTTGCTGGCTGGCAACCAATGCGACAATTTCCAAATCAATTCACAGGAAAGTGATAAAGAGAATCAGTCTGTGAGACTTCTTAGTTGTTTGCATACAAAGGAAAACAGCAATACTGTATTATCATCTTCCATGTAACGGGACCTTCGGGTCCCAACGCTCGAGCCCATCAGAAACTCCATGCCAAATCGAGACACACTTTTAAAATCAGTAAACGTCGGTCCTGGAGAAGCTTCTGCTCCAGGCTGACATCTAAAACTTCTAAGAAAAAAGTTTGGAACATCATTAGAAAAATCAAAGGGAAGAACACCAACCCCTCCATTCATCACTTGAAACTTGCTGATGCTCTGATCACTGACAAACAAGCTGTTGCTAATCTGTTGTCCTCCACCATCCAACAGAACTCATCGTCTTCAAATAAATCTGCAGTCTTTTTAAGAAACAAAGAGATTAGAGAGAAATCTTCATACAATTTCACATCAGACAACTCTGAAACCTATAATCTTCCTTTTTCAATCGTTGAACTCAAATTAGCTTTACAAACCTGCACTGATTCTGCCCCTGGTCTGGATGACATTCATTATCAGGTTGTGAAACATTTTCCAGAAAGCTGTCTCCAGACTCTTCTCCAAGTTTATAACCATATCTGGACCACAGGGTCCTTTCCGCCCTCCTGGCGGAAAGCCCTGATCATTCCCATTCCAAAGCCTGGAAAGGACCTTACCAACCCTTCCAACTATCGCCCAATCGCTCTGACCAGCTGCCTCTGTAAGCTGATGGAAAAGATGGTCAACTCCCGTCTGATGTGGAAGCTGGAAACCGATGGTCTTTTGGCCAGTGAACAGTGCGGTTTCCGGAAGTACCACTCGACGGTTGACCATCTAATCCGTCTGGAAACAACCATCCGCAACGCCTTTGTTAACAAGCAGCATGTGGTCGCTATCTTTTTTCGACCTCGAAAAGGCGTACGACACCACGTGGAAAGCAGGAGTCCTCATGGACCTGCACAGACTTGGTTTTTGGGGGTCACCTGCCTCTGTTCATTCAGAACTTTTTAGCCGATCGACAGTTCCAGGTGCGTGTTGGCACCACACTCTCTGACATCCATGGGCAGGAGTTGGGTGTTCCTCAGGGGAGCATCCTTTCTCCCGCCCTTTTCAGCATTAAAATAAATGACATTGTCCAATCGATAAGCCTGGGCACTGAGTCCTCTCTGTTTGTTGATGACTTTGCGCTGTATGCAGTTGGAGCTTCTTACGCCAGTGTACAGCGTCGACTCCAACTTTGTGTCAACAGAATCCAACAGTGGCCGAGGAAAACGGGTTTACCTTCTCCCGTACCAAAACTCAGTCAATTCATTTCCACAATTTTCGTCGATTCTTTGCTGATCCTGAAATTCGTCTGGACAAGTCCACCATTCCAGTTGTAAAAGAAGCCAAATTCCTGGGAGTTATTTTGACCAAAAACTCAACTTCTCCAGCCACATCAAAAACCTCAAAACTTCTTGCCAGAAAGCACTGAATATTCTGCGGGTCGTAGCGCACACCGACTGGGGCGCTGATAAGAAAACTTTGTTGCACCTCTACAGAGCCCTGGTCCGTTCCAAACTGGACTACGGCTGTGCTGTGTACGGCTCCGCAAGATCGTCTTACCTCAAACTCTTGGACCCTATCCACCATCAAGGGCTTCGTCTCTGTCTTGGAGCGTTCCGCACCACCCCTGTGTACAGCCTGTACGCAGAGGCGGGTGAACCTTCACTGTCCAACCGCAGGCTGAAACTGTCTTTGAATTATTATATCCGACTGTTCTCAGAACCACAGAATCCTGCCTATGACTGTGTCTTTGACCCTCCGTTCCAAAGTAAGTTTGAAAACAACCCGAAATGTATTCCGCCGTTTGGTCTTCATATGCGGCCTCACGTGCGGAATGCAGGTCTAGACCTAGGAGTTGTGTCCAATTTTTCCAAGTTTCCGGATCAACCTCCGTGGACCTTTTTCACACCAGAGATTTGTTTCGACCTCGCAGCTTTTCGCAAAGAGTCTACCAGCTCTCTGGTGTACAAGGCATTGTATGCTGACCTCTGTTCCAAATTCCCATCCTGTCAAAAAGTTTTCACTGACGGTTCCAAGTCTGAAGACGGAGTGGCCTGTGCAGCCTACTGCCCTGGGGCTCCTTCTCAGATACTGTTGGAACATACTCATTCCGATGCTTCTGTCTATTCTGCTGAACTTACCGCTCTGGTTTTGGCTTTGAAGATAATCTCGCATTCTTCGAAGAGGGACTTTCTGGTTCTGTCGGATTCGCTGTCAGCTTTGGAGGCCATAGCTGGCCGCAACCTTCAGCATCCAGAACTTTACTTTTTTTTTAACTTTTTAGCAAGTTGAAGGCGGACGGTTACAACATTACTCTTGCTTGGGTTCCTGGTCATGTTGGCATCGGCGGGAACGAAATGGTTGATCGTTTAGCCAAGAACGCCACAAGAGAGAAACTGTCCAACGTTTATATCCCCTGCTCAGATGTGAAACCTAAAATTAACGATTATGTGAGAGACCTCTGGCAGGAGGATTGGAACACACAGACGAGTAACAAACTCTTTCAGATCCGTCCAAACCTTAAGGACTTCCTCCCATCTACGTCAGGAGGTCGTAAAGAGGAAACGGTTCTGTGCCGGCTGCACACCGGCCATTCATATTTTACCCATTCCTACCTTTTAAAGAGTGAAGAAGCTCCGTGGTGTATTCCATGTCATGCGCCACTCACAATGAAACATGTTCTTTTAGAGTGTTGGGACTTGCACGATGTGAGACACAAACATTTTACAGCGGAGTCCATGAAGATCCTGTTCAGGGATGTCCCGCCTGATGTGATCCTTGAGTTTTTGAGAGAGATTAACATTTTTCATCTGATTTAAGATTTTACGGAAGAAAGATTTTTAATGCAATTTCTGGTGCGTTTCTAGACGATGTCATTTAATGAGATGTGTGAAAGTTTTTTTTGTTTTTTTTTTTGTTTTTTTTTTTTGACTGGTGAGTTGATTTTAACGTGGTGACAGCCCTGATGTGGCCCTTTGCGGTCGACTGGGCTATAAGCAACATTATCTTATCTTCCATGTAACGGGACAGTCCGTGATAAGTAACATGTTGAGCTGAGTTTTAACAATGATGGATACATCCTACATCCACCACGCTGCACAACCGTGAGTACAAAATCTCTCTGTCTTCCTCTGTCCTGTCTTGCATTGCCCTCCCCCCTCCCCCCTCACTCTTTCTTTCGCCCCCTCTCGCTTTGCTTTGATTCTCTATCTCCCTCTTTCTCTCTCTCTCCCACACACATGGTCATGTGTGTGTGTGTGTGTGTAAAAACTCAGCATGTTACAAACGTAGCGTAAAAAAGCATGAAACATGCACACCAAAATCTGTTCATGTTTATGTGGAAATTAAGCATGTTACAATCACAGCAAAAACAAATGCATGAAACACGCAAACCAAAATCTGTTCATGTTTATGTGGAAATTAAGCATGAAACGCGCAAAACAAATTGTGTTGGCTAGTAATGTGTGTTTACGTCTGCGTCTGGTGAATGGGCTTGACAACGTTTTGAGGACAGCAAACAGTGAGCGAAAGTATTACCGTAAGTATTAAATCTCTCTCTCTCTCTCTCTCTCTCTCTCTCCTCTCTCTCTCTCTCTCTCTCTCTCTCTCTCTCTCTCTCTCTCTCTGTGTGTGTGTGTGTGTCTCTGTGTGTGTGTGTGTGTAACGTAATGTAATGTAATGTAAAAGGATAAACATGATAAAATTATAATTCCTATTCAAAACACACACACACACACACACACACACACACACACACCGCCGGAAAACTCACACACGCGGACAGACACACGAGCGCGTTCAACACTAGATCTAGAAAATACGCGCACCGTTGTAAGTGAATATCGTTAATCAGTCCGAGGGAAAAGATGTGTTTTGTGTGTTGTTGTTGTTGTTGTCTTCAATTTAACGTCTTTCCACATAAAATGATATTAGACCAAGGTTGTGTGTGTGCGTTTCTTTTGCCCTCTATCTGTCTCTTTCTTTGTCTGTCTCTCTCTCTCTCTCTCTCTCTCTCTCTCTCTCTCTCTCTCTCTCTCTTTGTGTGCATGCGTTTTGCTCTCTCTCTCTCTCTCTCTCTCTCTCTCTCTCCTTGTCGGTCCAGCAGTACGGTAATTGTAATGTTGTTTATAGCAAAGCCGACCACAAAGGGCGATACCAGGGCTGACACAGCAGTACAAGTGGTCAGTAGTTCCTGCAAAGCCACTTTCTTGGCTCTGGGAGACCAGCATTACACATTCCGATCGGCACAGCGTGTACCTCGCCACAGTGAAGCTGCTGTTCCGCGCTGCGTGTATCTCGCCACAGAGAAGCTGGGATGGAATGCGAGAGGGATGGATGGGGGTGGGGAAGGTGGGAGTGCTACTGCGGGAAGGGAGGTTGGGCACTCGTTAAAAATAGGCGGCCTTCCTCGCCGGCCAAGATGTTGTAATTGCGTGCGCCGTGTACAATGAACTTTATTCCATTTGTATTTTATACATTTCTATATATTTGTATGTATTTCATGGATTTTCTGTTTCATTATTATCATTATTTTGATGATGATGATGATGATAAGTATTTGTACATGTTGTATTATTGTAACTGTTCTCATCCTCATCCTTTCTCTTCTTCAGTTATCAACATTATTACTACAATCATTATTACCGTAATTGTATTATGTCCTTGTAATACAATTATTATGATTTTCTTATCATTTTTATTATTTAAACCTGCATCTTCTCACCTTCAACCTCAGTTTCATTCCATAATTTTAGTTGTTCACCCAAGACCAAAATGTTGCAACCAGATCAAAGAGATAAGTGACTGTCTACTCATCCTTTGTATTCACTGTTATGAAGGTTGTTTTTTCCTGCCTAAAGAAGACCCAGTACGTCAGAATGCATTGTGTTTGTTTTGTAATTTGTTTACTTCTTCATTTGGCTGCCCAGTCATTCTGTTTTTGCTCTTGTTTCAATCTCCCACTTTGAAACCCATAAAGAGATGCCTGTAAAGAAGGGGATGTGAGAAGTTGTCCGACCTTTTTACATGCCAAGTTCTGAGGAGCAGAATGAATGTGGAAAGAAAGGGAAGGTGGAGAGATGACATTTTCTTCTGTCTGTACCAGTCTTGCTATGTGAATGCTCATATCTTCTATGACAGTCAGGCGTTAGACAGCTTATGATTTGAATTTGTTTTCTCTTAATTGTGTCTTTGTTTGCTTATATTTTAAACTTGTTTTCTCTTAAATTGTTGATTTTGTTTGCTTTTAAATGGATGCAGAACTCGGATTTATAATATATTTGTTGTGAACAAAGTTGGACTGTGAACACAGCAGAGAGTTGCCTTTGGCAATGTCTGACAATAATGATTGTGTCATGTATTAAGAAACTAAGAATCCGGTAGACCCAGCCCTAATTTTCAAAAAAATGTTTTATATATTTTGTTGTTTTTTTTAGTGTACACAATTATCAGGCTGCCATTTCAAAAATTTACTGGCATTGTTTCTTTTGCTTTCTTGTTTATGTGTAAGCATGCATGTCTGCCCAATTTTTGTTACACCTCAAACTTCAAAATCAGGAATACTCGGCAACTTTCAAGGAGACAATAAAAGAGATGTCTGACTCCTCAAAATTCAAAATTAGGAATACTTGGCAGCTTTCAAGAAGACATAAAAAGAGATGTCTAAAATTATCTTTATCATATTGTTGACATGCAGGAAATACATTATTGGAAATGAAAAATGCAAACACGCCTTAATTGCACTTGTAGAAGTACCTGGAGGTAGACTGTTTACCGAGACTGAAAAGGCTTGTAGCAGACAGGTCCGTACGCTCCGCCTTGGTATTTTCATTGTTTTGCAATATTCGAGCCCTTTGGGTGTTGCTTTGAATGCTTTATTGAATGGTTCAAAAAGCTGTTGGTAAATTCAGTTTTATCGCATCCACCTTTGCAACTTCATCACCAACAGATCCAAATTAAAACAACTTATGTCAGGGCTGTTCTAAAAAGAATCTGGTGAATTTAAACAATGCTGAAATTTTCGTGTAATTGTCAGTCTATTTATATTGCTGACAGTCATGTCTCCCGCCAGTCCTGATGCAGATGGGGATGTTACAGACATTAATTTCATACTAAACCAATAGTGGATCAGTCCTAATGCTTTCTTATATTATGTTAAAAGGCCAATTTGCATGCTCCTTTCAAAAGGTGTGGGATTGTTTCACTTGTGTTTCTTCCTCAAAAGAGAAAGATCTCACACTAAATCATCTTATACAGCTCTTTTTGATGCGGTTTTGGTGTTGAAAAAAGAACAAGCAAGCAAACAAACAAAAAACTCATATGTGCACATACCCATGGAAAGACGTGCACCGGCAGCAGCCTTGCCTTGCTGTCAGTTTCACCTTAGATGGTGTGTCATTTTCAGGGATCATCTCATCTCCCAAAGAAATAAAAGGTGAGTTCACTGTTGTGACGTTTGTTTTCATGTAATGCATGGTGCAGAACCAAATTTCTGGAACATTTTGTGATTATCCATGACAAAGATTGACCTGTTGTATTGGTCGGCATGCATGTATATCGGACACATTCATCAGGACTACAATCCAGAAACAGTTTTGACAAATTACAATTCCTGCTCAACCTGCTCAATGGCAAACTTGAGAAGTATCCAATCAGGGACATTGTAAATTGTATATGAGAAGGGGAATGGTTTCTTCTATGATGCTGTTACCTCCCCACCCTACCTCTTGGCCTCATGTCTGTTCTACCAGTTTATGTACATGTTTATATTGGCACAGTTTTCAGCGGCTTTTTTTTTTTATAACTTATACAATTACTCAAGAACATTTGTGTAATATAATTATTTGTGTAATATGATGATAACTTCAAGAGATGCTGAAGGTACAAGAAAGTTGAAATTTAATCAGGAGTTTTTCATCAAGATTTTATCAAGACTTTTCAATGCTTTTTTTTCAATTTTTTTTTTTTAGATTAGATTACACGTCATTGTCTAAGATCATTACTGTTACTGTTGATATGTTGCAATGTGAAAACCCAAACATGAAAAGAAATAAATGATTTTGATATGCAACAGTTTCAACTTTATGCTGTTGTTTGTGCAGAGACACTGACATCATAAATTTGGAATGTATTTAATGGGAATCATTCTTAATGCTACAGTGTGAGTTTGACAAGATTTTTTTGGTTATGAATATAATATTCTGTTACGAAATTACATTTTGGTTCACAGAATGTTAAAAGTATTTTGATGTTAATCTGTATTCGCCAATCGCAAAACTTTTGAGATTGATTGTGACTATGCATTGACTTTCTAAGGATGAAGTATTTCCCAGGCAAATCTGACAATACACAGCAAAGTAAGTGTGTTTGATCTCTGTCATTTTTGATCATGCGTTTAAGGAACTCTTGTGGCTTACGATTCCAGGCATTGTTGCAGGTCTTCCAATTTGGAGCAGGTGTATTCTTGGTTCTCTCATTTCTGTTGTGTTCACTTGTAAATCGACTCGGTGACGCATAGCAGCTGATTCCTTCTTACTTTCTGTCCCTTACACACCTTTGTTTGACACAGCTTTCATGTGCAATTATGTGTGTGTGTAATGTTTGAATAAAAGGTATCTGCGGACTGATCTTGATAATAATAATTATAATACAGATTTTTATCGAGGTATATATATATATATATATATATATATATATATATATATATATATGTGTATATATATATATATATATATATATATATATATATATAATGCTGAACAAATAAGTAGTGGGGGAAAACAAGTGCAGACTAATATATATATATGTCCAATGTTCTACCACGCGTGCCCATCCTCGGCAGAAGGAACTGCTGCTCACTGAAGTCCATCCTGATGCCTTCCATCCTCCCTGATCCACCAGATGAGTCACCAGGATCATTCCGATGCACAAGGCATCAGTGTGTCATCTGTGACAAACACCTTGTAGTAACGGACAGATTCTTCAGTCACACAACTAATGAGTCATTCAGACACAGACACAAGTTTACATGTGAAACTAGAAACATTATCTATCTCCTATACTGTAACACCTGCAGGTTCACACAATACGTGGGACAGACTGAAAACTCTCTAAAACAACGTTTCTATCTACATAGGTCTGACATCAAAGCAAATAAAGGAACTCTGGTGACAAAACATTTCAACTTACCAGGCCACACACTGGATGACCTCCGGTGTCTCGGCATCGAGAGAGTTAAGTCTGATCTCCTCTGCAAGAGACTTAAGAGGGAACAATTTTGGATTGATAAACTATGCACACTAACACCAGATGGCCTGAACTCAAGGGACAGAACATACAGTGTGGCAAGTAGTGTCATCCCAGTCTTCCAGTAGAGTGTGCGTGCATGTGATCTGGTTTTTTTTTTTTTTTTTTTTTTTTTTCCCCCCCCACGACAGAGTACAGCTGAGATAGAATCTCATGAAATGCAGGACACTATTTCCATCCCGCCTACCACACTTTCCCCCTTTCCCTTCCTTTTTGTCCCCTCCCATTCCCCTCCACCCTCTTCCATCACTATGCCCCTTTCACCTGTTCCCCCCTTTCCCCCCCCCCCCCCCCCCCACCCCCCACCCCCCAGGTTGCCCCTACCCTTGGTTACTTGAATGACGTCTCCTGGGGCAGCAGGGACAGCCGAATGAGGGTCTCTGTGAGAGAGAGACCTGCGATATTGAGTATGAATGTCGTGAATGTGAGAGTCCATCGTCTTCACCCCTCCACAATATCCCCTATCCCCAACCCTTTCCCCTCACTTCCCCCTTCCTCTCCAACCGCCTCTTTCCCCTTCCCCCTTGCCCCCCCCCCCCCCCCCCCCCCCCCCTCCCCCCTCCTCCATCCTCACTTTCACCTCAAAACTTCCCCCTCCCATTCCCCTCCACCCTCTCCATCACTATGCCCCTTTCACCTGTTCCCCCCCTCCCCCCCCCACCCCCCCCCCCCCCCACCCCCCCAGGTTGCCCCTACCCTTGGTTACTTGAATGACGTCTCCTGGGCAGCAGGGGACAGCCGAATGAGGGTCTCTGTGAGAGAGAGACTTGCGAGATTGAGTATGAATGTCGTGAATGCGAGAGTCTATCGTCCTCACCCCTCCACAATATCCCCTATCCCCAACCCTTTCCCCTCACTTCCCCCTTCCTCTCCAACCGCCTCTTTCCCCTTCCCCCTTGCCCCCGCCCCCCCTCCTCCCCTCCTCCACCCTCACCTTCACCTCAAAACTTCCCCCTCCAATTCAAGTGAGTGATGTTCTTTATCCCTTAGCTGTGGTTGTGATCTGTGTGTTGTTCAGTTAGTAGTAAATAAAGTTTCTCTGAGGAAGGCAAGATTGCCGAAACGTCAAAGAAAAATACGTACAACTTGTTGTGTTGTCTGTCATCACTGTGATCGGCATACATTATCCACGGACAAACTCGCATCAATGTTCACATTGATCCAAGTTGTACGATCCTTTCTCTTCCTCCATGTGAGTCTTGTGCTGTTACACCCAGTACAATTCCCGATCTCACCTGCATCCTTTGGATCCAGCGCAATGGACTCGACAGACCTTGATTGTGCATTGACTGCACTATCAAGGATGAGGAACCGTCTGGCAAGATACAGATCACATTCAAACTTCCTAGACAACTGTGCCCAACAGAATGTCATACCACGTGGGATGAGAATTAAATTTGGAAAGGATGCTCTTCCCCCTTCCAGTTATCTCAACAAAATTATAGATGATACCCTCCACAGTGCGAGCAGACACATTCTGATTGCCTGCAGAGACGCTTACCGCTTCCTTCGAAGAAGGTGCAAGAACAGATTCACGGAATTCTATATCACATTCAGCAAAACTCAAACTTTGACCACTTCGAATCGGTTTTATGTGAACATCGTCGTCGATCAGGAATCAGCTACAGCCTCAGGAAGAAAAAACAGACAAAGCTCTTGAGACTTTTGGAGGAAAAGAACAGGTCAACTCCTCTGATTTCCGATCTTCCCCCTCGCCAGAAACGAAAAACAAGACGCTTCAAGAGGAAATCCAGCACAAAGGAAGTAAGTGGCCTCTCATCCAAGCCACCCCACAGCAGTGGATTGGTTATTAATCTCTCCGACATCCATCTAAATATGGCTCAACAAAACCTTCTTTCACTAGGTCCTAAATTCTGCCCCACTCCCAAGTCTTTCAACAAAAAACAACTCATAAACGATATTGCAGAGGGATGTCGTAAGGTGCGCTTAAAGGAGTACCATTATGACCCCCTGTTGGACTCTGAAGATGACACAAACTCTGCTCCCCCTAAATTCTATAGGCCAACTGGCTTCATGCCTCCTGTGGGTAGAGACAGATCACTGGACACCTACTGCGACTTGTTACAAACATGAACAGAAGCTTACGACGCACCCAAACCAGCAAAGGACAACCTGACTAGGGAAGAAAGAGAAGCCTTGAAAGAACTTCGAAGACTGGTGAACAGCTGTACGATCCGCATCTCCAGTGCTGACAAAGGTGGAGCAGTGGTGATCCAGAACACACAGCATTATGTTGAAGAGGCAAACAGACAGCTCAGCAACAATCTCAACTACCAGAAGTTAGCTAGTGACCCAACATCACAGATAGCCAAAAGATCCAATGAGTTGGTCAACAGCTTACACTCCAAGGGTTTTATTGATGACAGTACACTCAAATGGCCTTGGTGAATCCGAAAAGTGTTGTGTGTCACCAATTTCACCTCCTACCGAAAATCCACAAAACTCTCATTAACCCTCCAGGCAGACCCATAGTTTCATGTGTTGGTGGCCCCACAGAGAACCTGTCCCGATTAATTGACCATTGGCTTCAGCCGTATGTAGCGCTTCTGCCCAGCTATGTCAAGGACACAACACATCTACTGCGAATGCTGGAGAACTGGAATCTTGAGTTCGGACCCTTTGATGACAGTGTTAAACTAGCGACAATAGATGTGGTCGCCTTATATATCGAACACACCTCAGGATGACCTCCATCTTGCTCTCGTCCACTTTCTGAAGGACAATCCTCTACTCAACACCCCACCCATAGAAGAACTCATTCCTCTCATCCATCATGTCCTCACCAACAATGTTCTCAAATTTGATGGAGACATATATTTGCAAACCTTCGGTACCGCTAATGGGCACTCCCATGGCCCCTGCGCTGGCCAACCTGTTTATGGGTTGGCTGGAGGAACAACTTCTCTCTCAGAGTCCTGTGCCCGTCAATAGGTCGTTCTGGAGACGTTTCATTGATGACATATTCCTGTTGTGGTTTGACACAGATGAACGCTTCCAGGAATTCGTAGACTTCATCAACTCCTACCACAAGACAATCAAATTCACTTCCCTCTTTGCTGTGAACACCATTCCCTTCCTGGACATTCAGATCATCCTTAGAGACAGCTACATACACACCGACCTATTCACAAAACCAACGGATTCGCACGCCTATTTGCATCATAGTTCGTGCCACCCTGCCCATGTTATGAAGAACATACCGTTCAGCCAGTTTTTTACGGATCCGCAGATTAGTACAGACGAAGACGCCTTTCAGCAACGCTGCAGTGAGTTGGAAAAATACTTCAAAGCCAGGGGTATTCCTCCACCTGCATTGCAAAGGCCAGAGAGAAAGCAGCCCACATCCCCAGAGCAGAAACACTGGAATACCGGACTCCCAAAGCTACCAACCGCTGCCATGTTGTTGTCACCCATCATCCCTGCAATCCTCCCCTGGCGGAATGGTTCAGACAATTGCAGTCCAACATCATCAACCACAGTCCAAAGATGTCCAATGTTCTACCACGCGTGCCCATCCTCGGCAGAAGGAACTGCTGCTCACTGAAGTCCATCCTGATGCCTTCCATCCTCCCTGATCCACCAGATGAGTCACCAGGATCATTCCGATGCACAAGGCATCAGTGTGTCATCTGTGACAAACACCTTGTAGTAACGGACAGATTCTTCAGTCACACAACTAATGAGTCATTCAGACACAGACACAAGTTTACATGTGAAACTAGAAACATTATCTATCTCCTATACTGTAACACCTGCAGGTTCACACAATACGTGGGACAGACTGAAAACTCTCTAAAACAACGTTTCTATCTACATAGGTCTGACATCAAAGCAAATAAAGGAACTCTGGTGACAAAACATTTCAACTTACCAGGCCACACACTGGATGACCTCCGGTGTCTCGGCATCGAGAGAGTTAAGTCTGATCTCCTCTGCAAGAGACTTAAGAGGGAACAATTTTGGATTGATAAACTATGCACACTAACACCAGATGGCCTGAACTCAAGGGACAGAACATACAGTGTGGCAAGTAGTGTCATCCCAGTCTTCCAGTAGAGTGTGCGTGCATGTGATCTGGTTTTTTTTTTTTTTTTTCCCCCACGACAGAGTACAGCTGAGATAGAATCTCATGAAATGCAGGACACTATTTCCATCCCGCCTACCACACTTTCCCCCTTTCCCTTCCTTTTGTCCCCTCCCATTCCCCTCCACCCTCTTCCATCACTATGCCCCTTTCACCTGTTCCCCCCTTTCCCCCCCCCCCCCCCCACCCCCCACCCCCCAGGTTGCCCCTACCCTTGGTTACTTGAATGACGTCTCCTGGGGCAGCAGGGGACAGCCGAATGAGGGTCTCTGTGAGAGAGAGACCTGCGATATTGAGTATGAATGTCGTGAATGTGAGAGTCCATCGTCTTCACCCCTCCACAATATCCCCTATCCCCAACCCTTTCCCCTCACTTCCCCCTTCCTCTCCAACCGCCTCTTTCCCCTTCCCCCTTGCCCCCCCCCCCCCCCCCCCCCCCTCCCCTCCCCTCCTCCATCCTCACTTTCACCTCAAAACTTCCCCCTCCCATTCCCCTCCACCCTCTTCCATCACTATGCCCCTTTCACCTGTTCCCCCCCCCCCCCCCCCCCCCCCCCCCCCACCCCCAGGTTGCCCCTACCCTTGGTTACTTGAATGACGTCTCCTGGGGCAGCAGGGGACAGCCGAATGAGGGTCTCTGTGAGAGAGAGACTTGCGAGATTGAGTATGAATGTCGTGAATGCGAGAGTCTATCGTCCCACCCCTCCACAATATCCCCTATCCCCAACCCTTCCCCTCACTTCCCCCTTCCTCTCCAACCGCCTCTTTCCCCTTCCCCCTTGCCCCCGCCCCCCCTCCTCCCCTCCTCCACCCTCACCTTCACCTCAAAACTTCCCCCTCCAATTCAAGTGAGTGATGTTTTTTATCCCTTAGCTGTGGTTGTGATCTGTGTGTTGTTCAGTTAGTAGTAAATAAAGTTTCTCTGAGGAAGGCAAGATTGCCGAAACGTCAAAGAAAAATACGTACAACTTGTTGTGTTGTCTGTCATCACATATATATATATATATGTATGTTGTGTGTATGTGTGTGTATGCATTTTGTATGTGTGTGTGTGCATTTTGTTACACATCATAAATGTCTCTTTGTGCTGATTTTGCTATGCATCCATGTCAATTTTGCTGTACAGTGGAACCCCTGTCATGGATAGACTGTAACAATTACCTGACTGCTCGCGGCATACGATCACTTGTGTCAGGCAAGTGGTGAATGCCTTAATATGCCTGCCAAGCAAGAGCAGTATCTTTTAAACATCTGCTGCATGGAAGTAAAAGTTCAGAGTTATTTTGCCTTTGTTGGATCATTATCATAACTGGGGGTGGGGGTGGGGTTGCTGTGTGAAACTATACTTTAAGTCACTGCTTTAACATCGACATCACTATGTATCCTGCCATGTGATTGATTGCATCAGACACCATTGGACAATCAGAATTGAGACCATGGATTGGCTTGTTTTGGCTACCTCCTTACAGGTAGACAAGGAGAAAGCGTGTTTTCTTGTTTCTTTGTCATTTAATACTGTATAGAAATTGAAATTGTTGCCGATGGAGTGGCAGGCAGTTTCACCTGGAGGCAGGTAAAAACTTTGTCTACCACCTAGACAGGTCAGAAAAAAATTAGAATACACTACCTTGCTTTTGGATGGCACACATAAACATTTCATGTTAATTTTGCGCTGTCTATTTATTTCAATGCTTTTACAGAGGAAACTCTGTTAAGGACCGTCGGTGCAATGACTCTCTCCTTATAATGATTCCAAATTCTCTGACAAATCAGTTCTCTTATACTGTGGGTTTTGTGTATGTGTGTGTGTGTTTTCTTTTTCACACGTCTGTGGGACAACCTCTCCCAGCCAAAAAAGACCTACCCATAGTCTTGGACAATTTGTTTGAGTGAAATGGTTAAAAAAGAATTGCCTACATGAGTCTCTTCATCGACTACCATAAATGCTGAGCAGCTACTGTTTTCCTGAACTCTAACCCCTGCTGCTACCATTCTGGCAGCAGCCTGTTTCAGTGTTTTTCTTGTTCTGTTCTTTTACTTGCTATAAGGTTATCTCCTCTTGATCTGCTTTTGATGAGACAAACTGAGAACCATTGTTTGAAGGCTTCACATTTGATTATTTTTCATACAAAAAAAAATTCATGGATGAATGACTCTGTCATGTGTGAAGGCAAAGGTTTTTATGTAAACAATGTATTATTATAGGTGATTAGAAAGGAAAAATTCCAATTTTGTATACAAAAATTGTAAATGTCACAACATAAATTTGGTTAACATTTGTGGTATGCTGAACAACCCTCAGCGTTAAATAACTTGAACAAGCAGAATAGTTTGAAGTTGATTTTGTTGGAAAGATGACAGTCACGGAATGCACGTATTTACGTAAGTGTGTGAGTGATTGTGAACTCAACCATAATGAGACAGATGCTGAAAACTTGCTTGAAGCTGCCCAAATGTGCAATTGTTGAATACTAATGACGATTACTGCTACAGGTAGTGTTTGCTGTGCTGTATCTGCATTATTTAGTTTTGTGTAAGCAAACCTTGTGGGCCTCTTTTGTCTCATTATCTGTTTTTCTTTTTTTTTCAACGTATTTGTTTGAGGAGGCAGAATCCCTCAAGTAAATTACTTATCTTTCTCTTTATGTTGTATCTGGATAATATTACTTACATCAGTTGTTCTCCACGTGAATCCCTTGTGCAACATGAGTCCATAACAGTGGTGACCCTAGTTTTTATGCATGAGAGTGGTCAGAACATGTGCCCATATCCTTACTTCAAAACAAGTTGAATTTAGTTAACCCATTCCATTCAGTCATGTAAAATGAGCATTGTTGACGATATCTGAATATTATTTTTGCTTGATCAGTCAAACATCAGCACCAAATGATCGAGCAAACATAAACAACACCTATGATGTGGATTTCAAATTGAGGGTTATCAATCTGGATCTTCAAAAGGGCAGCCATTCAGCAGCTCAAGTCAGTGGTCTGATGATGCCATGTTCATTGTAACGAACTCTTCCATGGCAAAAAAAAAGAAAAAAAATAAGACAGCAGTACATGATAATTAATGGTTGGAAAAAAGCAGGTACAGCGTTTGTCTCAACAGCAGAGGACACAGGGTACAGCGTTTGTCTCAACAGCAGAGGACACAGAAGACACAGCAATCATAAGCGCGGATGTGAAAGTACCTATTGTCCGTGAGCAACGCAGCTGGCATCGATGAAGAGTTCTTTAAACCTTTTGTGTGTGACACTGAAGACAAGTATTTCAGTGGTTTTAATGCCTCTAAGAACAACGATGAAAAGGGTTCTGATTTTTTTTGCTTTATTAAATGTATTGCTCTTTCCTGTCTGCATGCCAGTTCACGATAGTCATACCTCAGAATACACAGGTTTTGCTTCGCCTTTTTCATTGTCGGTTTTCACTGCTATTTTGCTGTGGCTTATTGATCAGTTTCAGCTTATTTGTTTTTTTGTTCTGATTTTTTTTTTATTTGGTGGTTGCAGCTTATATAACGGTACAGTTTATAGCCTGGAAATAATGGTAGTTCTTTGCTTGTTTGAACCCCGTATCTTTGAAGTCTCATTTTTGACATTATCATTTTTCTGCCACATGTGATCTCGCAAGACAATGACATTTTTTCTTGTGTCATACCTAGTCACAGTGAGAAGTGGAGTTGTTCACACACACACACACACACACACACACACACACACACACACACACTACACTACACTTGTTTAAGGAATAAACACATTAATGAACAATAATTCATTTATTGTCGGACAATTTGATCTATATAAGTAATAGAGAATCTTTATATATGATAGACTTGTATCTTCTGATAATGACTGTGATCAAGACAGTACAGTTGCGATCTTGGCTCTGTGTGTAATGATGATTCCAAGTGTCATCTCGACACAATACATCAGGGTGTGCTCAGTGACTGGATTTTTTTCCAAATGTTGAAAATATAATGGACTCTTCTCAACTGATTTTTTTCCTTCTCTCTCTCTCTCTCTCTCTCTCTCTGTCTCTCTCTCTCTCTCTCTCTCTCTGCATGCTCACATGCAGCCCTTCCATGCATGTGTTTATGGCTCCAATCAGTCTGCCTGTGCTAAAGGTCTATCTGTACCAGTTCATCATTACATCATTCAGGGTTGTTGTGCAGGGTTCCACTCTATTACTATAGTAACAGGGGTTCCATTCTATTACTATAGTAACAGTGAAGATACAAACATGTGAAAGTTATTCATAAAATTTATTGTAAGGGCAGTACTATTCAGGTTCTATGCAGGTACTTATCAGGTTCTATGGAATTATTGAAAATGTTTTTTATTGCTGAAAGTTCATTGTTTGATTTTTTTTTCAATCATCATTCTCCAAAACAAGGAATTGCATTTTGGTATGCACAGTGTTGTGTTAAAAGAAAGTAATGTAATAAAGTTCAAGAAAAGGAAAAAAAAAAAAATTTAATCTCAGGAGGTCTGTATAAACGGTATTTCTACAGCGTTTTTATGGTAACATCTTTTAAAATGCTCATATACTAAAAACAAAACAATAATTACTCAGAAGTGATTGTGAGTGCATGTATATATTCTGCCATTATATATCAAACACTTTGTTGGGAAAAAGACTATGATTTATTGGAGCAATAAAAAGATTGATGGGTGCATGTCTTCTTGTTTGGGTTTTGATGAGATGCAAGATTTCAAGCTAACTTTAGATATGAGAGAGAGCTTCTTAATCTTTTCACTGATATGTCAGGCCTTTATTCTGATGTTTTGTGATGCCTTGATGCCTACATACGATTATTTAACTGAACGGGATATGTTCAACTTTAAATTTTGGCACCACGCTGACAAAGTGTGACATGCAGAAGTTCATCAAGACTCAAAATGTTTAGTATGCACATGTAAGCTTCAGTCCAGTGGAAACCACACAGACCACTAGCTTGACAGTTTGACTCTATGAGTGATTTACCTTAGACTAAAACTTGGCTAGTTTTTTCCCCAATAATTTTGATTTGAAAGAGATCAAAGGTCACTCGTTAAAACAAAGACAATTCAGTGTCTTCATCTCTGTTGAGGTTTTGGGCATCTCCGCTTGGACATTACAGCACGATGCTGACTTGCCTATAACTGATGAAACATGATACGCATGTCCTTCAGGTCAAAGGGTATCCCAACTTGATGTGGGACACCTCCCAAACTTCTGTAACCGTCCTATGTTGATCTAAAAGAGGAGATGTGTGTGAGCATCGCCTAGGTTAGAGTGTGTTAGAAAGACTTGTCAATGTGCTCTGACAACACAAAATGAAGATTTATATAAAATCATCAAATATCTTGAGATCCAACCTGACCTGTATTAAAGACAGAAGAGATTGCAGAGAGTAATGTGGTGGATGTCTTGGCTGGACACTCGGCTAGACCAGTGCAGGAATTGTAGTGTTTAACACAACAGTCACATCTGATGTGGTGTCTGATCTCTTGGAGTTGCTGTTTTCCTTCCTGAGAAACTGCATCTTCTGCTGTGTTCAACAGCTTCTACTCCCATGTTTTGAGATGATAGTTCTGGGATCTTCTTTGGCTCGAGCACTTTGCTGCAAGTCCCTCCCGAAACAATGTGGTTTGTAGCTTGTTTTATAGAATGGTACGATATGTTAGTGACGGTAGTGATTATGGTGGGGTGATGATTGTGCTTGGTGGGGCAAAAAAAAAAAGTAAATAAATAAATAAACAACTTTAATAATGGGTGGTGATTGTGATGATAGTAGTTACATGTGGGTAGTTGTATGTGGGTGTGTGGGTAATGCTAATAATGATTGCAAGGGAATGGAAATGACCAATGGGTGATAAGGTATCATTGGGGTGGGGGGAGGCGAGAAAAAAAGAAAAGGTAAGGTAAGGTAGTGTTGCTTATAGCCCAGCCGACCGCAAGGGCCTTATCAGGGCAGACAACGTGTTGTAGTCAACTCACAAAGTCAATCTTGACAACAACAAAAACTCATTCACACAACCCTTTGAAAAACATCTTCTAAAAACACACTGGAAATTTTGTTTAAAATCTTTCCTCCGTAAAATCTTAGATCAGATGAAAACTGTCGATCTCTTTCAGAAATTAAAAAAATCACATCAGGTGGGAGGTGGCACAGACTACACGTTTCCAGGCTACATGTTTCCCGAGTCGGGTCTCATGCAATGCAGGACCATTGCCACTTGGCTCAAAGATGGCCGCCCAGCGGCCCTGAAGACCCATCATCACGACTTACTATGAAAGAAGAAAAATACTGACTTTCTACGAACGAACAACTTCACCCAGTCTGCCTGAGGAAACCGAATACTTTGGGTACCTCCTCCTGCCTGCAGATACTGACTCCGACCAAGCCTGCCAGCATATAAAGTCTGCCAGACAAACGACGCTACACGCTGCAGCTTGCTGCAGCTACCAACTTGTCCTTTAAAGCTTTTGCTGCGAGAATGTTCAACTCATTCACTTACCTGAGATTGTGTGTTCCTGAGGCTCTGGAACAGAAATAAAAGGAAGAAACTCTGCTTCGTTCCCTTTGCGTTCTCTTTGGCTCACTGTTGTCCCTTGGCTCGTGAATCTACCATCATCAGTCCGTTTTTGCCTGCACTGCTCCACACCTTCACAACAAGTTTTCCTTGGCAGAATCAAGGGGAAAAAATTCACATCAAAAGCAACATGAGCATTTTCAGTCGGTGATTGGACGAATGTTGTAGTATGTTTATGACAAATGTAAATACATAACTGGGCGATAGCATAATGAAAAAGGATCAGATTGCCATACTGCCTTTCCGCTCTTTATAAATTCGCCTAATTCAAAATATGCACCCAGCTCTGCTTTGACAAGGTTGCAAAAGCTGAAAACTAACTTCAAATTTTAAGTGCTGATTTGAAAGAAATTGGTTTTCAAGGTCATTGAAGTTTGGGATATTCCATAATAAAATGAAACTCATCTCCAATTTTACAATCACGACTTAACAATTACGACAAATGTGCAAAAATTTATGTTACATTTTGCTTTAAATTAGTCTGCTAGCTGTTTCCTTACAAGTCCCATGGAACCTTAAGAGTAATTCCAAATGTTCCTCTTGCTATGTCAGCAAAATTGATGAAAATTTCTTATTTATGTCACTAACAGATAACATTTTGACTAATCAAAGTAATCAAATCGTATGTTGTAATTTACCAAACATTCTTGGTACATATCAGATTTTTCACTATCCACACTTTTAATCCTTTCAGTGCCCATCAGAGTGGTTTAAAATGCTTAACCCATTGATTAACGAAAATGTTTTTCTTCAGTGAACTAAACAAACAGGATAATGGACATTACACGATGCATCAAAAGCATCGACCTTAAATTTCCTTGCATTATTAAACAAAAAAATCTTGAACCAGTCACATAGTCTACAACGGTAGGCCTACCTCCGTTACATGTGCAGATGCCAAACCAGCGACTGATCCAGTTTTGAAATTGAAAATATACAATACGCACACATGTGCGTGGACAAGCGCGCACGCACACATACACACACATATAATAATAATAATATTAATAAATAATAATAATAAGGAACATTTAGTGCGCTTAATCTTAAACAAAAGCCCAAAGCGCTTACAGCAATAAGCCCTAACACACACACACACACACACACACACACACAAACACACACAAACACACACACACACACACACACACACACACGCACACAGCCACACACCAGCGAAGGGGCAGAAAGATTATGTTTTGAAGAGAGTTGTTTTGAGAGAGGACTTGAAAGAAGAAAGACTGTTTGAGTTTCGGAGTGCAGAAGGGAGATTGTTCCAGCAGGAAGGAGCCTGAAAAGAAAAAGAACGTTCACCAAGTGTTCTGGCCGAAAACGAGGGATCTGCAGAATGCGAGTGTCAGAGGAAGAGCGAAGCTGTCTTGAAGGAGTATAGGTCGACAGAAGTTTAGAGAGGTAAGATGGAGCGAGGCCATCCAATGCCTTGTAACAGAGCAAAGAAAGTTTGTACTTGATGCATTTTTCAACAGGAAGCCAGTGCAAAGATTTAAGCAAGGGAGAAACATGAGAGGTTTTCGGAGATTTCGAGACAAGGCGAGCAGCATTATTTTGAACTTTCTGCAATTTTGCAAGAAGATTCTGTGGACAGCCAGCAAGAAGAGAATTACAGTAGTCAAGTCTTGAAAGAATGAAAGCAGAAACCAGAGTCTTGGTGGCTTCTTCAGACAGAAGGTGGCGTACAGAACTGATTCGCCGAAGCTCCGAGTAGCAAGCACGGCAGATAGAAGAAATCTGATTTTGAAAAGAGAGTGTCTGATCAAGTACAACGCCTAGATTTCGCACAGTAGTAGAGGTCTGAATGAGAGAGGTACCAAGTTGGACAGAAGAAGGAACAGAGATTGTAGACATGAGCCGTTTTGGGAGAATGAGAGATCAGTTCAGTTTTGTCATTGTTTAACTGAAGTTTGTTGCAAGTCATCCATG
>CM031608.1:22461022-22663467 GCA_018398815.1 Conus ventricosus
AACACATCGTTGTGTCCTACCACATTTCCCAGCACATGTAGTGCCACACCACTAATTCCCCCCTACTCTAATATTACCAGCGTCCTTACTGGTACAGAAGAAATTTTCTTTTATATTGTTTCCAATCTCTTTGCTAATTTAAGATTTTTCTTTTTTTATCAAGAAAAACTCATCTCACGAAAATCATCACAATTTAACATTTCATCCACGAAAGATTTTCTTTTTTCCTTGACACAGAAATCAAGACAAGATGGAGACAAAGGTGATAACTATAGACCTGTTTATTTTGAAACAATGTCACTATGCCATGCCTTAGACTCCTGAAAGAGAAAGATCATCATCATCATCGCCTATTACTCCTCCTGGGATGCAGGCCGCCAACCAAGGACCTCCAGGCATCTCTGTCCTGGGCTCTTTTCTCCAGCTGGTTCCAAGTCATCCCCATGTTCCTGATGTCTGCTTCCAGGTCCCTGCACCGGGTAGCGACAGCTAGAAATCTGTTCATTTTGGAATAAGATTACTATGTCACATCTTAACTTCCTAAAAGGGAGCGTTATTTTGAACGAAATCCCTAAAATGATAATCTTAGGCTTTACTACTAAGATTGCAGAGAATCTAATCCTATTCTTCTTTTCCCACAGGAACTAACCTTTGTCCTTACAAACAATTTCTAGAAATCCTACAATTTTAAAACTAGTCAAATGTCACGCTACTCAAACTACTTCCTAGTTTCTAAAAAAAAATTTTTTTAATCATAGGGTTTTAAACTAACTTCTAATTGAAAAAAATATCCTATAGATTGGAACATGCTCACCAAGATGTCTGTTGACTTTCTTGTGTGCTCTTCACTGCAATAGTCATGTGCACATGTTCACTTCACTGTCAATCTCTGAAGAACCCATCTCTGGCATAGCACGTACGTGGTTTTGCTGCTAGTGTTGCCGATCTTCTTGGGGCGGGCGTTGGCGGAGAAGGAGCTCTCGGGAGGGTCCTCGGCCTGGAAGCTGGGTAGGAGAGCTCCTCATCACTGCTGCCGGAGTCAGTGTTGGAGCCAGTGTCAGAGCCAAGTGGAGGAGGCTCCGTCTTCTTCTGGCAATCCTCCAGGATTTCCTGGGGTGAGTCCATCCGGAGCAGGTCTTTCCGATTGATGACCCGCTCAGGACCTCCAGTCAGGGGCTGGACTGGGTAGACTTGGAGGTCTTCGCAGGGACAGGCTGTTACTCTGTGGAGGTCAGAGGCCCAGAACTGGGTAGACTTGGAGGTCTTCGCAGGGACAGGCTGTTACTCTGTGGAGGTCAGAGGCCCAGAAGTCCTGATTTTGTTTCGGCCACTGATTCGGTTTCTCAAATAGACGAAGTCACCAACTTGCATGGCATGATCGCCGGACTTGCTGGCAGCTGTGGCGTCTCTCTTCTCAGCAGCCCATCTAAAATTGTTGCACGCCTTCTGATGGGCTGCTTGCAGATGAAGGTGGTGTTGGCGTACCCAGTCGACGGTGCTGGTTGGTGGCGTGTTGGGTGACTGTCCCAGCAGGGCATTGATGGGTAGTCGTGGCTGCTGTCCGAAGAGCAGGAAGCAGGGGGGAGAAGCCTATCAAAATGTGAGGCGTATTGTTGTACGCCTGGACCAGTTCTGGTAAGTGAACTGGCCATCTTGGCTTCTCTCCTGGTGGCAGCATGCACAACAGGTCGTGCATGGAGCGATTGAATCGCTCGCACTGACCGTTGCCTTGCGGGTGATAGGGCGTAGTGTGGGTCTTCTTGATGCCATAGGCGTACACAACTCCTGGATGATGTGTGCTTCGAAGTCCCTTCCCTGGTCGCTGTGGATCTTCTCTGGGACGCCGTATTTCTGGAACCAGTCTTTCACAAAGACATTGACCACTGTCACTGCCTTTTGGTTCCGTGTTGGCACGGCTTGGGTGAACTTTGTAAAAACGTCCGTCATCACCAGGATGTTCTCTCTGCCATCGCTGGCTGGATCCAGTCGCGTGAAGTGAACGGAGAGGATCTCTAGGGGACGAGATCATGCTCAATAGCGAGTTTTCCAACTTTAACATCAGCATAAACAACTGATCGCGTTACATTTGGATCCTAATCCATCAGATCTAATCCACCAGGTCTAATCCACTAGATGTAATCCACCAGCCCCTCACAGGGCCATGAGGGCCTCTTTTATAGTCTTGAGTTCGTTTACGATCTCCATGGTCACACACACAATGTCAGTTATCACTAAACAACTGTGTAGACAACCGTTTTCGTTGGAGCACATCTTGCCACAATGATCCCAGATTAGATCTGAACAATAACGCAATACGTTTCCAGGATATGACATCATTAACTTAAATTAAATGACAAAATGACGAACTTAAACTTTTACAAGAAAAAATGTTCTTGTTACAACTCCCAAAACAACTAAACTAAAGAAAATAAACTTACTTGAAATTCGGACGATGGTTAAAGTAACTAAGGGGAACAACTCCCATGACTTAACAACAAAGAAGGAAAAATTTTTATCGATAGTGTAGAGTTATGTCCCTTACTGACGCATGCGCAGAGTTGCTTGGTTACTAATGGACGAAGTAAAACAACAGTCATGAACTGGTGAACCTCTTGAGTCTTCTCTGTATGCTTACGGTCATTACATGGTGTCAAAACTCAGAAGGGAAGCTGATATGAAGAAAAATGCTGAGAAGCAACTGAAGAAAAGAAGAATCCTGAAAAGAAGAAAACGATGGAATCGACGTCATGAAACGAGCCAAGGGGGCAACAGTTTACGGAAAGCATTCCAGCACCAGAAAAAATGTGCCTGTGAGGAAATTTGTCACAAAACTGGAAGCATTTCAGAAGACAATTCGAGAATTATGCCATTGCAAATAGACTTAATAGAGAAAAGACCAAGAGTACCAGGTATCTGTTTTTCTTGCTGTTTTTGGACCTGATGCATGTGAAATATATGACAATCTCAAGTTTGATGTTGAAGCTGACAAAATCAATCTCGAAAAAGTCATGGAAATATTGCAAGATTTCTTTGTAGCAGATACACATGAAGGTTTTGAATCATATACATTTCATCTCAGAAAGCAGGAGGCGTCAGGGTCAATCGAAGCATACATTGCAGCACTCAGCAAGCTGGCAAAAACGTGCAACTTTGATAAACTAGAAGAAAGACTTATCAGGGATCAAGTGGTTGTAGGAGTAAGAGAAGAAGGTCTGAGACAAAAACTCTTAGAAGACAAACAACTGACATTAGATAAGTGCATGTCAATTGGAAGGGATTATGAAAGTTCCAAACAACAGCTACAGTCAATGTCAAGTAAAGACTTGTCTCAAGTGCAACGCCTGTTCAAAAAGAAAAAAAGGAAGCAACATAAACTCAAAATTTTCACCAAATAAGAGTGGAAAAAGTCAACAACAACATTTTTCAAGAAAATGCACAAGAATGTGGAAAATACCTATCACATAGTGGGCAAGAATGCGCAGCTAAGGATGCAGAATGCAGAAAATGCAGCAAGGAAAGGTCATTATGCAGCCATGTGCAGAACAAAGACT
Organism: Conus ventricosus; assembly: GCA_018398815.1. NCBI lineage: Eukaryota > Metazoa > Mollusca > Gastropoda > Neogastropoda > Conidae > Conus > Conus ventricosus. The sequence goes on from CM031608.1 coordinate 22,464,574, forward strand.
GATGTGAGATATCTTGAAGATGAAGATGGCAACATACTTGGCACTGTCACAGAAGAATCAGCACTGTGTGATGCTGTGAACCGGCATGCTGATGTTCAGGTGACTACCGAGACACATAGTAATTCTGTGAATTTCAGAATAGACACTGGTGCAGATGTGACAGTAGTACCTGCTGAGTTCTTCAAGAAGAACTCACCACTGATTCAGAAGACTGACAAGAAGTTGTTTGGGCCTGGCCAGAACAAAATCAACGTGATTGGCAGAGTCCATGCTACCTTAGCAGTAGGTGAAACATCGTCAGAGCAAGAACTCTATGTTGTTGGTGATCTGAAGAGCCACTTTTGGGGAGACCTGCAATTGAGGCACTGAAACTGATTGAAAGAGTCAACTCTGTGGACAAAGATCATGAATACAAGCAAGAATTCCCAGAGCTGTTTAAAGGCCTAGGGAGAATGAAGAATGTCTACACAATTAGACTGCAAGAAAATGCTCAACCATTTGCAATCTCAACACCCTGCAGACTACCCCTTCCCATGAAAGAAAAAGTTCAAGAAGAACTGAAGAAGTTGGAGGAACAGGGTATCATCCGCCCAGTGGAGACACCCACTGACTGCGCACCAATTGTAGCAATACCAAAACCAAATGGGAAAGTGCGACTGTGCATAGACTTCACAAAGCTCAGTGAGTGCGTGCATCGAGAGAACTTTCCACTACCCACAACGGATCAACTACTAGCCCAACTGGATGGGCCACAGTCTTCACTAAACTGGACTGTAACAGTGGGTGGATTTCACCAGATACCACTTCACACAAACAGTCAGGAGCTAACTACCTTCATCACACCGTTTGGGCAATACTGTTACAAATGTCTGCCGTTTGGTATCAGCTCAGGACCAGAAGTTTTTCACCGAGAGATGACACGCATCCTCAAAGAAATACCTGGAGTCATCTGCGACATCGACGACGTTCTTGTCTTTGGGAGGAATCAGAAAGAACATGATGATCGACTGAAGCTTGTTCTACAAAAGATGAAGGAAGCTGGTGTCACACTCAATGAGAAATGCAAGTTATCACAGGACTCAGTGAAGTTTGTGGGCCACATGATCTCCAAAGAAGAATCCAGATGGGTCTGGAAAAAGTGCAAGCCATTTCCAATTTTCCAAGACCTGTAAACATCTCAGAATTGTGCCGCTTCCTGGGAATGGTGAACCATGTTGGAAAATTTGCATCGCATGTGGCCGACATAACAAAACCACCGAGAGATCTGCTGATCTGGGAAGAGCCACAAGAGAAAGCCTTCCAAACAGTAAAAAAGCAGCTGAGCTCAACACCAGTGCTTGCACACTACAGTCCACATAAGCCAACAAAAGTCTCAGTTGACACATCACCACACAGATTAGGTGGCATGCTACTTCAGAAAGAAGGAAATGACTGGAAGTCAGTATTCTAAACCTCAAGATCTCTCACACCAACTGAACAAAGGTACGTGCAAGTGGAAAAAGAAGCCTTGGCAGTGACTTTGAAGTGTGAAAAATTTCGAGACTACCTGTTGGGACTGTCAAAATTCACAGTTGAAACAGACCACAAACCACTGTTGAAAACCAAAATGCTTGATGAACTGACCCCAAGGATACAGAGGTTCTGCATGCGCCTGATGCAGTTTTTGTACAACATTATATACACCACAGGAAAAAACCTGATGACGGCAGACACGCTGTCAATGGCTCCTGGATCTGAACCAGATGAACAGGAAACCTTAATGGAAGACGAGACCAACGCCTTTGTTGGTGCTCTCATCGACAGCATTCCTGCAAGTGATGCAAGGCTAGAAGAGGTTAGAAAGAAGCAATGCTCTGACAAAATCTGCAGTCAAGTCATGAACTTTTGCAAATTAGATCACTGGCCTGAAACAGCGAAAAAGGACGTCAATCTGCGACAATACTGGTTTGTACGTCAAGATTTGACGGTTCAGCAAGGTCTGTTGCTGTTCCAGAGTGGTCTGGTGATACCAGCTGAGCTGCAAGACGAAATGCTTCAGAGACTTCACCAAGGACATCAAGGAGTGGTGAAATGCAGGGCATTAGCTCGAAGCTGTGTGTGGTGTCCAGGACTCTCAAAGAAAATCGAAGAAGTCGTTGGTACCTGTGCAACATGTGAGAAAAAAAGAAAACTTCCACCAGAACCTCTACAGCCAACCAAGACCTCAGACTACCCATGGCAGAAGACAGCTGTGAACTTGTTCAAACTGAATGGACACATGTATCTCATAGTAGTTGACTACTACTCTCGGTGGATAGAGACTGTTCACCTGAAGCAGACTACATCAGAAGCTGTCATTGAACACTGCAGATCCATCTTTGCAAGATTCGGAATTCCAGAAATAGTCTTATCCGACAACATTCCACAGTTCAACTCATGAGAATTTCTGAAATTCTCACAGGACTACACCTTCACTCATCTGACCAGTAGTCCTTATCATCCACAAGGAAGCGGCGAAGCAGAAAGGGCTGTTCAAACTGTGAAAAGCTCCTGAGAAAGTCTACCGACCCTAACATAGCCCTTCTCAACTACCATACAAATCCACTTCAAAATGGCTACAGTCTGGCAGAACTGATGATAAGCTGAAAACTCAGAAACTGTGTGCCTACAATGCCCAGTCAATACATTCCCTTCAAACCAGAAGTTGAAAAATTCAAGAGGAAGGATGAACACTTCAGGAACCAGCAGAAACACTACCATAATCTGTGGCATAGAGCAAAAGAAGCCCCACAACTTTCAAATGGACAAACTGTGTGGGTGAAGACTCCAACAACCAAAGAAGCGGTGGTGGTCAAAAACGCTACACCTCGGTCTTTTGTTGTTCAGACTGAACAAGGTCCTCAGCGCAGAAACTGCACTCAACTTTGTCGAAGAAGTTGGAACAAGAAAGCAACACAGCCTGCAACGCCGAGTACAGTACTTCCAAAGCAAAACCTGGAGACTCGCGTTGAAACAAGCAATGAAGCAATGAAGAGCTTGCTGAAGAAAGGACTACCCCACAACTCCATCAACCAGTGGAGAGGCCTGACAACCCGCCCCTGGAACTGAATAGTCAAAAAACATTGTACACAAAGTCAGGACGAAAAGTGAAAATGCCTCAAAGACTTTGTAATGTTTATGCTTGAGCAGTTAGCAAACGAAGCGTCGTTGCGTTGTCAGGGAGTTTGAGCAGAGCTGCGTACAAAGTTCAGAGTTAACTGTTTCGTATTAGTTCCGTGTTGTTACATCTCCCCTTTCATAAAAGAAACCGAAACTTGAGCGAACACAAAAAATTAAACAATGAATAGAGTACACACATCAACAATGAACAGCAGGATTTCTTGCGATGAAATCAGACACGATGAGTTCAGAACTCAGTGTCACAGGTCAAGTTGTTGAGGTGGGCGAACTTCACGTCCAGAGCGTGTTCGGTAAGTAGTGTCACGGTGACAATCTGGCGTCAATTGTTGATGAGGGTGCTCAGGTAAGTTTGACGTTCCTCTAGGTTCCTCTGGCGCTGAATCGACTTCAGGTACAGCTGACAGTTCTGGTACAGCTGGAGGTCCATCGTTTGCTCTCAGTGTTGAACGGTGTAAGTGTCGTCTGTTGCGTCGATACACACCTCCTTCAGACTGGACTAGATAGGATCTTGGCGATGTATGGTGTTCTACCACCACAGCTGGTTTCCATTTCTTGGTGCCTGGGAGTGGAGCCATGCGAACTTGATTCCCAGGGCGAAGAGTAGAATGTTCTGAAGTAGTGTGCTTGTCGTGGTAGAATTTCTGCTTGGTCTTTTCAATCCTCATGCGCTGCTTGATGTCTTTGCTGTCGTATGCAGGGGTAAGGATACTTCTGGGGGTTGGAAGTTTGTTCCTTGGTCGCCATCCCATCAAGAGCTGTGCAGGAGAAAGATTGATGCCATCCAATGGTGTGGTTCTATAATCCAGCAAGGCTAGGTATTTGTCTTCATTCTTTGCCCACAGTCGCTTGACAGTTTGAACTGCTCGTTCAGCTTCCCCGTTGGAACTTTGAAAGCGAGGGCTGGATGTCTTGTGACAGATTCCGTAGCTTTTGCAGAAGTTTGAAAACTGTTGTCTGGTGAACTGTGTCCCACAGTCACTTCTCAAGGTGGATGGAATCCCATGACGGCCAAATTGATTTTTTAGCTTCTCAGTCACTGATTCAGTGCTCATGCTCTTGAGTTCATCTACTTCAATGAATTTTGAGAAGTGATCCACCGTCACAAGGTAGTTTCTGCCTTGAAAATCAAAGATGTCAGTTCCAACTTGTGCATATGGGAGATCTGGAACAGGAGTAGGCAGTAGTGGTTCAGCGGAAGGTTTCCTTTTGTAGTCTGCACACTTGTTGCTGTTCTTGATTTTGTCTTCAATTTCCGAGTTCATTGATGGCCAGTACATCACTTCACGTGCTCGCTATTTGCATTTCGTGATACCCAAGTGGGATTCATGGACAAGAGTCAGCATTTGTTTCCTCAGACTGGGTGGTATGACAATCCTGGATCCCTTGAAGACGATGCCATCAGAGACGGCTAGTTCGTCTCTGGAGTCCCAAAACTGTCGAATTTCTATGGGCACATCATTTCTTCTGTCTGGCCAACCACTCAGAATCAAAGTTTGTAATTGCCTAAGTTCTTGTTGTGAACATTCCTGAAGTTGTTTGTACATTTCTTTTGCAATAGGTGCATATGAGTTCTCTGTATCTATGTATGCTATTTCAGCGATCTCTCCAGGGAGATATGCACGTGCGAGAGTGTCTGGAAGCTGCATCTGGCTGCCTTTTTGGTACTTCACTTGCAGAGTGTACCACTGGACATGAAGTAGCATGTGCTGTAATCGCATCGGTGCTGACATAAGTGGCTTGGAAAAAATCTGCTCTAATGGTTTGTGGTCGTTATAAACAGTTACCTCTTTCCCAAAGATGTAGCAATGGAATTTTTTGCAGGCATGCACGATGGACAGCATTTCGTTTTCTATTTGTGCATAACGCTTTTCTGCGTCAGTCATGGACCGTGAGCTTTTTGCAACAGGTCTTCCATCCTGGATTAGAACTGCTCCAAGTCCGTGCTGACTGGCATCACAGTGTATTTCAACTGGTGCTTTGACGTCATAGTAACTCAGGACTGGATGATGACAGCTGAGACTTTTCAACTTTGTGAAGGCTTGTTCATGACTTTGTTGCCAATCAAACAGGGCATCCTCTTTCAGAAGATCACGCAGAGGAGCACTTTCTTCACTCAAGTTTGGGATGAACTTGCCAAGGTATGTGACAAAACCCAGGAAGCGTCGGACATCATCTTTGTTTTGTGGGGTTGGCATATCTTGAACAGCTTTCACCTTGTCTGGGTCAGGCTTCAGTCCTTGGGCTGTGAGAAGATGTCCAATGCTGGACTGTCTGATGATCAGCTTCTCAGGGTTCAGTTTCAGATTGTACTTTGTAGGTCTCTCCACCACTTTTCTCAGTATCTGGTCATGGTGTTCAGTGTCACGGCCTGCAACCAGAATATCAGAAGTTCTGAGTTAACTGTTTCGTATAAGTTCCGTATGTTACAGACTTGATCTTTGAAGAAGCTACAGTTCACTTACCTGATAGTTGTTTGTTGCTGTTGATATGAGTTCAATTGTTGAAGTTTAGATAGAGTTGAGATTTGAAATTCAAAGACACTTAAGTGTTTCTGCAGCACGTTTTAGGCCAAAGGCTTTAGAATTTGCCAAAGACTTTAAATGTGTGGAGAAGTGCAGAAAACTTACTTATGATTTTTCAGCCATTATTACAAGAGAAATCACTCTTAAAGAAATGAATGACGTCAAACGCTCTCCAATCATAAGATCAGATTGTAGATCCGAAATAGAATATGTTTCCATGGAAGATAGGTAAATATAAGTTACATCGAAGCAAGCAAAGATTTAAGTTGTTTTTTTTATAGTTTGAACATAAATCATACATCAGTCGGAAAAAAAATAAATCAATTATTTGGGAATGTTAATTTTGTTTCGCTACAGTTGCTAAGGTTTAGTTGCTAAGATGATTTACTTGTTTACATTTTGTTTTTAGTAAGGAAGGAAAGCAAATCATCAGAAACTTGATTAAGTTTCTTTTAATAGTTGTTTGTTAGAATTAGATTGTTATACTGAGTTTATTGATAGTTTGTTATATTATTATGTTTCCTTCGATGTTATGTTGTTAGGATGATGTTGTAGTGTTGGTCGTTAGATTTTTGACGACGAACATGTATAAAAGGAGAGTGTGTGGGTGTTCGGGGTTCTTGCTGATGGGTTCTCACTGACGGATGCTTGCTGACCATCCTTGCTGACATAAAAGAGAAGAGCATCATCAACTTTGGGCTGGTCTGGTCTCAAGATTGTCTGCCTGGCTGACCTGGTTGCTTGATGTCTCTGCTACCTCTATTGATCCGCAGCAGATTTAGTCTGCATGAAAGGTCTGTGCAAAGTGGCAGGCACAAAGATGAGATTGAACATCCTGCGCATATAAGATCGAATTGAAAATCCTTGGTTTCGAATGGGCTCCTGCCTATGCCCTAAGACCACTTTGCCACAAATGAAAACACAAGCAATGCTTGCTGATGTTTTAGGCTAGAGCAAAATTAAATCTAATGCATGTCTTCTGCGAAGAAAGGGAGATGTAGAGTTATGTCCCTTACTGACGCATGCGCGGAGTTGCTTGGTTACTAATGGACGAACAACCGTCATGAACTGGTGAACTTCTTGAGTCTTTTCTGTACACTTATGGTCATTACAGATAGGAAATAATTACAATTTCCACGATGCAGAATGTCTACAACAAGACAAATCAATGATGCAACACAAACCTACAGAGATCTACGTAAAAAAAAGGGTATGTATTCCTAAAATGTGATGTAACTCAAAATGCAAGATGAATTTACGCAACAGATCTACGATCTAATAAAACAGCACACAACACATCGTTGTGTCCTAACACATTTTCCGGCACATGTAGAGCCGCACCACTACATAAAGATCTCTTCGAGGGTCCTGCCTTAGCTTGCATGGCTGATCAAAATACTAATGACCTCTTCAGCTGCTTTGAAGGTTCTACGAACCGAAGTACCCAGTTCTTCTCCTCCCAAGTGGGTTCAAGTGTTTTTTCTACCTTTTTTTATATCACTAATGAGATAGTTCTTCTAGAACTTGCAGATCTCCTATCTTGAGAAAGGTGCAATAAGTGATGGCGTAGGCAACATGCCAATGTGCCAAATTTGTCACAGATAGGTGTTAGGATATCAGTTACTGCCTGTCTGTCATGTTTCATGCGTTCTGCAGGGATGTTGCTGATGCCTGCAGCCTTTCCTCGTATCAACCATCTTACTGCTAAAAAGACGAAAAACAGAATTAACAAATTACAAAACAAACAGTGAAACACAATGTGTTTTAACCTATTGAGAATTCTGTAGGCAGGATAAAGAACATTCAAAATAATTAAAACAAAGGACGAATAGTCAGTCACTTAGCTCATCGATCTGGATACAAAATTTGATCGTGGGTGAACAAATGCTGTCATAACTTCTACACGAAGAAGTGAAAAATCATCTTCTAATGATGAATCCTATACTCATGGCACGCATTGTTCTCCTTGGAGAGATTATTCCAAAGCATGTATTATTTTCACACGCGCGCGCGCGCACACGCACGCACGCACGCACGCACGCACGCACGCACGCACGCACGCACGCACGCACGCACACACACACACACACACACACACACACACTTTCAAAATGAGGGTAAATCATGTTTGAAATTGAAAATCGCATGCATGAAAAAAGCAAGAGAGTAAAAGTGCATAAAAGAAAAGAAGCATAAGGTGAGAATTTATCCAGATTTTATGATAAGGACTAGAGTGTCATTATAAATGGTGAGGGTTCATTTAAGTGACAACTAATAGAGCAACTTCCATTTAAGCAATAACCACTTTAATAAGCAACGTTTGACTATGTACAGCAACATACCACCACAGTGACAATACCGCTACAGTGAGAAACAAGTACAGCAACAAATGGGCTTTTGTTATGAACAGTTAATACAGATCCCTTACTCACCCAGTTTCAGTATGTGTGTGTTTTGTGTGTGTGTGTGTGTTATGAACAGTTAATACAGATCCCTTACTCCCCAGTTTCAGTATGTGTGTGTGTGTCTGTGTATGTGAGTGTGTGTGTGTGTGCGCGCACACGCATCTTTGTAGAGGTTTGGAAGGAAAGAAGGTAACAGGAGGTTTGGGAGTTGATGTGTGTGTGTGTATGTGTGATGTGTGGAGTGGGATAGGTGAGTGAACAGAAGATTGTGCATAAGGTGGTCTGGTGAGAGGCATGGTATGAGGCACTGACCATCCACTCCTAAAATAAAAATCAACATGAAGCATTAAAGGAAATCATAACTCTCCAATCCTAACCCTCTTTTTTACAGTGACATTTTGTGCATTCACACATTATTCGTATCTTTACAGCAAGAATGCCAAGATCAAACACACACACACACACACACACACACACACCCCACACACGCACACACATGCACACACACGCACACACACATAAACACACACGCACACATGCACACACACACACACACACACACACACACACACACACACACACACACACACACACACACACACACACACACACACGCACGCACACACGCACGAATACATGCATGCACGTACACAGACATTCACATCATTTTGTTGCTGTAGGAATGTCACTGTAGTGGTTCATCACTGTAGTGCTGTGTTGATTCAGTAGAGTGTCGCTTAAGTGGACATCGCCTAACAGAACTTGCTTAACTGAAAGTCACTCCACTGGATGTTGCGTAAGTGGAATTAGTACAGTTGAAGAACTGAAACAGAAGATTGTGAATAAGCCAGAATGCACCTAGTTCTATGATGGGTTCTGTGATGATACATATTCATTAGTCAGCCAGTCAGCAAAGGCCTTACAATTACATCTAATTCATTAGAACCAAAATGCTGATTGGTTCTCACATTTTGCTTTCCTCGGCTATAAACATGTAAAGAGTGAAATGAAGAGAAATGGATGCAAGTAGGCCTAAAGCAAAAATGGAAAAAGCAACAAACAAGGCAGAGCACTTTGTCAAATTTGGGGGAGTTTTCCCATCGTCACTACCAAAAACAGCTGGTGTGTTGAATTAATTTCATCCACTGAGCTTAAGAAATGGCGTCTAACATTCGATTAAAAAAAAATAGTGGTTTGAAACTTAATATTTTCTCTTCAGCTAACTCATTGTGTTACTGCTCAACTCATTTCGTGACCTATTATCACATTTTTGTTGTTGTTGTTGTTAGCCAATCAAAACGAATGTGCCATCAGTGGTGAAAATCAAAGCAGAAACCTGGCAGTGCCAGGCAAGTTAAGGATGAAAAAAAAGAAGTGGATGAGTGTCTAATTTGCATTTTTTTTTTTTTTTTGGTTTCAGTTTGTCAGGGAAAAGTGTGTGATAATACACGGCAGTGATGCCTCCATCCAAACTGGAGAAGGCGCTGATGGGAGTCGGAGGGGTTATCGGGGCAGGGATTCTAGCATGGCAGACACAGTTCCCTTGGATCAAGTACGACCTCCAGCTGATGAAAGTATGCTGCTTTTGATCTCTAAGGCTGTACATGTATGTGGAAAAAAAAAAGGTGATTGCTATTTGAATTGTTGGCATTTGAAGGGCGGGGCTGTTGAAGAAAATTTTGATGACTGATGGCCCTGCCTGTTCAATTTTATGAACATCAGTAAATGGAGCATTAACTTAAGGATAAACAGAAACATTCAGAAAAAGATGTTTTGCAAGAATTGGCAATTTCTTTCTTTCTTTCTTTCTTTCTTTCTTTCTTTCTTTAAACTGAAATGATGGCTGATGTTTAGCAGAATAGCCATTACGAATGGTTAGACCAGCCCAAGACGGTTTTTCCTCTTTATGGAATATATCACGCGTATTCTGGATAAACTGGGAGTATGTTTATATGCTTTGCATCTTGTTGGTTTTTAAATGTCTTCAGGCCAAGTCTTGCCATCATTTCAGTTTAAAGAAAGTTTCATTATGAACATACAAATTTTAAGAAAGATTGGCCAAGAACTTTCTGAGATTTTCCATCAAGAAGAAAACCATAATAGGCCATTAGTAAAAGCTATAACGGTAAACTTAAACATCGGGCATCATCCGTGACCCATAATGAACATACCTACAAATTTTCAGAAATATCAGCCACGTACTTCCTGAGATATTCCATAAAGAAGGAAAACCGTTAGGGGCCGTTATAGCCATTAGTAACGGCTATAACGGTAAACTAAAATATCGGGCATCACCCGTGACCCATAATGAACATACCTACAAATTTTCAGAAAGGTCGGCCACGTACCTTCTGAGATATTCCATAAAAAAGAAAACCCGTTATGGATCGTTATAGCCATTAGTAACGGCTATAACGGTAAAGTAAAACGTCGGGCATGATCCATGAACCATAATGAACATACCTACAAATTTTCAGAAAGATTGGCCAAGCACTTTCTGAGACATTCCATTAAAAAAAGAAAAACCATTATGGGCCGTTACAGCCCGATGTTTAGTTTACCGTTATAGCCGTTACTAACGGCTGTAACGGCCTGTAACGGTTTTTCTTCTCCATGGAATATCTCAGAAAGTACTTGGCCGATCTTTGTGAAAATTAGCAGGTATATTCATTATGGTTCACGGATGATGCCCGATATTTTAGTTTACCCCGTTATAGCTGTTACTAACGGCTGTAACGGCCTGTAACGGTTTTTCTTCTTTATGGAATATCTCAGAAAGTACGTGGCCGATCTTTCTGAAAATTTGTAGGTATGTTCATTATGGGTCACGAATAATGCCTGATGTTTTAGTTTACCATTATAGCCGTTACTAACGGCTGTAACGGCCTGTAACGGTTTTTCTTCATTATGGAATATCTCAGAAAGTACGTGGCCGATCTTTGTGTGAAAATTAGCAGGTATGTTCACTATGGGTTACAGATGATGCCCGATGTTTTAGTTTACCGTTATAGCTGTTAGTCCAAAACGGTTTTTCTTCTTTATGGAATATCTCAGAAAGCACGTTGTCGATTTTCTGAAAATTTGAAGGTATGTTCATTATGGGTCATGGAGGATACCCAGTGTTTTATTTTACCGTTATAGCCGTTACTAACGGCTATAACTGCCCATAACGGTTTTTTTCTTTATGGAATATCTCAGAAAGTACTTGGCCGATCGTTCTGAAAATTTGTAGGTATGTTCATTATGGTTCACGGTTCATGCCCGACGTTTTAGTTTACCATTATACACATTACTAACGGCTATAACGGCCCATAACGGTTTTTCTTTTTAATGGAATGTCTCAGAAAATACTTGGCCGATCTTTCTGAAAATTTGTAGGTATGTTCATTATGGGTCACAGATGATGCCCGATGTTTTAGTTGACCGCTATATCCGTTATTAATGGCCATAATGATCCATAACGGTTTTTCTTTTTTATAGAATATCTCAGAGAGTATGTGGCTGATCTTTCAGAAAAATTGTCGGTATGTTCATTATGGGTCACGGATGATGCCAGATGTTTTAGTTTACCATGATAACCGTTACTAACAGCCCATAATGGTTTTCTTCTTTAAGGAAAATCTCAGAAAGTTCTTGGCCGATCTTTCTGAAAATATGTAAGTATGTTCATTATAGGTCACAGATGATGGCCGATGTTTACCAGAATAGCCATTGCGAATGGTTACACCAGCCCAAGACGGTTTTTCCTCTTTATGGAATATCTCACACGTATTCAGGATAAACTGGGAGTACGTTTATATGCTTGGCATCTTGTTTTCACTTACTTTTTTTTGCATGTACTTTTGCATCACTGTAGCGCAGCTCAGTTCTGTGTCTTCATATCCATACCCATGTATGCAGACTGCTGAGAACAATGTAAGTCAGGTTGTTGAGAGGCAGTCCAGCAATGAAGACATTGCACAGTTGATGACACCACCTGCAAAGGCCCCTACTGACATAGTGACAGCAATAATTATTTGCATGGTCTTGGACCCAGGACACACCTGAGTTATCCTTTTTTTTTTTCCTTTTCAGGCTCAAATGAAAATTAAGAAAGCACGAGAGAAAGCATCTGACACATTTTTGATCGACTGTTTTGAAGAGCATGTACACAGACATCCACAGAAGACGATGGTGATTTACGAGGATGGTATGTACACCTACGAGTTTATGGATCAGCAGGCTAACAGAGTGGCCAGTGTGATGCGTCAGTTTGGATTAAAATGTGGAGATACTGTGGCCATGATGATCCACAGTGAACCTGCCTTTATTTGGACATTGTTGGGTGAGTATTTCATTTCATGTGTGTGTATATATAACTTTAGTTGATTTTCTTAGCATGATGAATCCATCTCAGAGTCATGTTTCTCATGTTCAAATGTCAGACTTTCATTCATGCAATGTCAACAAACATTCAATCAGACAAAACAAAATGAGTTCCCCCATCTAGTCAGTAACTAAATGTTTACATGAAATGCTACTTTGGTTTCTCTCTCTCACACACACACACATACACACACACACACACACACACACACACACACACACACACACACACACACACACACACACACAATTACACAGGCATATTTGAAATTAAAGATATTTATAACAGGCCCGAAGGGACTCAAAAGCACCATTTCTATAAAAGTTTGGTATCAACAATGCCACTCAAAACAAACTTCTTTTTTTTTAAACAAAGTTCCAAAGTCCTATAACAGTTTTCTTTCCCATCTTCAGCCTCGGTCAGCCACAAAATCTTTTCAATCACCTTAACCTGATCAACTTACGAAAAGAAAAGAAAAAAAACAGTGTCAGTGCCCCTTTCAGCAAAAAATTTGATCACCCATATTCTAACTGGGGAAAATGTTCCTAAAAAGAACAGAAAAACAAAGCAATTATTTTTTTAATGATTTTTATAAAGTATCATTATCTAAAAAATGTTAATCCTCATCATTTTTCTACTCTCTTTTCATTTCTTTTCACCATTTCTCACCTAGCGGTTTGCTGAGCCTAGCATAGGCCAGTCGTAGCTTTTACTTTACATTTACCTTAAACACCCTCTGTGTCATTCAAAAGAAAACTTGAGGCATGGACCCTTGCCAGCACCTTGGTTTTTGTATGATGCCATCGACCAGTGTGTCCTCTGATTCAACAGCTTGTCTCATCCCACAGGAGATAAACCACTCACTCTGTGTCATCTACTTACCACAGGTGTGACATGCATGCTACATGGTTTCCTTGACTGAGTGGACCTGGGCTCAAGATTTTAAAATCATTCCTTTTTCTGTTTTTGCTCGGGGGGTTTTAATTGTTTGTTTTGTTTTGTCATTGTTTTTTGTTTGTTTGTTTTTTCACTTTAAAACTTGCACAAGCAAACTATGATTTTCATCAGTGTGCTCTTTTCACAAATAAACACACATGAAACCACCAGGAACTTGGGCACAGTTCCTGACATCAAACAAGCTGGGATTTATTGTTATGTGAAATTTCTACCAATGGCAGTTGGAGCTGGTTTTATTTGTGCTTGTGACTCTCTGGCTCATGTCTTTCTGTTTCTGTCTTCCTGAATGCATTGTGTGGGTGTTGGTGTGTCCAGGGTTACAGAAGCTGGGTGTTGCTGTGGCCTTGATCAACTATAACCTGCGATTGAAGCACTTGTCTCACTCCATCCTAGCCACAGACCCACTGCTTCTCATTGTTGGTGCAGGTATACCATTCTCCAAGTCTGGCTGCCTGGTGCGTGTGTGTGTGTGTGTGTGTGTGTGTGTGTGTGTGTGTGTGTGTGTGTGCCTATGTATGCGTGTGTCTATGTGTGTGTGTGTCTATGTGTGTGTGTGTGAATGTGCTTTCTGAATGATTTTGTTGAATGTTTCAACCAGAGACGGGACTAAAAATTAGAATACACCTGTCTGTGTATTTATGTCAGGGTATGTTTAATGTCATGTTGAACGTGGTATATGATAAATTATGACTATCATTATTTGAAAAATACTTTTACATCTTATCAAATAAATACCATAGATGTTTACGATCAGCAGCTACACATACAAAACTTTACTTCTCGCACTTATGATATTGACTAAATGAAGCTCTGAGTAGTATACCATAACACTTTATCTTACTAGACCACTTCTTTGTTACTTCAGTTTTATTTTTAGCTAAGCAAAATACTCATTGAGTTATTCTAGACAGATGTGTTGAATTGATTCAAATTTTGTTAATGAAAATATCCAGTTGACATGGTGACCTAGCCCTCACAAAAAGGCACAACAAACTTCAGTTTCCTTGCTGGACATAGAGGCCACATGGAAAAAAAAAAGGGAAGGACTCAGGTGGGCCAAAGGAAAATGAACCTACCCAGTCCAGAACCTGATAATATTTGCACAAATATATGAAATATGTGTATTTTAGCATGTGCTTGATAGCTGGAGAGGGAGGGTGAGGGTACTGGAGTTTGCTCAAGTGATAGCAACAGTGGAACTGGGGATGTGCAATAAGACTCATTCAAATCTGGAGTGGGGAACACAACTTCTGATAAACCAAGCTCTGGAACATTTCTTTGGTCAGAGACCTTCTGATGTTCTGGCATAAGGCTGCATGGGCTTCAGTTTTAAATCAGACAGACGTCACAGGTAATGAGAATCCATGTGTGGCATGTAAATGGGTGCTAAACAGTGACACCTCACTGACCATGCAACTGACCCTCTCTGTGATGGTGTATTGTGTTCTCACAGGACAAGACCTGCAGCAAGCTGTCGGCGACGTGCACCAAGACCTGGGGCACCTGCCGGTGTATGTGCAGGGTGTGGCTGTAGGACAGGAGGTGCCCGGGGGCATGCACAACTTTGATGCCCTGATGCTTCAGTCTATGCCTGCTCGCCCAGACCACAGTGTGCGAGAGGGAATGACGGCGGATTCCATCATGACTTACATTTACACATCCGGCACCACAGGTATGCTTTACTTGTTGGGACAGACCTTGTCTTAAGCTGCAGCAAGGGATGGGCTCATTGAGGAGGGGGGCTGGTTGGAAGGTTGATGAAATGAGGACAGGGTACAGTATTCATGATGGAATGGACACAACTCATAGCATGTAGATCTAGCTGGTTTATTCTCTAATCCTCCAAACAAAGCTGTCACATAATTGTGGGAGCAGGTTTGTATACCACAGTTTCATACCATGTATAACATCCCCCTTCTTTCAGCAGAGGATCCAATTTTAATAACATTGAAACGATCAAACTCAAAATTGATTAACATTTTCCTTGAACAGGAAAATTGTTACTGAACTAGCACATAAAAGAATTTCCTTGTTTTGGTACTGCAGTGTGTGTGTGTGTGTGTGTGTGTGTTTGTTTGAACAGTCTGTGTCACTCTTCCCTATATCTCAGGGGCTTTCTCACTTCCCTGCCAGATCATGTGGTACTGCATGAGGGAGGGCTCTCTGCCGCGATTATCTGATTGTCCGGGGGGCACTTAGGGAATGGTGGAGCTTTGGCTGCCTGCCGACTTCGATTTGTCCGGAACCGGTATCTCCTTTGGTCCGCTGGCCTTCTGCTGTGTCGGTGCGTCTCGTGCGTTGGACGTGCCGGTACTTTTTTCTCCCCTGACGCGCTCAGGCAGATTGATCCTGTTCCAGCAGAGCATGCTGCCCATGTACATTTTGACATTGTACGACCTGGGAGTGGGGCCCTTGTTCCCACCTGTCCTGGCCCCTATCTCTTGGTCTCCTTGTTCAAGATGTGAATGTCCTGTCCTGGGTAGAGTGGGGGCAGATCACTGGAGACAGGTTTGTCATAATTGATTTTCATAGTCTGTCGCCTCTCGTCCAGCTGTAGCTTGTACTGTTGATACTCAGTGCGCAGCGCTGCCCGTGAAGGCAGGAGAGTAGCTAGGGAGCAGCATGAAAGCATTTCGGCGGGGGATGGTAGTTTGGAGTCCACAAGAGTGGCTCGGAGGTTGAGCATGGTGAGCTGGAAACCTTTCCTTCCCTGTCACATTTCTTGATGGTCTTCTTGACCGTTTGCACCTGGCGCTCAATGAAGCCGTTTGATTGGGGATATCTGCGGGACAAGGTGACGTGCTCGATGCTGTATTTGTCCATGAGCACTTTGAAAGACTGTCCTTGATACTGTGGCCCATTGTCGCTGATGATCTAGTCAGGACGGCCAAACATGGCGGTAGCCTTCTCCACTTCTTCCACCATGGCTTGGCTGAACGTGGTTCTCATCTGGGTCTCGATGGGGTACTTTGAGAAGTAGTCTGCAATCAGGGGGAAGTTGCAGCCTTCAATCTCAAACAGGCCTGTTCCTAGTTTTCTCCAAGGGCTGTTAGGAATGTGGGGGAGAAGGGGCTGACAGTGGTATGCGCTTGTGAATTCCTGGCATGTTGCGCATAAGATAAGATAAGATAATGTTGCTTATAGCCCAGCCGACCACAAAGGGCCACATCAGGGCTGTCACCACGTTAAAATCAACTCACCAGTCATAAAAAATAAAAATAAAAAAAAAAATAAAAACCTTTCACACATCTCTTTAAATGACATCATCTAGAAACGTACCAGAAACTTCGTTAAAAATCTTTCTTCCGTAAAATCTTAAATCAGATGAAAAATGTTAATCTCTCTCAAAAACCCAAGGATCACATCAGGCGGGACATCCCTGAACAGGATCTTCATGGACTCCGCCGTAAAAATGTTGCGCATGACCTGACTGCTTGCTCAATGTCTCTGGAGATGTTTGGACAGTATTCACATTCTTTGGCAAGGAGCCGCGTCTTCTCGAGGCCTTGGTGAGATTGATGGAGTTGCCTCAGCACGTCCTGCCAGAGAGCCTCGGTATGATGACATCCTGTCCTTTGAAGATGATTCCATCCTCGATTGCAAGCTCATATCTGAATCACCAGTATGGTCTGACATCTGTTGAAAGTGCTTTGATGTTGTCCAGCCACCCGTGAACTATGGTCTCCGTCAGGCTGTTCAGCACGGGGTTGGTCTTGGTGGCTTCACGCAGCTGGTACTGCTTCTTGGGCGTGAAGCTGATGAAGTCTTACTGACAGAAGCCAATCTCATCCTCGGAGAGGTCTAGGCCATCCACACAGAGGTCGAGGTCAGTAGATGTCTTTATCGCTGGGACAAAAAAATCTGGACAGTGTGTCCACAAGGGTCATGGATTTCCCGCTGCGGTACTCCACCTCGTAGTCGTACCCTGGATATTTTTTAGCGTGCACTGGAGACGCGATGGGGCTTTGAGAAGAGGCTTCTGCACAATCATCTCAAGTGGTTTGTGACCCGTGATCACCTTGAACGGCCTCCCGTAGAGGTATGTGTGGAACCATGTAATTCCAAAGACCACCGCCAGCATCTCACGGTCAATGTTTGGGTAGTTGCTCTGTGTGGAGTCAAGTGGCTTGGATGCGAAGGCAACCGGGTATCCATCCTGAATGATGGCTGCGCCCAGTCCCTTCATGGAACTGTCGACCTCCAGCACTGTCGGTTTCTTTGGGTTAAAGAACTTGAGGCATGTGGTTGATGGCACCAGCTTCTTGAGGTTGTTGAAGCAGCAGATGAGGTCTCCTGACATGATGAATCAGACATCTTTTTTTCAACAGCTCCCTCAGCGGTTGCGACTCCTTGCTGAAGTTTGGGATGAACGTCGACAGATATGACATTATGCCAAGGAATCTCTGTAGGTCTTCTGTGTTCTCAGGTATTGGCATGCTTTGGATGCCTTGGATTTTGGCTGGATCCAGGCGAATCACGTCCTTGGAGTATATCTTCCCAAAGAAGGAGATCTCCATGTTTGCGTTTGTCACACTTTTCTGAATTGAAGACGAACCCACACTGCTTGGCTCTTTCCATCAGGTGCCTTAGGTTGTCCTCGTGCTCCTGCACATCCTTGCCATGCATGTATACATCATCTGTGATGCCAGCCACGCCTGGGAGGTCTACCAGTATCTCATCCATTCTTGCCTGGAAGATGTCTTGTTATACACGCAGTCCAAAGGGGAGTCATTACCAGCAATAACGACCAAAGGGCGTGTGGAACATGGTCAGCAGTTGGCTGTGCTTGTCAAGGTGGACTGACCAATATCCTGCCTTGGCGTCCATCTTGCTGAATACTGACGATCCAGCAAACTTTGGGTTAATCTCCTCCAGCGTAGGAATTTTGTGGGGACATCGCTTCAAGGCTGCGTTGAGCTTTTGGGGATCAATACAGATGTGGAGAGAGCCATCTTTTCTCACTGAGTAGGCTAGGCTTGAGCACCAGTCTGTGTGCTCTTTGACCTTACAGATGATTCCATGCTTAACCATTTTCTCCAGCTCTGCGTTTAGCTGTTCTTCAAGGTGCACAGAGCATTTTCTTGGGGGATTTGATGGAGGGTTCTGCTCCTGGTTTGGTGTATAGCTGGGCTGGATCCTGGAAGTCACCAAGAGTGTCAAACTGGCCTGCGTAAGCCTGCTTTAGGCTTTCAACTGATGAAACGTCTGTTGTGCTGATTTCGCTGCAGTTGATAGTCACCAACTTCAACTTTTCACTGGTGGGCAGACCAATGATGCATGGGCCTTCTACATCAACCATGTAGAACTTGGCCTTGGTGAGCTTACCCTTGTGACTGAGCTCAAGCTCAAAGCTACCGTGGCAGGGAATCTTCTGCCCATTGTACGCCGTCAGCTGTGTGTTCTTGACAGGTGTGATAACTTTATACGGATCACGCTTTCCATGTAGATTCCTGTATGTCTGTAGAGTGAAGGTGTTGCCAGATGCTCCGGTGTCAATTTTCAGCTTAGTGGTATCTTGCCTGGAAATGTTGATTGTGTCGTGCTTGATGTCGTCATCGTCACTCATGTCCTCATTCTCCGATGCCATGTCATGAATTTTCTTTCTGCCTTTTGTTTTCCTTTTGCTACCACTGCTTGGTGTACAAGCCAGGTTTTCTCTCTTCCACAGTGGTGACAGGTGCTGTCAAATTCTGGGCATTTACGTGGCTCATGGGAAGTGGTTGCAATTCCCATATGACCTGGCTTTCCGAGCCTGTTAGTCGTTAAATCAGGTGAAGCTGGTGTTCCCCTGTGCTAGGGTTGAGTTGCTGAAGCTTGCTGCAACTGGCAACTATGGCTTGGTATCGTCTGCCTTCAGCCAGAGCGTCTGGCAGCTTGTATCCTTTCGCCTTTCTCAGCAGGTCACGCTGGAAGTCCTCAAGCAGAGTGGATGCTGTGATCAGTTCTGTCAGCCTCTCTTCCATCTCTGTTTGGTCAAACTCGCACTTCATCACCAGAGTGCGCACCTGCAAGATGAAATCATCTAGAGTTTCATCCTCGCATTGCCGACACTCCATCAGATGCAAGCGGTGGACTCTGAAGTTGATCTTGGGCTTGAGTTGGGATTCGAAGAATTCCCACAGCTTGTCCGGTTTGCGTTTGCCCTCCTCTGATAGGCTGTACACTTGTAGTTGTCTGATGCCCTCATCACCTATGCCACACATGATCTTGAGCACTTTTTTTTTATCATCCATGATCTCTTCATCTTCACAGTATACGCAGATATTGCTTTTGAACAACTGTAGAGCTTCCTCATGATTGTCAGTAGCCTAATTCATTTCAGGTATGCGTACAGCAGCCATGATTGTGTTTGTGTATGACTGTAAAAGATATATTTATAGTCAGTTGTGTCTAATATCAAATGTCCGTGGGATGTAGCTTGATAATGGAGAAAACAAGTAGGCCTGTTTCACAGAGGGAAATGGTAAGAAATGTAGATAGTGTTCTTGTATGCTGTGATGGTTCTGCAAAGTTATGGGCTTTCAACAATGTTTGTATGGTTGGTACTTCCTTGGGGAGCAAGCAATGCCTTTTTGTACTCCCAGTTCTTAAAGAACAGGGAGTACTTTAGAATGGGAACGAAGAAATGCTGTGTTTGTGTGTGTGTGTGTGTGTGTGTGTGTGTGTGTGTGTGTGTGTGTGTGTGTGTGTGTGTGTGTCTGTCTGTCTGTCTGTCTGTCTGTCTGTGTGTCCGTGGTCAAAATGTGTTCCACTCGCTCCAGAAAAAACTACTGGGCCAATCTTTCTGAAAATTTATAGGTATATTCATTATGGGTCAAGGATGATGCCCGATGTTTTAGTTTACCGTTACAGCCGTTACTAACGGCTGTAATGGCCTGTAACGCTTTTTCTTCTCCATGGAATATCTCAGAAAGTACTTGGCCGATCTTTGTGAAAATTAGCAGGTATTCATTATGGGTCACGGATGATGCCCGATATTTTAGTTTACCCCGTTATAGCCGTCAGTAACGGCTGTAACAGCCTGTAACGGGTTTTCTTCTTTATGGAATATATCAAAACGTATTTGGCCGATCTTTCTGAAAATTTTTTGATATGTTCATTATGGGTCACAGATGATGCCTGATGTTTTAGTTTACCGTTACATCTGTTACTAACGGCTGTAACGGCCTGTAACGGTTTTTCTTCTTTATAGAATATCTCAAAAAGTACTTGGCCGATCTTTCTGAAAATTTGTAGGTATGTTCATTATGGGTCAAGGATGACGCCCAATGTTTTAGTTTACCGTTACAGCCGTTACTAGCAGCTGTAACGGCCTGTAACACTTTTTCTTGTCCATGGAATATCTCAGAAAGTACTTGGCCGATCTTTGTGAAAATTAGCAGGTATGTTCATTATGGGTCACGGATGATGCCCGATGTTTTAGTTTGCCCCGTTATATCCGATACTAACGGCTGTAACGGCCTGTAACGGTTTTTCTTCTTTATAGAATATCTCAGAAAGCACTTGGCCGATCTTTCTGAAAATTTCTAGGTATGTTCATTATGGGTCACGGATGATACCCGATCTTTTAGTTTGCCATTACAGCCGTTACTAGCGGCTGTAACGGCCTGTAACGCTTTTTCTTCTTCATGGAATATCTCAGAAAGTACTTGGTCGATCTTTGTGAACATTAGGAGGTATGTTCATTATGGGTCACAGATGATGCCCAATGTTTTAGTTTACCCCGTTATATCCGATACTAACGGCTGTAATGGCCTGTAACGGTTTTTCTTCTTTATAGAATATCTCAGAAAGCACTTGGCCGATCTTTCTGAAAATTTGTAGATATGTTCATTATGGGTCACGGATGATACCCGATCTTTTAGTTTGCCATTACAGCCGTTACTAGCGGCTGTAACAGCCTGTAACGCTTTTTCTTCTTCATGGAATATCTCAGAAAATACTTGGTCGATCTTTGTGAACATTAGGAGGTATGTTCATTATGGGTCACAAATGATGCCGGATGTTTTAGTTTACCGTTATAGCTGTTACTAACGGCTGTAACGGCCTGTAACATTTGTTTTTTCTTCACGGAATATCTCAGAAAGTACTTGGCCGATCTTTGTGATAATTAGCAGGTATGTTCATTATGGGTCTCGGATGATGCCGATGTTTTAGTTTACCGTTATAGCCATTACTAACGGCTGTAACGGCCTGTAACTTTTTTTTTCTTTATGGAATATGTCAGAAAGTACTTGGCTGAAAAAGCCGTTATTAACGGCTGTAACAGCCTGTAACGCTTTTTCTTCTCCATGGAATATATCAGAAAGTACTTGGCCGATTTTTTTTTTTTTTTTTTTTTTTTTTTTTTGCTGTCCCAACCTCTGCGCCACCTCAGAGGCAGTGCACCCACGCCGCTCATTCTGACACCCCGTCCACAGCCATAGCCCGGCTGGCCCCGCCGCAGCCCCGGCACCAGCAATCCACAGGGAGCAGTCAATGTCAAGTCATCAAGAGGCAACCCACCGGAGGAGACACTGCACTGCTGCCGAGTCACTTCGGTGGTGTTCAGTGGCGCCTGTTCAGATCTAACATACGCAGGACACCACCTACTAAGCCCCCTACTGACGACATAATTGCTTAGTCGCGGAGCCGGCGTGAGTGAGCTCTCCCTCCGGAGGGCGCCACCACGTCCGTCCAACGACAGCCCCCATGGACTCGCCGATACCGGTGATCCCAACGGAAGCAAACCAAGGCCACAGACGTGGAGAGGACATTGAAATTGAGGTCACCATGAGAGCAGGGCATGAAGGGCCACAGAATTTGAGACTTTTTTTTTTTAATGCTGATCAATGGGAATGAGGATGATTTTTTTTTTTTTTTTTTTTTTTTAATTAATCCTTTTCCAAACAATACATTACAAATGAATATCATAACACCACAAAACAAAAAAAAACAAAAAAAAAATGGGGGGGGGGGGGGGGGCGCACACAGACACACAACAAAAAAGGCCATTAAACAATCAAACATCCTTGTACACACAGGAAAAGGGGGGCCAGGGTCGAGGGGGGGGGGGGGGGGGGGGGCTGGGGTAAGGGACAGGGGAGGTCCATTGACATTTTCATGTCAAACACAAATCAAACTTGATTATATACAGGTATTCAACCATTTTTGAAAAAAATACAGCTGAAGTAGATCTTGCTGAATGTGGTGGTTTACAGATAAAATACATATTTTAAATTCTAACGTTCAAACTAATCGAGAACTGAATTTTACAGAAACCAAGTTTGTTTAAACTTGCACAAGTTCCATATTTTTGTAATTGCCATGTAATGCTCTAAGTAATATCTGTCACATAATATTACAAAGGTGTGTACATGTGATTGTGCAATTGGCATTTATATGCAGATGTAAAATTTTGCAAATAAAGTGATGGATTCAAAAAAAGCGTCTGTCTGTGTATTCTGCTTAACATCAAACAAGTTCCTTGTTAATCATAAAATCATGACAATGTGAATATTTTTCAGTCAGCAACTACTGGACATTCATCCAAAATCGGTGTGTAATAATATGACAATTAAACAGCCTATTGAAAAATGTCTGCTCTTCTTCCTCACAAAATTTATATAAAAAGTACTAGATGATGCAGGAACGAGAATCTCGTTGAAAGTAATTCGTTGAAAGTAATTTATGTTGCAATCAAAATATCTATTTCCTGAGATTATTTCAGTTTTCAAATAATATAACACATATTCCGTGCGCAACTCTATGCGATCCTCCGGTGGCTAAATCCCTCCCATACTATCCTTGGGACGAAAGAAAAGTCGAAAGTTCCCAAGAACAGCAACAGGACCAGCCAGCAAGGGTCACATCAATACATTAGAATGGAACCACAGGCTGAATATTGGATATTCCATGACATCCAATCCATCTATAGGTAAGCATCATCCCAGACACAAGCATGTATTATATCCACACACCCAAATATTCACATTGCACACATCTCATCCCTTCCCCCACAGGCTCCCGCCATGTACACTCGATGAAATTATTTGCAGACACATGGCCAGAGCTCGCCAGCGACGTTACACATGTACACCTATGCATTAGCTCTTTTATACTCAAGTCATATTCATCTTGCTGAGACCCTGACGTCTACGTATGCCTCATATATTATGGCAAATACCTCCATACTGCGTAAACTTATTCTAGTAAAAAAAAAAAAAAAAAAAAAAAAAACCCAGCTCTTATTTCCCTGACATACCTCCCCTCAAATGTGACATATTTGTCACTTAACAGAATTAAAATCCTTCAAAATTAGTAGTTATCACAGTGACAGTAATATTCGTGGGAATCAAGATAAGCACTCAACATACAGTGTATTTGAAATAGTAGACAATTCCTTTCACTTTCAAAGTTGTAACTTCCCCAAATGAGGATGATTAAGATGATGCTACGGATTTCCATTTCGGTCTGAGACTACATGACAGGGCTGTACTCTACGCTTCCTTTCATAATATATCCTGGCGTCAACCAGGCCCGAGAGATACAGGCACCTGCAGTGTTGGTCAGGAAATTTGAGCAACACTCTCAGAAACGCATCCATTAAGTGGATGAAACTCGACTGTGTGGTCCCAGTCTTCCCAACTGAGTCTGCAGCAAACTCAACTCTGGGTAGGAGCCGGTCGGGGCAGAAAAAACCCACATGACTCTGATGGGATTTGAACCCACGACCTCCCAGCCGGGAGTCCGCGACGCTAACCACTTCGCCACGGCGGCTGGTACTTGGCCGATCTTTGTGAAAATTAGCAGGTATGTTCATTATGGGTTACGGATGATGCCCGATGTTTTAGTTTACCGTTATAGCTGTTACTGACGGCTGTAACAGCCTGTAACGGTTTTTCTTCTTTATGGAATATCTCAGAAAGTACGTGGCCGATATTTCTGAAAATTTGTAGGTATGTTCATTATGGGTCAAGGATGATGCCTGATGTTTAAGTTTACCGTTATAGCCGTTACTAACGGCCCATAATGGTTTTCTTCTTTATGGAAAATCTCAGAAAGCACTTGGCCGATCTTTCTGAAAATTTGTAAGTATGTTCATTTTAGGTCACAGACGATGGCCGATGTTTACCGGAATAGCCATTACTAACGGTTACACCGGCCCAAAACGGTTTTTCCTCTTTATGGAATATCTCACGGGTATTCAGGATAAACTGGGAGTATGTTTATATGCTTTGCATCTTGTTTCTGTGTCCATCTGCGCTGTATCATGTCTTGGCAATTCAAGTATGTTTATCGTGTCCCTGAGTCTCTCTGGTACTGTGTGGGTTAGGCCTAATCCTTGGTGATGGGAGACTTAGCGGCGCCGTCTTGCGTCATCGTTACTTCGAGATATGGCGTCACGCAGCCAGTCTTGTTGTGCGTGTTGATCGAAAATAATGGCAATTTAACGTATTTTTTGAGTGTTTATAGGTTTACTTGTGGTTAGATACGTTGAACCATCCCACGGCTGCCACCATGAAATGAGGATAGAGTACAGTATTTATGATGGCATGGACACAACTCATAGCGTGTAGATCTAGCTGGTTTATTTTCTAGTCCTCCAAGCAAAGCTGTTGCATAATTGTGGAGCAGTTTCATATAACAGTTTCATACCATGTATAACTGTTGAAAGGAAAGTGTTGATTTCAGTGGCCTGTGTATATTTACAAAATGTGCAAAATGTACAAACCTGCTTTCATAACAAAGTGTTGTTTCACTGGCCTTTGTATCTTTACACGATGTAAAGAACACAAGCCTCCATTCATGCACACACATATCTGGATGATATTTATAAAGACGCATCGAGTGTGGAGCTAACTGTAGTTTTTCAGTATCATTTTCATTAAAAGTTTTGAAAACAAACAGGAAACAGTGACTGTGAATGGGAATTAATTGTGAAGAGAAATATAAGTAGCTTGAAAAGGCAGCAGAAATTCTGAGAATAAAATGCACTTCGGTTAGAGCTTTTTTGGTGCGTTTGTTTGTTTCTTTCTTTCTTATGAGGCGAGGGGGGCAAGGGGCTGTTTTGTTTTATTTGATTTTCTTGTTTATGGTCTGGCTAAACCGCAGTTTGAAGCACCTGCTTAATATGTGTCCGGGAAAAGACCGGAGGACACTGGGAAAGACCAGAACCAAGGGCCTCTGTGGGCTGGCCCCCACTTTGCCTTAAACATGTGGCTACTAAGAATAAAAGGAAAAGATGCTCCCAGGATTCACCGAAAGGGGAGAGAGAATGATGAATCCATCGGTGCTCAGCCAATCACGACTGCAAATCCCAAACGGACTATGAACATGGACCAAATGGAATATCCATGTGTCTGTGGAAAGCGTTTCGCTACCACCCGTGGCATGAAGATCCACAGGACAAAGATGGGATGTGTGAAGACTCATCTGAATGAGCAGCAGCGCACTGCATCAGCAGATAAGACGTCGGAAGACCAAGGCCAGGATTTAAACCACAGTGCCAAGGACATCCACGCTGTTGGTTCGGATGAGGAATTTGCACAGGCCCTCGATGCCAGGCGCCTGAAACTCACCTGCCACGAGCAAACGAAACTGAAGATTGGGAGAAACTGGATGCAAAAATCGTCCAAAGACTCGATGCACTGATAGGGAAAAGCACCTGGAACACAAAACTAGCCACATATGGGGACATTGTGTATGCCACATGTAGAGACGCCTATGGAGTAAAACTGCCCAAAGAGAAAACACCTCCAAAGAAATCCAGACGCCAAGAAAAGATGGACAAGATCAGAGTCCAAAAGAACAACCTCAAGAAGCAAATGAAGACCGCACTGCCAGCTGAAAAACAAGGCTTGGAAAAACTGTGGGAAGACCTGAAAGAAAAACACAGCGCCCTCAGCAAAGCGGAATCTGCGAGGAAGAGGAAGAGCAAAAAGAAGAAGACACAAGAACGCTTCTTCAGAGACCCCTTCCAGTTTGCCAGAACACTGTTTGAGCAGCCAAAATCTGGGACCCTAAGTGTGGACAAAGGAGTTCTTGAGCAGCATCTGAGGAAAACATACTCTGACTCACAGAGCAAAGCACCACTCGACATTCAAGGTCTGGTGTGGCCAACCAACCCTGAGGAACAGTTCAAAGGCAAGCCTCCAACATTGGCGGAAATCAAGAAGGTGGTCGACAAAAGCCAGAGCCAAATCATCACCAGGGCCAAACGGAATACCTTACAGCTTATACAAGAAATGTCCCAAGGTGCTGGAGTGGCTCCACGGGCTGCTGCGATCGGCTTGGAGAAACCAGAAGATCAGCGGCCAGTGGATGACGGCAGATGGTGTGTACATCCCCAAAGAGCAAAACTCAAGTGACATCAGCCAGTTCAGGCCAATATCACTACTGAACGTCGAAGGGAAAATCTTCTTCTCTGTCATGGCAGCAAGGCTGACCAAGTACCTGATGGAAAACAGTACTTGGATGTGTCAGTCCAGAAAGGTGGCATCCCAGGCGTGGCTGGCTGTGTAGAACACGCCACAATGATCTGGGACGCAATCCAAAAAGCAAAAAACAGAAAGAGAGACCTGGACGTAGTGTGGCTTGATCTGGCAAACGCATATGGATCTGTGCCCCATGAGATGATACAGTTGGCTCTTGAGATGTACCATGTGCCAAAGAACATCCGCGACATGCTCAAGAAGTACTTCAATGGCTTCTCATGCGGTTCTCTACCAAGGAGTACACAACTGATTGGATCAACTTGGAAGTGGGCATTGCAATGGGCTGTGCAATTTCCCCGATACTGTTCGTGCTGGCAATGGAACTCATCTTGAAAGCAGCAACAAACAACGCAAGACAAACAGACCTTGGCGATGGATACAAGATGCCTCCTCTCAAGGCCTTCATGGATGACACTACAGTGATTTCATCCAGAGAAGACGAGACACGTCATGTGCTGGAGAGGCTGGACGACATAGTTGCCTCATCCCGAATGAAGTTCAAGCCAAAGAAATCACGGAGTCTCTCACTGAGAAAAGGAAAAGTGGCCGAATCTGTGGTCTTCAGTGTTGCCAACCAGGCCATTCCAACAGTCACAGAAGAACCAGTCAAGAGCCTTGGAAGATGGTATGATGATACGCTGAAAGACACACAAAGAGCAAAAGAAACCAAGCAGATGGCGGAAGAAGGCTTGGAGACCATTGACCAGTGTGGGCTCCCTGGCAAATACAAGGTCTGGTGTCTGCAGTTCATGCTGATACCAAAGCTCCTATGGCCTCTGATGATATACGACATCTGCACCAGCACAGTGGAGGCAATGGAAGCCAAAATCAACAAGTTCACAAGGAAATGGCTTGGTGTCCCACCCTGTCTGACTGACATCGCGCTGTACTGTCGCCAAGCAAAGCTCAAACTACCACTGAAATCCATCCTGGAGGAATACAAAGCAGGGAAGATCAGACTTCAAAGCATGCTGGAGGACTCAGGAGACAAGGTGGTAGAAGCAATCAAGCCCAGCTGAAGACAGGCAGAAAATGGAAAGTTCAAGAGGCGATGGATTCTGCAAAAGAAAGTCTCAAGATCAGAGAAATAACAGGACACACACAGACCAACAGACAAGGACTGGGGGTGACCAAAACTGAATGGTGGTCAAAGGCCAAAGGAAAAGCCAAAAGAGACATGATGATTCAGGAGATGAGAAAAGAAGAAGACCAAAAAAGACTCCAAAAAGCAGTCCAGCAGAGCCAGCAAGGGCAATGGACAACGTGGAGAATGCACTCCAAAGAAGTCTAACTTGGAATGACATTTGGCACATGGCCCCTCTCAGGATCAGCTTCATTCTCAGATCTGCATATGATCTTCTGCCCTCAAATGCAAACCTGGTGAAGTGGGGGAAAACAGACGATCCTGCATGCCCCCTCTGCCATGAAAAACAAACAGTGGAGCATGTTCTAAGCTCATGTAAAGTAGCCCTGGCTCAAGGAAGGTACACATGGAGGCACAACCAAGTGCTCAAAGAGATTGTACAAGTAGTCTGGGCTAGTACCAACACCACAAAAGGGAGAATCAGGACTCCAAAAGCACCCGCAACATTCTTCACGGCAGGAGGCAGCAAATCATGGCCAAGAACAACAGTGCCACTCGAAACATGCAGGCAGAGTCTGCTGGATGGGGCAGATGACTGGGAGTGCACTGCAGACCTCCCAGAATGGAAGAGTCACCCAGAGATCATCAGCAAGAGTGGCATGAGACCAGACATAGTAGTCCACTCTAAGTCAACCAAGCAGCTGATCATGATCGAGCTCACGGTGCCATATGAGAACAGAATGGAGGCAGCTCAAATCTACAAGACTGAAAAGTATGCTGATCTGGCAAACAGCCTGAGGAGAGAAGGCTATCAGGTCAAAGTCCTCACTGCAGAAATTGGAGCTAGGGGATTTGTAGGAACGTCTGCATACAGCCTCATGAAACAGCTCTCATTGCAGGAAGGAAAAAACCAGAGCCTGAAAGCAATGGCAGAAGCGGCAGAGAGGTGTTCAAGCTGGATCTGGTCAAGGAGGAACAAAAGTGAACTTCATAAGGCTTAATTTCCCTACAAATATCAGGTGTCCCTGTGGCTCAGTGGTTAAAGCGCGAGTCATTAAGTAGAAAATGAGCATGTCCAGAGGGTCATGGGTTCGAATCCCAGCCATGGCTCGTCCCAAGATGGGGGGAAAAAAAAAAAGGGGCAGCAGAGGGACATCCGGAGTCATGAACCGGGTGTGGCCCAACCCCCTAGAGTGTCAGGAGATAAGGGCCGAAACACTTGCTTGAAGGGGGCTTCTCTTCTGAGGACTCTCTGCTGCCGCGCTCTCCACGAGTTTCTTTCTACTGTGTCCTCCTCGTATGTGTGTGTCAGGTCTGCCGAAGCCTGCTTTCATCAGCCAGCGGAGGGCCTACGTCATGGGACTGGACTGATAGTTGCTGTGGCAGACAAGGATGATATCCTGTACACGTGTCTTCCACTGTACCATAGTGCTGGAGGAGGAATTGGGCTGTCCAACCTCTTGCAAAAAGGTCCCTGGTTTTGTTATAATATATATAGATAAAAACACTACATTCATTTGTGACCCCTTCAGCTTTTAACACCCAGTGGTATGTTTCTGAATAGGCCTGTTAACCGTATGATGTTTCCATATTTAGCGTGGAAAAAATCCCCAAAACAGAAAATAAAAATATTGCTGTGTAAAGTAGGAAAAGGAATGGGGCAAAATAGGAGGGAATGTGGGGGGGGGGGGGGGGGGGCAATATTTTTTCCCATTCGTAAATTGATCTTGATTCAGTACCTTATCGGCCCAGTTCAGAACTCGGTTAGGTCAGTTGCTTATACCCAAAGACAATTGCAGACATTTATTGTTTCAAACATCTGTGCTACAATCTTGATTTGCTGCGGAATTCAAGCGGAACTTGCAGTCACGTTTATCGCTGTGCAAAGTGTTTAACAAGAACAAAAAAATTACCAAATTTTGGTACTGCATTGACCTGTGCAGTACTTTTGCCTCCTTAAATCAAAACAAATCTTCTTGGTCAGAATTTAAATCACATCCAAATCGGTAAGGTTTTGTCACAAACTTCAAAAGTAAGGGAATCACAAAATCAAAAGTTTTTCAACTTGAAAAAATTGGCTTCATTGATTTTGGTGTTTAACTTTGTACGCACAAAATACATTTGTTCCTGTACAGAAGTTATGGTGAATAGATCTTTGTCGTCCCTTTCTTCATATTTTAAAGATGAATGGTAGTTTGCATGAAATTCATGCCAAAACTGCTTTTTTTCTCGACAAAACTAAGCATAGCCATTCACCCTGACTGATCAATGCAATTGTGCCAGTTTCAATGACGTACACAGGTAAAACGTGTGTGCTTACACGCCTGTACCTCTCAATTACTTTAAATATAATGATCCAGAATGGTATGTGGTGTGAGCGAAGTGAATTGGTGTGTTCCCAATCACTTGAGTGTTCTGTCGGGTTCCCGTTATTGTTATTATCATTTTTTTTAAAATAATATGCATTTTCTTATGGTTTTTCTAACGTCTTCAGCCTCACAGTTATGTATCATTTTTCAAATGGCTTCAGCCTCACTTCTCCCCTTCCATTTCCTTCCCCATAGCTCCATTATGCAGTTTAGACTTGGGCCCATTTTTTGAAGGAAAATGTAAAAACTCTTGTAAACATATTTAAAAGTATAACAGCAACAATAATGACAAGAATTATGATTTTTCTTTTAATCACACTATCTTCAAAGTAATGTCACAGAATGGGATATGGACAAGTAAAAGGGTTTAGACCAGAAAAATGTTAAAACTTTGTGAAATAAAACTTCCGTGATACCCCATCCTCCTCCATTCTCTCAACACCCCCATCCATCTCTTTTCTCTCTCTCTCTCTCTCTCTCTCTCTCTCTCTCTCTCTCTCTCTCTCTTCTTCTCCTAATGCTTTGAAATTATGTTTCTGTTTGCAGATGTAAAGCATCAACTACATTTGAAGTCAGGGTGCTTAGTTTAGCTCTAAAGGGACAAGCTCATGGTTGAAACGCTGATGTGGTCTTTCAAGTCAGCTGTGTAGTCTTAACTCTTCATGAAGTTGCGGGACTATGAATACAAAGAGGGTTAATGAAAAAAAAAAGGTGGTAACTGAAGTAATGATAAATCTTGTCTTGAAAAAGTTTTTCTCCCAACTTTTCTCCACATTGAAAACCGTTTCCCGGGCCCAAAACCAATGCTGTAATCAGTCATAATGACCTTTGACCTTGTTCGGGTTGCAGGGAACACAAGGGTTTTTACGAAGCAAATTTTCAGCCCCCCACTTCGGGCCCTGACTGTCGGAAGTACAATGTAACAGTCATTTCAGTATTTTCGGGGAAATCTTCAGACTTCCGCTCAGCCTCCGGTCAGTGTTTTGTTTGGTCCTGTTTGTCACAGTGCATGTTGAGGTGCTTTTTTTGAGAAAGACGAAGATATTCCTCAATTTTATATAGCATCATTTTTGGACATAAAGGGTGCTTTCAGGTTTTATGGTGGTCACCGTGGGGAATCCCGGTGGCTCTTTCAGTACAGATAGCTTCTTGCCTTCTGGAATGTTCTGTACTTGTAACTTCCTCTTTATTGCCACTTTTTTGTGGCTCTGCCTTTTCATCTTTTTACTTTGTCTTTCTTTGCTGTCATTTGCTGTTTTTTGTCTTTGTGGATCTTTCTACTGTCATTGTTCTGGACACTCTTTTAAAACCCTTGCCTTTCATAATTTTTGATTGTGCCAGCTTTTTTGTGTAGTTGCAATCTGGCTGCTGTAGTTTGCCTAGCTCTTTGCAGATGGCTTGTTGTTTGGAAATGACTGCCCCTTTTTTATTGCGTGCATGCGCACTTCCTTTATTTATGTTTTGAAACCTGTTGGTGAACTTTCAGTTGTGGAACTTCCGTTTATATGTAATTCCTGTCTACGAAAATGTTAAAATGAAGAATGTTGATACTGTCATTGTCAAATGAGGATTGAAAGCTGATACCACTGAAAAAAATTAACAGTGGAAATGAGAGTAAACCATAGAAAAAATTTGATAGGGCAAGCAGTTTGTCAACGTTTGCTGCAAACTGGCATCGTCAGGAAACACAATCACAAAATTTATCTAGCTGCAAGAGGTGAACTTCCTGATCCACAAAAAACATGCTTCACTGCTCATTGTGCAGATATGGAGGTACAGGATGTTTTAAATTTTCATGTTTGAGTCGTGCATTATCGGGGTATGCATGTACTTTATCAATGCAATCGGACAGTTTTGCTATGACCATCCATGACTAAAGAGCATGTGTGGTTATGTTACAGAAAATGTTTCTGAAGGCAGTGTCACTAACAGATAACTTGAACTGTAATGAAGGTGCCAAGCAAATAAAGTGGCTAAACTTAGTCAGCAGTTGTAGGTAGTGCATAGTGTGAATGTTTTGTACAGTAGGTGCCAGAAGGCTGCTGTGAATCAATATATTGCCCAGGGTAAAAATCAACTGTTGAAAATCCACTGTTGATCAGGTGCTCTTTATGATGATGACTATGTATGAACATAGAAAAAGACTTTTCCCCTGTTAATTAGCCTTCTCCTTTGGTGCTAAGTCTTACTATGATGCTACTTCAGTGTCTCTACCTTGGCATGTCAAACTAATTCCTGATTTGCTTGTTTGTTGTTGTTGCAAACAGTTCATTTGAAGTGATTTTTATTGTTCCGTTGTTGCTGTTGCTTTCAAAATGATCAGTAGTAGTTTCCCAAAAAAAATCAGTTTGGGAAGGATCTTTTAATAGAAAACACAAACAAAAAAGGAAGAAAGAAAGGCACATGTGAAAGAACGTCAAATGAGTGTTATATAAAAAGTGAGGCCAAAATCTTCACCAAACCATCAGCCTTTGTAAATAATCCTTTTATTTGGGTAAGCAAAAGGCAGAGTATGGACTGTTTTTAGTGTCTAAAGGGAAGGAGATTTGTTTGCTGTCATCAGCATGAATGGGGCAGCGTGCACAAAGTGCGAGGTTTCCCTTTGGCAATGGACTCCGCAGAGACATCTTTGAACAAGTTCAGAAACGTTTCCCGATTCCGCAGCTGTGTGAGTTCTTTGGCGCCACAAGAGGGGGTGACTTCCTCCTCAACATTGCCAACAAGCCTGGCGCCATTGGCGCGTCTCACCTTTCATGGTAAATCTTTCAATGTGTTTGTTTGGACAGTGAGACTGACCAACTGTTTTATTTCATTTTCTGTGCTGTCTCCATATTAGTTTCACAACCTGTTCATTCTAGTTCATCCTAGTTCCTCCATGTATAGTCACACTTCAGATCATCCTGTTTACACAATCACAGTCCCCGGGAGCAGTGGTATCAGGTCGCCATAAACGCCTACCTTGCGTGAAGAGATCCAAGGGTAAGTGACAAACTCATTCATTTCATTGTCCTATTTGTTTGTGTCTTGCCTGAAGAAGACCTAAGAGGTCAAAACGTGTCATGTTTTGTCTTGTGACTCGTTTTGTCCACGTTTCTCTTGGCGGTTCGCTAACATTTATTTAAGATTTGTTTAGATTTCCGCCTGCAGTTGTCTCACTTTTGACAGATCTTCTCATTTTAGTTACAGTACACTCGGCCCAAAAAAGCAAGAAGAAGCCATCTGGATGATCATTTGTTCAGGTATTTGCCCTGATGAAAACAGGAAAACAGGCATAATAAAGGGCATCATGCAGAGTCTACAGGAAGCAGTCATCAGGACATCTCGTGGAGTTTACAGGGAGCAGCATTATCAGGTCATCATGTGGAGTCCAAGGGAAACGGTCATTATCAGGACATCACGTTGGAGTCCACAGGGGGGCAGTCATTATCAGGTCTCATGTGGAGTCCACAGGGAGCCGTCATTATCAGGACATCACGTGGAGGTCCACAGGGAGCAGTCATTATCAGGTCATCAGGTGGAGTCCACAGGGAGCAGTCATTATCAGGTCATTTATTTGGAGTCCACAGGGGGCAGTCATTATCAGGGTATCAGGTGGGTCCCACAGGGAGCAGTCATTATAGGTCATTTATTTGAAGTCCACAGGGAGCAGTCATTATAGGTCATCAGGTGGAGTCCACATGGAGCAGCTCAGGTCATCAGGTGGAGCCAGGGGAGTAAATTATGGTAATTTAGGGGGAGTCCCGGGAGCAGTCATTCAGGTCTAGGTGGGTCCACATTGAAAAGTCTTATTTAGGTCATCATGGGGAGTTCACCGTGTGCAGTCATTGTTAGGTTTCACGTGGGAAACCACGGGGGGCAATCTTAAGGTCAGTTTTGGGGGAGTCCACGGGAGCAGTAGGCGGGTCATCAGGTGGAGTTCACAGGGAGCAGTCATTATCAGGTCATCAGGTGGAGTTACAGGGAGCAGTCATTATCAGGTCAATCATGTGGAGTCCACATTGAACAGTCAATATCAGATCATCATGCGGAGTCCGCAGGGAGCAGTCATTATCAAGTCATCAGGTGAAGTCCACAGGGAGCAGTCATTATCAGATCATCAGGTGGAGTCCACATGAACAGTCATTATCAGGTCATCAGGTGGAGTCCACAATTAAGGAGCAGTCATTATCAGGTCATCATGTGGAGTCCACAGGGAGCAGATCATTATCAGGACATCAGGTGGAGTCCACAGGGAGCAGTCATATCAGGTCATCATTTGAAGTCCACAGGGAGCAGTCATTATCAGGTCATCAGGTGGAGTCCACATGGAGCAGTCATCAGGTGGAGTCCCACGGGGAGTAATTATTATCAGGTCATCAGGTGGATTCCACAGGGAGCAGTCATTATCAGGTCATCAGGTGGAGTCCACAGGGAGCAGTCATTATCAGGTCATCATGTGAGGTCCACAGGGAGCAGTCATTATCAGGTCAGCACATGGATTCCACAGGGAGCAGTCATTATCAGGTCAGCACATGGATTCCACAGGGAGCAGTCATTATCAGGTCATCACGTGGAGTCCACAGGGAGCAGTCATTAACAGGTCATCACATGGATTCCACAGGGAGCAGTCATTATCAGATGGAGTCCACAGGGAGCAGTCATTATCAGGTCATCACGTGGAGTCCACAGGGAGCAGGTCATTATCAGGTCATCACATGGATTCCACAGGAGCAGTTATTATCAGGTCATCATGTGGAGCCCACAGGGAGCAGTCATTAACAGGTCGTCATGTGGAGTCCACAGGGAGCAGTCATTATCAGGTCATCAGGTGGATTCCACAGGGAGCAGTCATTATCAGGTCATCAGGTGGAGTCCACAGGGAGCAGTCATTATCAGGTCATCATGTGAGGTCCACAGGGAGCAGTCATTATCAGGTCATCAGGTGGAGTCCACAGGGAGTTATCATTATCAGGTCATCAGGTGGAGTCCACAGGGAGCAGTCATTATTAGGTCATCAGGTGGAGGTCAACATGGAGCAGTCATTATCAGGTCATCAGGTGGAGTCCACAGGGAGCAGTCATTATCAGGTCATCAGTGGAGTTCACAGGGAGCAGTCATTATCAGGTCATCAGGTGGAGTTTACAGGGAGCAGTCATTATCAGGTCATCATGTGGAGTCCACA
The DNA here is from genome assembly GCA_018398815.1 of Conus ventricosus. Lineage (NCBI taxonomy): Eukaryota > Metazoa > Mollusca > Gastropoda > Neogastropoda > Conidae > Conus > Conus ventricosus. Next base: position 22,500,072 of record CM031608.1, read on the forward strand.
TTGAACAGTCAATATCAGATCATCATGCGGAGTCCGCAGGGAGCAGTCATTATCAAGTCATCAGGTGAAGTCCACAGGGAGCAGTCATTATCAGATCATCAGGTGGAGTCCACATTGAACAGTCATTATCAGGTCATCAGGTGGAGTCCACAATTAAGGAGCAGTCATTATCAGGTCATCATGTGGAGTCCACAGGGAGCAGTCATTATCAGGACATCAGGTGGAGTCCACAGGGAGCAGTCATTATCAGGTCATCATTTGAAGTCCACAGGGAGCAGTCATTATCAGGTCATCAGGTGGAGTCCACATGGAGCAGTCATCAGGTGGAGTCCACGGGAGTAATTATTATCAGGTCATCAGGTGGAGTCCACAGGGAGCAGTCATTATCAGGTCATCAGGTGGAGTCCACATTGAACAGTCATTATCAGGTCATCATGTGGAGTTCACAGTGTGCAGTCATTGTTAGGTCATCACGTGGAATCCACAGGGAGTAATCATTATCAGGTCATCGTGTGGAGTCCACAGGGAGCAGTCAGTGTCGGGTCATCATGTGGAGTTCACAGGGAGTAGTCATTATCGGGTCATCACGTGGAATCCACAGGGAGCAATCATTATCAGATCATCGTGTGAACTCCACGGGAGCAGTCATTATCAGGTCATCAGGTGGAGTCCACAGGAGTAGTAGTCATTATCAGGTCATCATGTGGAGTTCACAGGGAGCAGTCATTATCAGGTCATCAGGTGGAGTCCACAGAGAGCAGTCATTATCAGGTCATCAGGTGGAGTCCTCAGGGAGCAGTCATTATCAGGTCATCAGGTGGAGCCACAGGGAGTAATCATTATCAGGTCATCAGGTGGAGTCCACAGGGAGCAGTCATTATCAGGTCATCAGGTGGATTCCACAGGGAACAATCATTATCAGGTCATCACATGGATTCCACAGGGAGCAGTCATTATCAGGTCAGCACATGGATTCCACAGGGAGCAGTCATTATCAGGTCAGCACATGGATTCCACAGGGAGCAGTCATTATCAGGTCATCACGTGGAGTCCACAGGGAGCAGTCATTAACAGGTCATCACATGGATTCCACAGGGAGCAGTCTTATCAGATGGAGTCCACAGGGAGCAGTCATTATCAGGTCCATCACGTGGAGTCCACAGGAGCGGTCATTATCAGGTCATCACATGGATTCCACAGGGAGCAGTTATTTTCAGGTCATCATGTGGAGCCCACAGGGAGCAGTCATTAACAGGTCGTCATGTGGAGTCCACAGGGAGCAGTCATTATCAGGTCATCAGGTGGATTCCACAGGGAGCAGTCATTATCAGGTCATCAGGTGGAGTCCACAGGGAGCAGTCATTATCAGGTCATCATGTGAGGTCCACAGGGAGCAGTCATTATCAGGTCATCAGGTGGAGTCCACAGGGAGTTATCATCAGGTCATCAGGTGGAGTCCACAGGGAGCAGTCATTATTAGGTCATCAGGTGGAGTCCACATGGAGCAGTCATTATCAGGTCATCAGGTGGAGTCCACAGGGAGCAGTCATTATCAGGTCAATCAGGTGGAGTTCACAGGGAGCAGTCATTATCAGGTCATCAGGTGGAGTTTACAGGGAGCAGTCATTATCAGGTCATCATGTGGAGTCCACATTGAACAGTCAATATCAGATCATCATGCGGAGTCCGCAGGGAGCAGTCATTATCAAGTCATCAGGTGAAGTCCACAGGGAGCAGTCATTATCAGATCATCAGGTGGAGTCCACATTGAACAGTCATTATCAGGTCATCAGGTGGAGTCCACAATTAAGGAGCAGTCAATTATCAGGTCATCATGTGGAGTCCACAGGGAGCAGTCATTATCAGGACATCAGGTGGAGTCCACAGGGAGCAGTCATTATCAGGTCATCAGGTGGAGTCCACAGGGAGCAGTCATTGTCAGGTCATCAGGTGGAGTCCACAGGGAGCAGTCATTATCAGATCATCAGGTGGAGTCCACATTGAGCAGTCATTATCAGGTCATCAGGTGGAGTCCACAATTAAGGAGCAGTCATTATCAGGTCATCAGGTGGAGTCCACAGGGAGCAGTCATTATCAGGTCATCAAGTGGTGTCCACAGGGAGCAGTCATTATCAGGTCATGTGGAGTTCACAGGGAGCGAGCAGTCATTATCAGGTCATCAGGTCGAATTCACAGGGAGCAGTCAATTATCAGGTCATCAGGTGGAGTCCACAGGGAGCAGTCATTATCAGGTCATCATGTGGAGTCCACAGGGAGCAGTCATTATAAGGACATCACACGTGGAGTTCACATTGAGCAGTCATTATCAGGTCATCAGGTGAGTTCACAGGGAGCAGTCATTATCAGGTCATCAGGTGGAGTTCACAGGGAGCAGTCATTATCAGGTCATCATGTGGAGTCCACAGGAAGCAGTCATTATCAGGTCATCATGTGGAGTCCACAGGGAGCAGTCATTATCAGGACATCACGTGGAGTTCACAGGGAGCAGTCATTATCAGGTCATTATGTGGAGTTCACAGGGAGCAGTCATTATCAGGTCATCAGGTGGAGCCCACAGGGAGCAGTCATTATCAGGTCATCATGTGGAGTTCACAGGGAGCAGTCATTATCAGGTCATCAGGTGGAGTCCACAGGGAGCAGTCATTATCAGGTCATCAGGTGGAGTTCACAGGGAGCAGTCATTAATCAGGTCATCACGTGGAGTCCACAGGGAGCAGTCATTATCAGGTCATCAGGTGGAGCCCACAGGGAGCAGTCATTATCAGGTCATCATGTGGAGTTCACAGGGAGCAGTCATTATCAGGTCATCACGTGGAGTCCACAGGGAGCAGTCATTATCAGGTCATCAGGTGGAGTCCACAAGGAACAGTCATTATCAGGTCATCACATGGAGTCCACAGGGAGCAGTCATTATCAGGTCATCATGTGGAGTCCACAGGGAGCAGTCATTATCAGGTCATCACATGGAGTCCACAGGGAGCAGTCATTATCTGGTCATCACATGGAGTCCACAGGGAGCAGTCATTATCAGGTCATCATGTGGAGTTCATAGGGAGCAGTCATTATCAGGTGGAGCCCACAGGGAGCAGTCAGTGTCAGGTCAACATGTGGAGTCCACAGGGAGTAGTCATTATCAGGTCATGTCTAGTCCACAGGGAGCAGTCATTATCAGGTCAACATCTGGAGTCCACAGGGAGCAGTCATTATCAGGTCATCAGGTGGAGTTCACATGGAGCAGTCATTATCAGGTCATCACGTGGAGTCCACAGGGAGCCGTCATTATTAGTTTTATCAGGTGGAGCCCACAGGGAGCAGTCATTATCAGGTCAACATCTGGAGTCCACAGAAGCAGTCATATCAGGTCATCATGTGGAGTCCACTGGGAGTAAATCATTTATTAGTTTATCAGGTGGAGTCCACAGGGAGCAGTCATTAATAGGTCAACTTGTGGAGTCCACAGGGAGCAGTCATTATCAGGTCATCATGTGGTACCCCCAGATTTCATGTTGTTACTGACCATTGCTAAGTGCTGTTGTGTGTGGTGTTATCAGTGTTTGTCAGAAATGTACCCAAAGCACTATTTTTCACGTAAACCACCAAAGCATAGTACATTCCTTTGGCCCTAGCTTCTGCTGTGATTGTAGATCTGATCCCCTTTGTTTTGTTTTTTTGTTTTTGTTTTATCAGGAAATGATTGAACCAGACCCTAAGATGCAGTCAAATATGACTTGGCAACGGCCATGCCCATCAGAGACAGCAATGGCCGTTGTATCAAGATCAAACCAGGTCAGTCACTGTTGTTTGGTGCAACATGTTTATGTATATCTTGCAATGAAAATGTGGGTGTGTGCCAGAGCATAGGGGGGATGTGTGTGTTGGAGGTAGGTGGATGTGCATCTGTTTAAATGAGACTTGTGGCATACACATGTTTGAATGGAAAGTGTGCATTTGTGAGGTGTGTATGTCCACAAGGTAATGTTTCATGTGGTGGTTTATAGGCAACAATGATTAACATAGGTACCATCGTTGGATGATGACGTGTTTATCAGTGTTGCACAGGTATACCGCTAATTGAAACACTGTACTACAGTTGAGGATGTGAAACATCAAAACCTTTTTGATCAACACTGTTAGAATTTGAAAGTCGGATTCATTTCAATCATTGTCATCATTCATACACACAAACACTTGTACTCATACACAGACACAGTGCACACACACGTACACACGCACAAATAAACACACACACACGCACAACATGCACGTGTGCGCTCGCACACACACACACACACACACACACACACACACACACACACACATGCACTCACACACACACACACACCACACACACACACACATACACCACACACACACACACACACACACCACACACACACACACGCACACAGCATAAGAACAGTGACTGACACCAGGGCAACATTTCCCAGTTTTTGTCAGCACATCTTTTGGCTTGGCACAGTGGATATTCTACTCGATAGCACACAACCCTTTTTTTTTTTTTTCATTTGTTTGCTCTCATTCCTCCCTGCTTTCTGTAGCATTACATCCAGAACGTTCATCTGGATCTCTCCTGACACAGCCACATCCTTATCATCTTGACCCAATCCCCGGACTGGCAATCCACAGAGAGCCATAAGTATCAGTTTGTCATAAGACAACATACAGATAAATGTGAAAACTTATTGCTAAAGCTCACCCCCAAAAAAAACATTGACAAATGAATCACAAGACAAAACATGATGCGTTTTGACCTCGAAAAATCTTTTTCAGGCAAGAAACGCAACACTCAGGACAGCGAAAATGAGTGAGCAATCATTTATTTTCATCGAATTTGGCACAAGATGGGCGTTTAATGCTCTTTTCTTTTTTGTTGTCCTGGGGTTTGTGTATCTTGCCTGAGAAAGACCTAAGAGGTGGAAATGCATCATGTTCTGTCTTGTGATTTGTTTGTCAACATTTTTTTTGGTGGAGCTTTAGCAATAATTTTTCAGATTTGTTTAGATTCTTCTTGCAGTCACCTCCCCATTGCAACTAGATCTGACATGCAGATAGTTTTGTAGTTTTGATCAATTTATGTGAGCAGTGAATGTAACATTCGCTCAGAACATTAGTAACTGAAACATGGATCCTAAAATATTTTTGTTAGGCAATTCTCTTTTTTTTTAAACTGTTTTGACAAGAAGTATTTTGATAGAATAAAAAAAAAGTAAACTGCTGTTCTGTGTTTTAGGCGAGGCAGGCCTCTTCATAGCAAAAGTGCCTGACATGGTAGTGAAGAACGGAACTCTGTCAGTGTACAAATCATCACAGGAAGCCAATGAGAAGAAACTGATCCGCAATGCCTTCAAAGATGGAGACCTGTACTTCAATTTTGGGGATGTCCTTTATTTGGACAAGGATTATTTTGTCTCCTTCCATGACAGAATAGGGGACACGTTCAGGTATGGGTGAGGCCTGAGGCTTGTGTTGACTTCTTTTATGCCATTCCTTTCCATGTATTGCCACTTTGCTGTAAAGGCCCTTCTGTTCTGTCTGTCTGTCTGCCCACTGACCGTCTCTCTCTCTGTCTCACTTTCTCTCTCTCTCTCTCTCTCTCTCTCTCTCTCTCTCTCTCTCTCTCTCTCTCTTTCTCTCTCTTTGTCTCTGTCTGTCTCTCATTCTTTCATTCTCTCTCTCTCTCTCTCTCTCTCTCTCTCTCTCTCTCTCTCTCTCCTCTCTCTCCTCTCCCCTTGTTCTTCTTTTTCTTCTTCTTTTCCAAATGACAATGGTCAATGGATTGACTTGTAAGAAATATAAATAAAAGAAGCTAAAACAAACCAGCAAGGCACTAAATCTGTTCTGAGACAGTGTCCCATTCCCTTGTGACTTACTGACTTAATCCTCTTCGCTCCATCGGGAGCATAGGGCCTTCACTGCAGATTTCCAACATGTGCGGTCTTGGGCTGCCCACTTTGCCTCACCCCAGGACAGCTTGATGGAACTCAGCTCGCTGTTCAGCGTCCTACGCCAAGTTGTCACTGGGCGGCCTCGCTTTCTCTTTCCTTGCGGGTTCCATCCAGTGCCTGCCGTGTGGTGTTGTCCGGGCCTCGGCGTAGGATGTGTCCGATCCACTTCCACTTTCGGATTCTGATGGTGTCTCCGATTGGTCTCTGATCTGTCCGGCGCCATAGCTCCTCATTGGCAATTCTGTCAGGCCCCCTGATGCGGAGGATCCGCCGCAGGCATGTTTTTGATGAAGACCTGCAACTTATGTTCCAGCCCTTTGGTGAGTCTCCAGGTCTCCGAGCCATACAGCAGCACAGGTCTTACATTGGTGTTAAACAGTCTCAGTTTGGTGTGAAGACGGACGTTTGCGCTCCTCCAGATGGGCTGAGGGTGGTGAAAGCAAATCTTGCCTTGGTTATTCTGGCCCTGATGTCATCATCAGTACCTCCTGTCTTGTTGACAATGCTTCCTAGGTAGGTAAATTTCTCAACATCTTCTATCTGTTTTTCCCCTAGGCAATTGCTTCAGCCTGGCTTGTGTTGGCTCTCATGTCTTTGTCTTCTCCGCGTTGATCTCCAAGCCAGTGTTTTCTGGCTGTGCTGCGGAGGCTCTCGGTCTTCTTCTGCATGTGGTGGAGGGTGTGAGTCAGCAAGCTGATGTCGTCCGCGAAATCCAGGTCCTCAAGTTTCTGCATGAGTGTCCACTGGATCCCGCATGGTGGGCTCATCGCTGTCCTCATCACCCAGTCGATCACAAAAGAGAAGATCAGCGGTGACAACAAACATCCTGACGTACCCCGGTGTTCACTGTGAAGGGTTCCGACACAACTCGTGTTGTGGGTGACGTGACACGTTGTGTCCTTGTACAGGCTCTGTATGATTTTTACCATCTTGAGTGGAATTCATAGTGTCTCAGGATTTTCCCTGTTACTTCTCTGTCCACTGTGTCGAATGCTTTTTTGAAATCGATAAAATTGATGTAGATTGGTGACTGCCACTCAAGAGACTGCTCGATGATGATTCGAGCATGGCTATCTGATCGACACATGATCTTCCTGCTCGAAATCCTGCTTGTTCGTCTCTCAGCTTTTCGTCTACAGCTGCCCGGATCCTCTCTAGGATGATTCTCGTGAAGATCTTGCTGGTAGTGACAGCAGCTGTATCCCTCTCCAGTTCTTACACTCGCTGAGATCCCCCTTCTTGGGTATCTTGATGATGTAGCGCTTTTTCCACTCTTTCGGCACTTCTTCCTTTTCCCAGGCCTCTTGAAATAAGTCCATCAGGATGTCTGCCGTGGACCGTCGCTTCTGCCCTGAGCACTTCCGGTGTGATGTTGTCAGGTCCTGGGGCTTTCCTGTTCTTTGTCTTCCTGATTGCTTGAATCATTTCTTCTTTGCTGATCGACCCTAGGGTTTACATCCAGGTCTTCTCCTTCCTCGATGAGTGGTGATGTCTTGACTGGCGTACCACTGAGTAGCTCGCTAAAGTGTTCCCTCCATCTGTCCAGCTGCTCTGTTGGTTTGCTCAAGATGCTTCCATTCTTCCCTTTCACTGGTCGGTTGGTGTTGGTTTTCCTACCGCCCAGCTGCTTAGTGATGGTGTAGAGGGTCTTCATATCATTCTTCTCCGCTGCTTCCTGTGCTTGAGTGGCCAGTCCTTCTACATGGTTTCCCCGCTTGTCCTTTTTGGCACTCTTCTTCACTTCCTTGTCTCGTTTGCTGTACTCCTGTTGAAGACGTTGTTTCTGTGCTCTTGTTCTGGCTTGGATCTCTCTCTGTTTGGTCTCTCGTCTCTCTTCTATCTTCTTGATGGTTTCTTCCGAGATCCATGGTTTGTGCTGTCGTTTCCTGTATCCTAGCACTCTTGACTGGCTTCATCGAAGGCACTCCTCACTCGTTCCCATTTCTTTTCCAGCGAGCCAATCCTCCAGGTCTGCGAGGGCCTGGAATCTGTTGTTCAGGGTGATGACAAACTCCTCTTCTTTTTTTCTGACTTCAGCTTTGTGGTGTCAAAGCGTGGGTGCCTCTGTTGACTGTATCTTTGTTCCTGGCAATCTTGATCTTCAGCTTGCCCACCAGAAGTATGTGATCTGATCCCACATCTGCACCCTGCATGCCTTCACGTCTTGTAGGGTCCCTCTCCATCTCCTTGAGATCGTGAAGTGGTCTATTGGTTTTCAGTGCTCAGGTCTGGTGATCTCCATGTCACTTTGTTTATCCTGCGGTTTTGGGAAAACTGTTCCTCCGATGATGAGGTCGTTCATCTCACAGAAGTTTGTAAAAAGTTCTCCGTTTTCGTTGATTGTACCCACTCCTTCTGTTCCCATCACATGTTCTCTGCCACTATTGTCACCGCCAACTTTGGCATTCATATCTCCCATCACTATGATGACATCTCTTCTGGGCAACTTATTTCCCGTACAGCTTGTAGTTGTTGGTAAATTCTTCTTTGGTGTCTTTCTTCAGCCACGTTGGTTGGGGCGTAGCACTGTACTATGCTGACCTGAAACTTTGAGAAGAATCTAGCTGTTAGTGTTCGTTCGTTGACCGGTTTCCCATTCCATCAGGCTCTTGCTTGCTTTCTTGGTCAACATGAGTCCAACTCCATTTCTGTGCACACACCCCTCATCCGGCGGTCCTGAATACAGCAGTTGGTGGCCCGATGCTAAGGTGACTTTCCCTGATGACGTCCATCTCACCTCACTCAGTCCGAGTATCTCCAGCCTGTAATTGTCCATCTCTCTAGCCACCTGAGCTGCTCTTCCAGTTTCGTACATTGTTCGTATATCCATACTCCAATCCGTGAGGCGGTCTTGGAGGAGAGAAGTTTCATCAGCGGGTCAGCTTCTTCTTGGACAGAAGGTTTGGGTGGTCCGCTTCATATACTCTCCTCCGGGTCGTTTCCGTAGATCCTTTGAAATTTCTGCAGTGTTGGTTTCTGTAGCAAGCATTTGGTTTTACGTGGTGGGGTTGCTAGCCCCACGCACAACCTTCCTCCTTTTCATCACGGGCTTAGGACCGGCATCGGCGAGTTCCCATTCCCTTGTGGTACACGTAAAAGAGAAGTTGAGAGACTAATCAGGTTTACTGTCACATCAGCTATGTCATTTGGTTGATCTAATTCTTCACGATGAGGCCACGGTGTTTCATGGATGTCATTGTTGCTGTCTAGTGACTACGCTAGGTGTACAGCTACGAGCTGATAGTCATGCTTGCACTGTACGGAGGATAATGGGCTTGTGTGGATAGAACCACCTGTCCCACACTTAATCCAATGTCACAGATTTCTGGAGGTGCACCTTAAGAGCATCACAGTGGCTTGAGGCTGCTGTAAGGATTGTGGAGTTTTCAGCAAAAGGACTTGTTTTGGATCATATTCTTAATGCCTGGTGATTTGTTTAGACCAGGAAGAGGCATCTTCCAGTGCTGACTCACAAGAGAACTCCTGATCTTATCGCATTTGGCAAGAACTATCCTTGACAACAGGTTTGTCTCCTGTGATAAAGCCGACAGCTTTCCTGATACTATAGTGATGGAGGCATGTGGCCCAGCAGGAGTTGCTTCACCTTGTTGAAGGCCTTTGTATAATCCACCACCACTACCACCTCAATCTGGCTGTTGTCCACATTGGATGTCAGCTCATCTTGGAACACTGACAACTGTGTTTCATGGAGTGACACTTTTAGAATCTATGTTAGCTCACCACGCAGAGTGTGGTTCTTCTCCGATGGACTATCAGCCGGCTCATGATGACGTGCTCAAGGATTAAACTAGGCACACCGATCAGGAAAGCTGTGCAGTAGTTTGATGAGTTGTACTGCTAACCCATGCTGACTACTGAAGAGCCTGTAGCCTCTAGCCAATCGTTGGGGACATTTCCTGTGTTCAGTGACCTCTGAGAGACCTGGGTCAAGATGGCTCTGTCTCTACAACGGTGGTATCAAAGCTTGCTCACTCCATGGCAAGCAATGTATGCATCAGTAGCTTTCTTTTGCAAATTCACAGCCTGTCTGAAAGCTGGGACACTTGACTTTTCACAAATTCCTGTTCTTATCTGATTGCTTGCCATTTTCACTTAGAACTTGGTTGCACAAGCCCTGGATTAAGGGTACAAAAAATCATTGGCTTTTTGTACTCCCAGTTCTTATAGAACAGGGAGTACTTTAGAATGGGAACGAAGAAATGCTGTCTGTATGTGTGTGTGTGTGTGTGTCTGTCCGTCCGTGGTCAAAATGTGTTCCACTTGCTCAGACAAAACTACTGGGCCGATCTTTCTGAAAATTTGTAGGTATGTTCATTATGGGTCACGGATGATGCCCGATGTTTTATTTTACCATTATAGCTGTTACTAACAGCTATAATGGCCCATAACAGTTTTTCTTCTTTATGGAATATCTCAGAAAGTACTTGGCCAATCCTGATGAAAATTTGTAGGTATGTTTATTACGTGGCACGGATGATGCACAATGTTTTATTTTATTTTTTATAGCCGTTACTAATGACTATAATGGCCAATAATGGTTTTTCTTCTTTATGAAATATCTCAGAAAATACTTGGCCAATCTTTCTGAAAATCTGTAGGTATGTTCATTATGGGTCATGAATGATGCCCGATGTTTTATTTTACTGTTATAGCCATTACTAGCAGCTATAATGGCCCATAACGGTTTTTCTTCTTTATAGAATATCTCAGAAAGTACTTGGCCGATCATTCTGAAAATTTGTGGGTATATTCATTATGGGTCACAGATGATGCCTGATGTTTTATTTTACCGTTACATCTGTTACTGACAGCTATAACACCCATAACATTTTTTCTTTTTTATAGAATATCTTAGAAAATACTAGCCAATTTTTCTGAAAAATTTGTAGGTATGTTCATTATGGGTCACGGATGATGCTTTAATGTTTTATTTTGCCGTTATAGCGAATTACTAAGGCTATAATGGCCCATAATGTTTTTTCTTCTTTGTGGAATATCTCAGAAAGTACTTGGCTGATCTTTCTGAAAATTTGTAGTTATGTTCATTATGGGTCACGGATGATGGCCGATGTTTACCAGAATAGCTGATACTAAGGGTTATAATGACCCAAAACGGCTTTTCTTCTGTATGGAATATCTCACGCTTATTCAAGATAAACTGGGAGTACTTTTATATGCTTTGCATCTTGTTAGGTCGTATGTACAGATTTTTTTAGGGTGAGAGATCCAAGCCACTGCATGAACAGCTTTACAGAGATAATTTATTTGTTTTTGTGAAATAACCAAGAACAGCTGTGATGTTACAAGGTGAGAACCTCAGTATTGCACAAAAATCAAGTTTACAGTCAGTGGTGTACCTAAGTAAAATGACCATTGCTTTGTGAATCATTATGCTCCCATCCTCTTGTTATATGAAACTGCTATCAAGTATGAAAAATAATCAAAAGAGCAAAATAGAGAACTTAACCATTTTCAATAGTATTTTATACATTATGATGATCATAAGCTGATTGCTAATGTTCTTGATTGTTTCTAGTTTTGCCATGAACAAAGATAAAGTTTAAGATTTGAACTTCATATGAGCTTTTATGTTATTTTATTTTACTTTTTAACATGCGCGCTGGTGACCTACTCGTTTTTGAGTGAACCAGTATTTTAGGAAGAAGAAGAAGAAGAAGAACCAGGTGTGTCACTATGGATGCACCTGTTCAAACAATGGGTGAGCTGAGGGTGTTCTGTGATCATCTTGGCATGTCGGCTTCCTCATAGTTGTGCATCATTGGTTCCAACTTTGACACTTTTCTCAGAGACATTATTTGTTTTACCATGATCATTGGTTACACAAATTTCTCGTGTCATTTGAAAAAATGATGTTCACCAAACTCTATTGTATGTGCAGGTGGAAAGGAGAGAATGTGTCCACCAATGATGTGGCCAATGCGCTGACCTCACTGGATTTCATTCTGGATGCCAATGTATATGGGGTGACCGTACCAGGTGGGGAGGCTTACATATCTTCTGAACATTTCTCTGTTTAAATTCTTTTTTCTTTTTTTTTTATTTTAATCTTCAGAGTCCCTTGTTCAAATTTCAGTTTTTAATTGTGTGCCATTTCTACCTATAAATTTTACATACCAATCATGAAGAGGGCAGCGAAACTTAACTCGCAAGTTGAAGACAGTTTGGAAACTGATGACAAGTTTCTTGATGGAAATCTGAACAGAGTGGACATGAGACCTGCACCACTAGCCAGCTGTCAGTCTTTAAAGCAGTGAGGACACACAGCTCTGATTTCAATGGATAGGATGCAGCTGTTTCTGTGTTTAGATCACTTTTGTCGGTTGTAAATTATTCTTATTCAGTTATATCTGTCCATGATTCAATAAATAAAGGGGTGGGTTCTAGAGTGGGTATGCATGTCCTCTCTGGTCTGGTTTCCACCGAGAAATTCATCAGAATTTTCAACCTCAGTTCAACTTCTAAGGTAAAGTCTGGCTGTGTTGTTTGTGGTTGTAACTCCCCCGTCAGAGTCAGCTTACACCACAAAGTCCCGCTGTGTTGTTTGTGATTGTAACTCCCTGTCAGAGTCAGCTTACACCACAAAGTCCCGCTGTGTTGTTTGTGATTGTAACCCCCGTCAGAGTCAGCTTACACCACAAAGTCCGCTGTGTTGTTTGTGATTGTAACTCCCTGTCAGAGTCAGCTTACACCACAAAGTCCCGCTGTGTTGTTTGTGATTGTAACCCCCGTCAGAGTCAGCTTACACCACAAAGTGTGAATACTCTCCCCTGTCCCCCCAGCTGTTTAAGTTCCAGTGACTTTGAGATGTGTTTTCATTAACATCTGAGATGTGTTTTCTTTAACATCAAAAAACTGTCATTACTGAAAGAAATTATGGCTTGACTGAAGTCATGCAAATGAGCTGGGATAGATTTTTTAAGTTCTGTTAATACTTGGTGTCATACTCTAGGGGTCGTACACACACACGCACATCTGCCCAAAGTACACTCCGCTTGCATGCGCAATCACTCCTCTCACCCAAGGAGCGCCAAATAATAAACACACCCGAAAGATTTGTTTTCCCGTCCTTCTACAGGAGTACAAATATTATTAATTAACATCAACACTTAAATAAATTTGTTCATACCTCCACTCCACAAAGGAGGAAAAAGAAACGACTGCTTCCCCTTCAGTTAAGGACTTCATAAATATATGGGGGATGCATCAACATCGAATACCAACATAAAGGGGAGATGTATCAAATTCATTCATAAGCATCATGGAGAATACACCAACATCCTTCATAATCATCAGGGGGAATGCACCAACATCCTTCATAATCATCAGGGGGAATGCACCAACATCCTTCATAATCATCATGGGGAATGCACCAATCCTTCATAATCATCAAGGGGGGAATGCACCAACATCCTTCAAAATCATCAGGGGGAATGCAATAACATCCTTCATAATCATCAAGGGGGAATGCACCAACATCCTTCATAATCATCAGGGGGAATGCACCAACATCCTTCATAATCATCAAGGGGGGAATGCACCAACATCCTTCATAATCATCAAGGGGGAATGCACCAAAGTCATTCACCAACCAGTCAAAACTCAAAGTGCATCACTGTCTCTAGGATCCAAGTTCTGGAGGTATCTTTCTCCACTTTTGACTAATCAATTATTATCCCCTTCCAGGGGAAAAAAATCGAACTTCAGTTCCACTCTGTCACACCCTTACAGATTCCTCATCAAATGCTTCCACATTCAAAATTCATTTCCAGGAAGACAAATATGATTTTTACTCTCTGGTCACCCTCTTAACCTTGGGGAAGACACACAGGGGACAGCCATCTCCGGGCTGAACAGGCATCGCCTTATACAAACGCTCCTTCCTCAGGGTCTGGGGCTCGTTATGGAGAAGTGGCCCGCTACTCAACCTGGGCTGGGGACTTGGTCCAGCACCTCTGGGACCACCCCAAGGCCCCAGGTCCATGGCCCGTGTGACACAGCCAATCTGTCAACACCTCGAACCACGCACAGTTTCTATAATTACTAAAGAAGAAAAGAGGAACTCACCTCAACAAGAAGATGTAAAACAGTAACCTTTCCCCTATGCATAAGGTTTTATTTGAATGTTACTTTTCTTTTCCCATTTGTTGATAAAAGAATTGTTACAACTTTAACCACACTTGTTCTTATTATTTTATTTTATTTTAAATACAAACGTCTTCCTTACTTTTGCTCATATATTTCACTTCTCCCTAATTAAGCATGGATAATTAAATACTTCTAACACGATGCAGCCTTGCTCTGGCCTCAGTCCAAACAAACCATCAGGCCCTCCGACTTCTCTGGCTGGCATGGAGCAAGTGATTATCAAATCCTAAAGGTGAATTCAATAGCACGCGCAGTGCGCCTAACCAGTACTCACACAGGCCACAGCCAACAGAATAGCGATGTGCATTCACATGACACTTTTCACTTAAAACCACAAGGCCAGCCAACCTGCTATCTCAAAAAAAAAATTTAACACAAAACAACATGTGCACATTACAATCAACATAACATGTGCACATGACACTTAGTATAGTCCCTGACCCATAGCTACTGCTTGAAAACCATACAGCTTTCCTGTACATGAATTTACAGTCTTTCTGTGTTCTTCTGCAAAAGATATGGTGATAGGCAACATGAAGACCAGTGGAAGCAAAGATGCGCTCTTTAATGAAGAGGGTGAAGGCAGTTTGTGTACTGTCCATTTTAAGCTTTTTATGTTCCACAGCTTTGTTAAGTGCCTTCAGGTTCAGAATAATTCTGTATTAACTGCCATTTTTTGCCCCTACAATTAATGGAAGAACATCAAGTCCTGATTCAAAATTAGATTCTTTATTCACTTTTAACCTGGAATGAGGTTTCAATTTCAAAATCAATTGCCGGGGGTCGGAATAGCTTAGTGGTAGAGCGTCAGACTCGTAATCTTGGGGTTGCGGGTTTGAATCTCTGCTGGGCCATTTCGGTACAGGGGGATTTTTCCCTTTGGAGTTAACGTTGGTTCTAACTCCATTTCCCAACAGTACTTTGAATAAGACTATAAACCGAGGTTCTGTGTGTGAACGCACGCATAACTCTGCACACACATAAAATCCCATCACCAACTTTTGGAAGAGAAGGCCAGTTTGGCTGTTGGTATGGATGACATGTTACACATAGCAGCACCTTCCCTGAAGTTGGAGTATGGCTGCCTTAATAGCGGATAAAAAATGGTCATACACAGAAAACGCCACACCCTTTGTTAGGTAGATGGGATTAATCCTTGCCTGTCTATACTGGGAGTGTCCACAGGACTATCAGCCTGTGTACGCGAAAAAAAAAAAAAAAAAATCATTGCCTTGTTTTTTCTACTATGAAATATTTCTGACCATGATGCTGGTCTCAATGGGTTTACATCAAACATGATGTTTGCCCTTTGCACTGTTCTTGAAATTTTGTCAATTCTTTCCAATTTTGTTTTTTTAGTTAAAGTCTGCTTAGCAATAAAAGATTCCTGTTCTCTTTACAAGTCTGTTCAAAGTCAAATAAACAGAGATACAAATCACTGACTTGATCAAGGGAGGGGCGTCATTAACTGGCAGTGAGCGTTCACTCTTCCAGGGCTTCATGTTCTGTCCCTGTGCCTTCCACAGTTCGCCTTGCCAACACCTTGAAAAAATGTCTGTAAATGCTGCCAGCAGTACCAGCGATACCAGACCATGAACAGCTGTGACTTTGAACAATTCCTGTTTTTGCGGTCAGTGTAGAGTTTCTAGACTTCCCTGGCCACTTCCAGTGAGTGATGGAACTCTAACCCCTGGGATATAACCACTCAGGCATAAAAGATGCATACTGGTGTAGACAGCATGACAGGGCTGGTCTACACAAGCACAGTTCAAGGGAAATAACCGTAGTTTTAGTCTCTTGTTGTTCCTTTGGAGAGTTGTTCCCCTTCAGTGGTAAAAGAAGGTTGTGGAATTGAGATAAAGTATTTGATTTGGTTTCTAGCTTACTATTTTTATTCTTTGTATATAAAAAATCTTGTTGGGAAGTTACTAGGAGTAATTATTTTTGTGGGGTTGGAATTATTAATTTAGGGAAAGATAACCAAGTTCCCCAACCTGCTTCCTGTTTCCTGACAAGTTTCTACATCCATTTCCTGTCCCTTGACATAGAAGTACCTTCCCTTTTGACCAGCTGAAGGCAGGAGGAAACACGTTGGCTCTCTAAGGGAAACAAAGTTGGCAAAGTGGTCTCTTAATTCAAGGTTAGTAAGTTGTAGTAAGATTATAAGTAGATTGGACTAAAAACTAAGCCTGTATTTTGTTACTGATCATATTATGAATTGGACTTGTCTAGATACTGGTCCAAGTTGGTATGTTGAACCGGTTGGGCTCACCATGTGCTTTTGGTAGACATTTTGAAATTGGGGAAAGGATCCTGGCCATTCTGCAGGATATTTAGTAGGCTGTCTTGTTTGAAATAGTACTTAGGCATGTTAAAGAAATTAATAGATTTATTTTCTCTGTCATGCTTATTCAGTCTCTTGTGCTCTCCCTTCTCAAGTTGAACAAAACTAGTGACCAGTCTAAAATCCTTTCTCATTTGATTTCCCTCAGTCTGTATATTTTCTCTCACCTTCTTTTTAAAGGTCATCGCTAACAATGTGTGCCTAGGGCTAGGGTTCATAATTTAGCTCAATACTCCTGACATTAAATTATTATACTAATAGAAGATTTATATAGTTAGGGCCTAGTTCCAGTGAGAAACCTTTTTATTCCTTTGTTCTTATGAAATGACCCTTGCGACTAAGGAGAAGAGAGTTGTTTAGCTTTGTTAGCATGTATTGTGTTGCTACATTTGAGCTTTTCTCAGTGCTAGAAGTTTGTGGAGATAAATTGTTGTTGCATCGATGTAAGAATATTTTTAGAATGTTGTTGGTTATTTCTGCGCAAGGGCTTGAATGCTTATGTATGGAAGAGTTATAAGAATGTGTGAAAGGCATAATGTTTCCACGCTAGTGGGTTAGGATTGCCAACTGGCTGGGGTAGTTGTTGTGTGTGGCAAGATTGATGTATTTTATTGATGTTTTTTTTATGCTCAGCGGTGTTGCTCTTGGTTGATGTGTTTTTAATAGTAGATTTCTTCACTATAGGAGACTGATGTATTGTGTTATGTGTTATTCCCAGGGGCCGTCTTTTTCTTCGACTTCATCGTTTTCTGCCACCCTTTTATTTCCCTCCTTACCCTTGCCTCCCGCCAACCTTGCCAAATTACCCTCATTAACCCTGCACCCAAAGTTTCCCTGGTCTAGCCCGCAAATACCCATACCCTGCTACCCGTCTCAATGTACCTGCGGAACCTTAGGGGGGGATGATGTTATGCTGGCTGAACTTTTGATGATTTACCTTATGTTTGATGTTAACCTTAATGGTGGTTTTTGATAATCGTTTGCCTCAAATCAATGTGTTCTGGTTAAATAAACCAGTGGTTGATTGTCGAATTGATATTGTTCAGCGAGACAAATTAAAATAGTAAGATCAATTTTAAACCATTTTGTTTTGTCTGCGTAAGCAAGAGCCTTCTCGGCCCCTCCCTGTAGACAGAGTCAGAGTGACTCCCCTGTTCTATTATCCTTTTGTTCTCTCTCTCTCTCTCTCTCTCTCTCTCTCTCTCTCTCTCTCTCTCATCTTGCTCCTACTCTTTAAGTTGGGGATCAGTGTCTGTCTGTCTGTCTTCATTTCTGGCGCCCAATGTGGGCTAAGGAAGGCTAAAAAAAAAAAATAATAATAATAATATCAATAATAATAGATAAATATAATTTTTTTTAATGAAGATCCCAAGTTGTAAAGCAAAAAGAACAGACCAGCATAAGTTGTACCATGAGTACTAAAGTACACCGCCAGGTAGCTTGAGTGAGGGTGCCCAAGCAGGTGAAGGAAATGGGGGGGAAGAAAGCCAGCAAGCCACGGTCGCTGGCCTCCAGAAACAGCTGGCCGACATGCAGAGGCTACTCTCCCTAGTCACCTTCAACCCGCTGCAGCAACGCCACCTGTCATCAACGTCACGGCCCAAGCAGCCGTGAGGATCAGACTTTCTCAGGTTTGTCCCTCAACCAGGGGAAGTGTCTTTTGTAGAGTGGGAGCAGCAATGCCAGCAGCATCTACAAGATGGCACGATCCCAGAACTACGGGCGAAGATGTTGGGCAGCCTCCGGGGACTTGCCTACCAACAGGCAAAGGACTGCAGTGATGCTGCCGACATCCTGAACACTCTTCGGGCATCTACGGGGAGGTGAAGACGGTGGACGACCTACTGCTAGAATTCAACACCATGACACTGCGCCTAAGGAGGCTCCGTCCACCTTCTTGGGACGTTTGTGGTCCGCCCTGGCGGCGGTGGCGGCAAAGATGGAGATGGGGCAGCAGGAGCAGCGGCGGCGGGTCTACCATTGTTTTCCCGGTCAGTTCCGCCAGTGCTGGCTCTGGAGCTGCGGAGCAGTTTTGGTTTTCCAGGGGAGGCCACTCCAGACCTCACCAGGCTACTCCAGACGGTACGGAGAGTGGAAGAGGTGGGCGAGGAGCCCGTCTCTAGGTCCAAGGACAGTCGCAGCGTTCATGCCAATGCCGCAACAATGCCGGG
Source organism: Conus ventricosus (assembly GCA_018398815.1). Lineage (NCBI taxonomy): Eukaryota > Metazoa > Mollusca > Gastropoda > Neogastropoda > Conidae > Conus > Conus ventricosus. The sequence continues at coordinate 22,518,761 of CM031608.1, forward strand.
ACCCAGTGGGGGACTCTGTGACAGCGACCTGGAGAAGATCGCCGAGAAGGTGGCCGAGAAGTTGCGGCCGACTTTCACAGAACCTCCTGGTCCGGTGCACCCGGGGGCTCAACCTCCACGACCCAGGGGGCCGTGCTACCAGTGGCCGACACGGTCACTACGCCAGACAGTGCCGGAACCAGCAGGAACAGCAAAATTCAAACGGCCAGCAGTCGGCGTCGGGGTCCAGACGCTGACTGACAACAATTCAGGACCCAACCGAGGGCATGAAAAACTCCTCAAGGATGCCATCGACACCATCGAGGCCAGCCGCAACATCAAGCCTGTCCGCCTGAGGGAGTCGACGTCAAGCTGGCGGCTGGCCAAATTATAGAACTTCGGGGAAAGGTGCCGAGTGCTTCGCATGTCTGCCCTCGTGCCCCAGAAAACATCAGATGGGGACTGAAGGTACTGAAGACTGAGGTAAGAGAGAATGAACTTGTTATTGTTGTGCAAAACTGTAGACGCTGGGGACAGACCACCCTAACCCACAAGGACACATTGGCAGACATCAGCACTGAGGCAGACATTCTGGAGGCCTTGGTTGGGCCTGCATGTGAAGAGGAGATAGAAGTGGAAGGGGTGAGAACAAAATGTTTGTTGGACAGTGGGTCCCAAGTGACCATCGTCTCGGAACAGTTCTATAGACAGAACCTCGCCCACCTGCAAATCCAGGAACTGACAACACCCGTCAATGTGGTTGGTGCGGGGGGACAGAGTGTGCCTTACTTGGGTTACATAACCCATGCAGTGTCGGCTACCAAAGGTCCTGGCAGGGAAGGAGACAGTCACTTCTGTAGTCTGTCTTGTGGGTCAGGGGGGTACCGAATTTTCAAGGACATTCCAATTATTCTGGGAACTAACGTTTTCAGAGACCTGCCACGATCTCTGGTAACCGACCATGTCAGATGTGAGGCACTATCATGCTGGCAAATGCTGCTGACAGTAGTGATGCTGATGGCAAAGTGGGGACCATCGTCTTGAAGAAGAAGACAGTCATACCCCCTATGGGTACGGCCAGTGTTGTGGGTCAACCCCGGTCAGAGGACCTTCAGACCTTCTCCTCGGTGTTGATCCAGGAACACTGTGACCAACAGCAAAACGTTAAGGTGGGACGGTAGCGACAAAAGTGGCTGTTGAAGATTTGCATGATGTGAGATTGACCCTTTGCAATTTTTCTGATGTAGATTTAGTCTTACAGAAGAATTCCAAGATAGCAGATGTGTATGTTGTTCGTGCCATGTATGATATGCATAAGGTCTTAGACGAGTTTAGTGGGTTGCCTGAACCACAGGATGTGATACTGAACACGCACACAGTCACGCACCACAAAATCACACTCGCATCTCAGACACAGAGGGTTGCACTTCTGATTTACATGCACAGGGCAGTTCCGCTTCGGAGAGAGTGCACCAGAAGAGTGGCGCAAGCATTTTGCCCACCGACTCTCGTCCTACTCCGATGTATTCATCCAACATGAGTTGGACATAGGCAGAACCGAGGTGGAACAACATGACATCAATCTCCAGCCAGGATGCACCATCAGAGAGAGACCCCGACCCATTCCTCCAAGAGACTTTGAGGAGGCAAAGCGGCATATCCAGGAGCTTCTGGAGGCAAAAATCATTACTCCAAGTTGCTCGCCCTTTGCAAGTCCTATTGTCTTGGTGAGGAAGAAGAACAACGCCCTGCGGTTGTGTGTGGACTATCGAGCGGTCAACCGCTTCACCATCAAAGATAGCTATGCCATCCCGAAGATCGATGACCTGTTCCTCACACTCAATGTGCAGCCAGTGGTTCACGAGCATGGACCTCAGCAAAGCGTATTACCAAGTACCACTGACTGAACGGGCGAAACAGATCTCGGCATTTACGACACCTTTCGGGCTTTTCCAGTTCGAGCGGATGCCTTTTGGCCTCTGCAACTCCCCAGCAACTTTTCAGCGGCTGATGACAAGGTGTTCATTGATATGAACCTCAGTGAACTGATCATGTTCTTAGACAACATATTGATCCATGGTTGTACGCTGGAGGAGCTGGAAGAACCGGACCATCCGCTCGCTGGAACGGCTGAGGAAGTTCAAGCAGAAGCTTGACCCACAAAAGTGCCTGTTTGGGACAAAGGAGGTTCGCCACTTGGTCATGTCATCTCCGACCAGGGAATAAAACCAGACCCAGAGAAGATCTCTGCCTTGACGACCTGGCCGATTCCTCGCACAGTTCGCGACGTTAAGTCATTTATCGGGTTTGCTGGTTTCTACCGGAAATTCCTCCCAAAGTTCGCCCAGATAGCGAAGCCACTCAATGACCTAACTGCTGGTTATATCCCAAGGGGCTGCCAGAAGAAAGGAGAGAAGAAAAAAAAAAGGCCTTACCCTGACATCGGACATCACACACATGTGGGGGGATCAACAACAAGCGGCATTCGACGCACTCATCCAGGCACTGACATCTGAGCCTCTCCTGGCAGTGGCTGACCGCACAAGACCCTTCACTCTGCACTGTGATGCGAGTGGAACTGGAATCGGTGCTGTACTGTACCAGGAGCAGGATGGGAAGAGCAGAGTGATTGCATATGCCAGCCGATCTCTCAACAAGACTGAGGTCCAACTATCCAGCGCACAAGAGGGAATTTCTTGCCCTGAAGTGGGCAATGACGGAGAAATTCCATGATTACATTCTGGGAACTCAAGTCACAGTAGTCACGGATAACAATCCCCTGCGGTACATCCTCCACAAAGCAAAGCTTGATGCTGTGAGTCATAGGTGGCTTGCCTCTCTTTCCATCTATGACTTTGACATACAGTACAAGAGAGGATCCAGCCATTTGGATGCTGACGGTCTGTCTAGGCGACATGACAGGGAAGAAATTCTTGAGGATGCCGAGTACCACAAGTTCCTGGAAAACACAGAGTTCATCAGGAGAAAGGCCACTGAACTTGACAACCAAAGCAACGAATGGAAAACTGCAAGCTCCGTGGTGGTCAGGGCTGTGATGGAAGCCAAGGGCATTAGGCCAGCCAGCAACAACCGGGCCAGCCTACATGTGTCATCGTGCCGTCAGTCAGTTGAGACGGACACAGAGGAAAACCTGCCAGCAGTGGAACAGCTGGTAAAGGACCCAAGCCTGATTCGTGACGATATCTGGAGCCAAAGGAGAACGGGTTGGTACCATCAGTGAAAGAGAGTGGAGAAGACTACAACTGGCTGACCCTACACTGAACTGGGTGATTCAAGGGTTAGAAAAGGCCACAGGTTGAGTGCCAATACACAAGCAGGTGTCTCACCTGAGATGAGGGTTTTCATCCGAGAACAAAACAAGCTAGTGATGAAAGAAGGTGTTTCCCACAGGAAAGTAGAGGGTGAGGAAGGGAGAGTGAAGTGGCAACTGGTCATTTCCCACCTCAAAAACGCCAACAGGCAATGTCAGGCGTGCACGAGGATGTATACCATCCACATCTGGAGGGTGCAACTTCAACAGGCAAGACTCCGGTTTTTCTGGCCCTTCATGGCCGAGATTTGAGAGGAAGATCAGGCGATGTGGGAGGTGTGTACGGAGGGGAGCTGCCCAAGAGAAGGCTCCTATGGAGACCATCACCTCCAGTGTTCCCCTTGAACTCCTCTCCATTGACTACCTAACCATCGAGGTCAAGGGCCAGAAACAGAATATCCTGGTAATACTCGATCACTTCACCAAGTTCGGCGTTACAGTCTGCACCAAAGATCAGAAAGCCAAGACTGTTGCTCAAGCCCTCTGGCAGAACTTCTTCATGATCTACGGTTTCCCTCAGCGCATCCTATCAGACCAAGGAAGAGACTTTGAGTCTGAGCTGTTGAAAGAAGTGTGCCGAGTAGCTGGCATCAAGAAATGCCGCACGACACCATACCACCCTGCAGGCTCACCTGTTGAACGCTTGAACCGAGAGATCATCCACTGACTCCGCAGCCTTGAGGATGAACAGAAGAGGGACTGGAGAAAAAGTCTACCAGCAGTGATGCATGCGTACAACTGCAGCATTCATTCCAGCACAGGTTACAGCCCGTATTACCTGTTCTTCGGACGCCATCCACGCCTACCGATTGACTTGGCATTTGGAATTGATTTAGATGCTTCATCGGAGGGAATCACCAAGGCAGTTTGTGCGAGACATGAAGAAACCGTCTCCAAGAGGCCTACACAACTGCCTCAAACAACATGGACAGGCGTGCCCTCAGGAACAAGGCACAGTACGACACATCCGCCTACGCTGCTGAACTTGAGGTGGGAGACAGAGTCTTAGTGCGACGACTAGGCCCCAGGATCACCTCAAAAGTGTGTGACCGTTGGGAGAAAGGGGTGTACAATAGTGGTCGACAAGCCTGGTGATATGCCCGTGTACTCGGTCAGACTGGAAGGGGGTATTGGGCCTGTGAGGACACTTCATCGCAACCTGTTATTACCAATAGGCATGCTTGATGAAGAGACCAATCAAATCCGAGAGAAGGAAAGAGAGCCGAGGCCCAAACCAAAACCGAAAGGAGCAGGACAGAGCTGCAGGATGTTGAAGAAGAGGACACGGCCTCTCTGCAGTTTGAATTAGCATGGCCCAATTCAGATTTGAGGCCAGAGGCACCTGTGTTTTGTTCCACCTGGCGAACCTCTGAGGACAGATGTGGGGGAGCTGTTGGGAGAACCACAGAAGCATCTGAACCAGGAATGGGTTCCGGACAGGAACCCATGGAAGCAGTTGGTGACACACAGGAACCGAGCCAAGCCAGTGTGAACACGGGAGATCAGCTGAGACGCAAGGCGTTACTGACCCAGCAGAACCAGAGAAGGATCACGAGGATGGATCCGTGGATGGTCGGTTGATCTCAGCCACACGGAGTCTGTTGAGACAGTAGATTTTGATGCGGAGGGGGAAGAGCCTGCACCAAAACTTAGGAGGTCATTACGACAAAGGCGGCCTGTGGGACCGTTTGAACTGGCACATAGAGTGCCAGCAGTCTTCCTGTTGAGTCTGCCACTGTTGGCAAAGCCAGTGATCTGGGACCTTGGTTGAGACAGTTGGAGGAAAGTTTCGAAATCCTCTCCAAGTCCTTGTCAATGATAAAGGAACATTATTTCTCATCTTGGCCAAGAAATGCGTGTAGTTATACACCAAAGAGAATGTCTGGCAATGATATTGCTGGTTCAAGAAATTTTGCCATTGTATGAAATGACCAAAAATGAAAAAAAAAATGAAAAAAATTTATGTTTTTCTTTTTTTAATTTCTTTGGCAGGGAAAGTGTAGACAGCATGACAGGGCTGGTCTACACAAGCACAGTTCAAGGGAAATAACTGTAGTTTTAGTCTCTTGTTGTTCCTTTGGAGAGTTGTTCCCTTTCAGTGGTAAAAAGAAGGTTGTGGAATTGAGATAAAGTATTTTGATTTGGTTCTAGCTTACTATTTTTATTCTTTGTATATAAAAAATCTTGTTGGGAAGTTACTAGGAGTAATTATTTTTTGTGGGGTTGGAATTATTAATTTAGGGAAAGAATAACCAAGTTCCCCAACCTGCTTCCTGTTTCCTGACAAGTTTCTACATCCCATTTCCTGTCCCTTGACATAGAAGTACCTTCCCTTTTTGACCAGCTGAAGGCAGGAGGAAACACGTTGGCTCTCTAGAGGGAAACAAAGTTGGCAAAGTGGTCTCTTAATTCAAGGTTAGTAAGTTGTAGTAAGATTATAAGTAGATTGGACTAAAAACTAAGCCTGTATTTTGTTACTGATCATATATGAATTGGACTTGTCTAGATACTGGTCCAAGTTGGTATGTTGAACCGGTTGGGCTCACCATGTGCTTTTGGTAGACATTTGAAATTGGGGAAAGGATCCTGGCCATTCTGCAGGATATTAGTAGGCTGTCTTGTTTGAAATAGTACTTAGGCATGTTAAAGAAATTAATAGATTTATTTTCTCTGTCATGCTATTCAGTCTCTTGTGCTCTCCCTTCTCAAGTTGAACAAAACTAGTGACCAGTCTAAAATCCTTTCTCATTTGATTTCCCTCAGTCTGTATATTTTCTCTCACCTTCTTTTAAAGGTCATCGCTAACAATGGTGGCTAGGGTTCATAATTTAGCTCAATACTCCTGACATTAAATTATTATACTAATAGAAGATTTATATAGTTAGGGCCTAGTTCCAGTGGAGAAACCTTTTTATTCCTTTGTTCTTATGAAATGACCCTTGCGACTAAGGAGAAGAGAGTTGTTTAGCTTTGTTAGCATGTATTGTGTTGCTACATTTGAGCTTTTCTCAGTGCTAGAAGTTTGTGGAGATAAATTGTTGTTGCATCGATGTAAGAATATTTTTAGAATGTTTGTTGGTTATTTCTGCGCAAGGGCTTGAATGCTTATGTATGGAAGAGTTATAAGAATGTGTGAAAGGCATAATGTTTCCACGCTAGTGGGTTAGGATTGCCAACTGGCTGGGGTAGTTGTTGTGTGTGGCAAGATTGATGTATTTTTATTGATGTTTTTTATGCTCAGCGGTGTTGCTCTTGGTTGTAGTTTTTAATAGTAGATTTCTTCACTATAGGAGACTGATGTATTGTGTTATGTGTTTATTCCCAGGGCCGTCTTTTCTTCGACTCATCGTTTTCTGCCACCCTTTTATTTCCCTCCTTACCCTTGCCTCCCGCCAACCTTGCCAAATTACCCTCATTAACCCTGCACCCAAAGTTTGTCCCTGGTCTAGCCGCAAATACCCATACCCTGCTACCCGTCTCAAAGTACCTGCGGAACCTTAGGGGTGGGATGATGTTATGCTTGGCTGAACTTTTTGATGATTTACCTTATGTTTGATGTTAACCTTAATGGTGGTTTTGATAATCGTTTGCCTCAAAATCAATGTGTTCTGGTTAAATAAACCAGGGTTGATTGTCGAATTGATATTGTTCAGCGAGACAAATTAAAATAGTAAGATCAATTTTAAACCATTTGTTTTGTCTGCGTAAGCAAGAGCCTTCCTCGGCCCCCTCCTGTAGACAGAGTCAGAGTGACTCCCCTGTTCTATATCCTTTTGTTCTCTCTCTCTCTCTCTCTCTCTCTCTCCTCTCTCTCTCTCTCTCTCTCATCTTGCTCCTATTCTTTAAGTTGGGGATCAGTGTCTGTCTGTCTGTCTTCACTGGAAGCAGATTACGCCCCTGTCTCATGTGAGGCAAGGACTGTACATGACTGGTCACTTCAGGATGAGGTCATGGTTGGCGTGACCTGTCAGTGTTAGGGTATCCGAAACAGTAGCTATGCACTCAGCTAACATCTTTCTAGTTTCTGTCTGCTGTGGGGGCGGGTGGCGGGGTCAAAATTTTGCTCAACTTAATGAGTTGGTTGCCACCCTGTGTCATCGCAACCGATTCTTTTGATAGTGTGTGTCGCTCTGCTTTGCTGACATGTAGCTTTAGCACTAAAAAGACTTGCTGGTTTGTGCAGGTCACAATGCTGTTTTCTGAAATCAGGTATTAGGCAAGTTTTGCTTTAATTTGACGTCTTTCAGATTTTTTACCAAATCTCCCTTTCATTACACTTGCAGATTCATCTGAGACTTGGGGACCCTTTTCCTCCAATGAGTGAAATGCTGATGCAATGTCAGCAAAGCTGTTGTTGTCTCATTATCATTGTTGTCATACCCCCTTGTACTTGCATGAGATTTCTATCTGTTTTGTCGCCATGGTCATTGACGTAAATTTCCATGTCATCTTTTCCATCAGGCGGCAGTGCAACTTTATGACAATGGGTAGTATCAGTTGGGATTTTTGCTGCTCTGCAGCTTTCTTTTTTTTTCCCTTTTTTTTTTTATTAAAGGTCAGCAGCTTCCTCTTTTATTAGTCAACAGTTAGCGCCTGTCTGTCTGTGGTGCTGCAGTCAAGTCCGACAGAGGACCCTGTGCCGGGGGCATACAAGTTCCCCAGTCAGTAAATTCTCCAGCTCCTCAGTGGAGGGGACAGGTTACTGGTAGTACCGTGCAACTGAGTATCAGGCATTGTTGATCGGAGATCTAACACAATTTACAGTAAGTACACACAATGATGAATTTAATTCTGGGTTAGGATAACACACATTGGCAGACAGGTCGGAGCTTGTAAATTCTGAGCGTGTTCATCAGGGAGTCAGGATGCTGAGCACAGAGAGAGACAGTCAGCATGTGACTGATTCCATGGCTGAGTCTGAACTGATGGCTGGGTAGTGGTGCTTATCTCAGGGCCACTCCAAGAAGAAGTCAGACTTTGTTTTCAAACGAGATTACTTCCATATGTACTGTTGCACACATTTACTAGATATGCAACTTAGAAAGAGTTTCTTGAAATTCAAAAACATATTTCGTGATTCTTGTTTGTATTTACACTCAACAAAAATATCATGGACTTGGTCATGAAACTGATTTTATGTGAAAAAGGTAAGGCTTTGTAAAATCATTGTGATGAAAAGCAGTTATTTATGTCATTGAACATGGACGACAAGACCAAATAAAGTAACCCATATTTACCAGAGACTCAACATGGCTTATGTTTGTGCACCCCAAGCAAACAGCACAGTTTGTTTTTTTTTATTGTCAGAACAATACAACTCCCTTGACAAAGAAAATTGACAGTCACAGCTCAAAACTACAGAAATTGATGTCCAGATTAAGGTTTAAAGCATGAAGTTGGGCATGGTTGAGGTCATAACTGATGTTCCTGCACGTTTGTGGAAATTGTACTGTGCACATAAATGTGTAGCCAAATCTTTAGTCCCATTACGCACAAAATTTGTATCCAGTTCAACATGGATGAGAATGTGTGTGTCTGTGTTCAGGTCATGATGGACGAGCAGGCATGGCCGCCCTGAGCCTCACCAATGCAGGCAGACTGAGCCCAGATCAGCTGAGGAAGATCTTCACCCTGTGTCAGCAAGACCTGCCGGTGTACGCGCGGCCCTTGTTTCTGCGTGTGCTGCCGGAGGAGGTTCTGACAGGCACGTACAAACAGCGCAAGGTGGAGCTACGTGAGGAGGGCTACGACCTCAGCAAGGTCAAGGATGACCTGTATTACTTGGACACCAAAGCGGCGACCTACTCCCCGCTGACGCCTGAGGGGCTTACGACGTTTTTGCATTCCAAGTTGTGAAGGGGAGAAGCTGGAGAGAAAGATGGATGGGAAAGATGGGAGATTTTCTGACCTTCTGCATTCCAATCTTGAGAAAGACCTCAAGCAAAAAGGGAGGTCAAAGGTCCTCTGACTTCCTGCATTCCAAGTTGTCAAGAGGGAGACTGAATAGACAGCAGATGTCTTTATCCTTTTTTTATTTCCAGTTGAGAAGAGAGTAGAACAAAAATGAAATTACTGCTCCGCCAAATGAAGGAAAAAAGCAGATGAGAAAACAAACATGATGCGTTTCGACCTACTGGGTATTCTTCAGGCAGGACAAACAACATTCAAAACAATGAAAAAAAAGGTCAAAGAGTGAGTCATTTATCTCCTCAGTCTGGATGCAAAATTTGGTCTTGGGTGAACAAGCCATGGAACTGAGGTTAACCCTTTGACTCCCAGAACTATTTGTAAATTTTGGGGGAAAAACACCAACCTTACCAAAAAAAAATCGCAAAAATTCAAGTATTGCTCTAAAGCATACAGAAGTATACATTTTCTTGAAGGAAAATGAATGGAGAATATAATTATAATGTGTTTCATGTTGACAGGATGAGATAACTCACAATCATGGGAAGATAACCAAGATTTTAAGAAAAAATCAACAATATTTTGGAGAAAAAAAATTCATGAAAATTCAAGTCTCAATATATCATAGGTGGAAATAGTATTGAAATGTGCACACATCTATAGGACATAACAACCAAGTGCAATTATTTACTAAAAAAAAAGCACACAGTGTGTTCAGGGATGCATTGAGTAATGCATGTCAATACGGCTAGAGATGCGACATTTACTAGCACTTTACCCGTCATACAAAAGAATTGGCAAAAAATTAACATAACAAGTGTTGTCAACCACTGTCACTGGCGTCACACTCTAACCACTGTCACTCTAACAATTTTTGCGTCACATTTTAACAATTTTTTCCCTCTCCTATCACGTCCTCAAATACGCCCACTACCAGCACGACCATGCCCCCTACCTGTCGATGTACTTGGTAGATCAACATCTTCATCCCGGTAATCTGAATCACTTGACTCATTGTCAGGATGATCGACAACCACGTCACCTTCATTTTCCTTTCACTTTCGTCGTTGCTAATTTCACCTTCGTATGGCGTTTCAAACACAATTCTACCTACCTCTTCGGCAGTAAATCTTCTGGCAGCCATGTTGATCTGCTCGACTAATTTTTGCTTTACAAAACGCAAAAAAACGCGTTAAAATCGACCCAAAACTTGCTGAGAAATCGCTTCAAACACGCTGTATGGGAGCCGCCATTTGCAAGCAAGTAAACAATATCATGTGACCGGTCAGATGATCCAATTATGCGATGACCCTCGAACCGCGGCTATATCCGCGGACGGGAGTGAAAGGCTTAAAGGGGAGAAGATACTGGTGAAAAGAAAAAGACTGATAAGAAAATGATGATAATAGTAATAAAAATGATGATAATAATAATGATTGTAACCTTCCCAATATCGTAGTTGATTTTGGTAAGTTAAGCTAGTCTATTTGGTTGTTTTGGGTAGAAAGTCAAAATTGTAGATCGAAATTATTAAGATCGTTAATGATCCATTTTTTATTTATTCATTATAGGCAGTTAGGATATTTTGTTATTATTTTTATTATGGGTGGTAAATAAGAAATGAAGGAAAACAAATGTAAACGGAAGTGATGATAAAACCGAAGTAAGAACAACTTCCGTTAGGGACAATTGCATGTCAGGAGTGGCACACCGCGTGGAGAATTGGACCAACGTGGAGGGCTCCTGCAGAGATTAAATCAGGTATGTTATGTTCATTTTAGGTGTTTGATAAAAGATTAATATAGTTAATTGAAGAAACAAATTTAATTGAGGAAACAAATGATTAAATGAAGTTTGGGATTAACACATTCAAAACACCATAGTTTCCTTGTTCGATTAAAGTTAGCTGAAACTGGTTCAGCGCCGGTCGTTGTCAGGCCCTTTGTTCTGATCAACATTAGTTGAAGTTGGTTTAGCGCCGGTAGGTGTCGGACCTTTTGTTCGGTTTCACTAAGCTTCTTTTTTACAATTAGTTTATTGGCAATTGTGCAGCGGGAAAACTAATTTGGATTGTGTGAGGTTTAATGTTTTGCTTTTGTCAAATGTTGCTGATTGAACGGTGTAATTGACTTGTTGTGATGGAAGAACTCTGTTGTAGTTCAGAGTTGCTTCATAACGATTATTGTGTGTTGGGATGCAAAATTATTTATTGTCTGGTAGATGCAGCGTTTTATAAATTACGAGAGATGGTGTAAATGTTGTTAGTAGAGTTGAAGTCTAATTCATTGATCCGGTTGGAATGACTAGGCTTTTTCTGTCATTACATGAAATTGGAGGTGTCTCCATATGCTGAGTCATGGTAAAATGGCTTGATGGGATGAGCTTGATTCTTTCTTTCATTAATACAATGAAAAACGTACAAAAGAATTCTCTTTTTCCCATTCCGTTGAAATTGTGCATTGATGTCTATGGTGTACCATTCCATGGGACATAAGTTGCATTTTGGAAGAAAAGAAAAATTATATCTAGTTCTTGTAGAAGTATGAGGGCAAGTGTCGATTCCTCTCTCTTGGTCACTGAGATAGTGACTGTCAAAAGCTGCACAGTATGTCTGCAAAGTATGTGAATATAACAGTGCATTTATTGTTAAAATGAATGTTATGATTGGTGTGCATATGTTGTGAGTATTGACTTGGAGTAATTCTGTTTTGTTCTAATGTTGAGGTTGTAATTGTATTTTTTGAAGAGCCATTGTCTTATGTACTGTATGTCTAATTGTTATGTTAAACAGAAGTTTGTTCTGAGTGTTATAATATTTTTGTGATGGTGTAGGTTGGTAAAACATTGTTCTCTGTGTGTGTGGGTTGCAGTGTCTGCTGCCCTCTTCACGTTGTTCATGATCCAAACTGCATTTTCTTTTCATTTTCTTTTTTTGTGTAACCAGCAGTTTGCAATTGAAAATATTGTGTACTAGTAATTGACGTGTTTACTTGTGCTAAAAAGAAAGTAGTAATAAAAGGAAATAAAATATAGTAAAACTTCAAAATCTCTTTTTTAGTTGAATTATTGAGTGAGAACATTGTTCGTCCTTGTTCAGGTGAACTCGGGATAACTCACATGCACTGACATTTTCGGGTGGTGGGGGTTACATGATGGTATTATAATCATTTAAGAATAACACTAACGATAATGATAATAGTCATTGTAGTAACAATACCGATCATGATAGAAGAGTTAAAAGAGTAAGGAGAAGAATACGGAGAACAGCTGGTTATGATGGTGGCATTATTTTGATTACAATAACAACATAGAAAATGGAAAAGATAATAATAATAAGCAGCAATATTCAAGTTTTCATTATGGATATTGTCATTGTCTTTATTTATACTATACAATGAACTTTATTCCATTTGTATTTTATACATTTCTATGCATTTGTATGAATTTCAGGGATTTTCTGTATCATTATTATTGTTATTTTGATGATGATGATAACTGTTTGTACATGTTGTATTCTTGTAACTGTTCTTCTCATCCTCATCCTTGCTCTTCTTTAGTTGTTATTATTATCATTTAGTACAGTCACTATTATCATTATAACACCATTATTATTATCGTGATTTTCTTATCATTTTTTCAGATTTAAACTGGTATCTTCTTCTCTTCAACCTCAGTTTCATTCCATAATTTTAGTTGTTCACCCAAGACCAAAATGTTGCACCCAGATCAAAGAGATAAGTGACTGTCTACTCATCCTTTGTATTCACTGTTATGAAGGTTGTTTTTTCCTGCCTAAAGAAGACCCAGTACGTCAAAATGCATTGTGTTTGTTTTGTGACTTGTTTATTTCTTCATTTGGCAGCCCAGTCATTCTGTTTTGCTCCCGTTTCAATTTCTGCCTGCAGTATCCCACTCTGAAACCCATAAAGAAATGCCTCGAAAGAAGGGGAGGTGAGAAGTTATCCAACCTCTTTACCTTCCAATTTCTGAGGAGCAAAGTGAATGTGAAAAGAAAGGGAAGGTGGAGACAGAAGGTGTTTTCTTCTGTGTGTACCAAGTCTTGTTATGTGAATGCTCATATCTTCTATGACATAAGGTGTTAAACAGCTTATGATTTGAATTTTGTTTTCTCTTAATTGTTTCTTTTCTTTGTTTGCTTTTAATATAAAATTTGTTTTCTCTTAAATTGTTGATTTTGTTTGCTTTTAAACAGATGCAGAGCTCAGATTTATAATACATTTTGTTGTGAACAAAGCTGGGGACTGTGAATACAGTAAAATGTTGCCTTTGGCAATGTCTGATAACAATGATTGTTGTCATGTGTAAAGAAGCTAAGAATTTGGTAGACTCAGCCCTAATTTTCAGAGAAATATTTCATATGCTTTGTTGTTGTTGTTTTTTCAGTGTACACAATTATCAGGCTGCCATTACAGAAAATTACTGGCATCGTTTCTTTTCCTTTCTTGTTTATGTGTAAGCATGCATGCCTACCCAATTTTTCTTACACCTCAAACTCCAAAATCAGGAATACTTTGCAACTTTCAAGAAGACAATAAAAGAGATGTCTGAAATTATCTTTATGACACTGTTGACATGCAGTAAATATCGTGTTGTAAATAAAAAGAGCAAACGCGCCTTAATTGCGTTTGTACCAGTACCTTTAAGTAGACTGTGTTTGCTGAGACTGAAAAGACTTGTAGCAAATGCTGTACAAGTCCAAAAGCCTGCCTCAGAGTATTTTCTGTTTTGCAGTATTGGAGCCCTTAGGGTGTTGTTTCGAATGCTTGTTGAATGGTTCAAAAAGCTGTTGGTAAATTCAGTTTTATCGCATCCACCTTTGCAACTTCATCACCAACAGATCAAAATTCAAACGACTGTTTTATGTCGGGGTGTCAACCTCGGGGTATGTCAGTGGAGGAAGGACTAGCGCACAGCCCAAACACACTCACAGCTTGCTTACAATCTCATTCATATATCATGCATTCGTCACATCAAACCACTAGTAAAGTCTATAACTTTACTACACATAATCATGGAAGAAAAACATCAATGCATATGGAGTCAAACAAAATAAGACATTCGCTCTTTCCTTGAACTTCACAAAATCATTTATCTAAATCATCATTAACTAACCCGGGTATAAATAGATTTCTACTTTACCTGGCCAGGTGATCTTAAACTATTTACGAATCACTGTCTTTCCTTTTCTTCTTTTTTTTTTCTTTTCTTTTCACTGTCACTTTCACAAACACCAGTCACGACACAACTGCTGGCACTGGTCAGGTTGGACCGCTGGCACTGGTCAGGTTGGGCTGCTGGCACTGGTCAGGTTAGACCGCTGGCATTGGTCAGGTTGGACTGCTGATGAAAGTGGCGCTGCCAGGTATGAGGTCGAACCCCGGTTCAGATTGAACAGTGACTATCAGACATCGATCTGTTCTTTCTTTCTTCCTGCATTAACGCATTGCACTCTCTCTCTCTCTCTTCTAGTCTGCTCTATCAAATGGACATGGTTGCTTTTCTTTTCTTTTTCTTTTTCTTTTTTTTTCTCTTCATCAGTTAGCAACTCTCTCTCTCAACATTTCTCCTTAGTCCTTCCTCTGCAGACTCTATCTGGTGCTAATGCTTCAGCTCGGTTCTGTTCACTCCTCTCATCTCTCTGCTCTTCTCTCGTCAGAGCCTACTCCCAGAACCTCTCCCTCTCTCCCTGGTTCTTCTTTCTCTTCCCTCCTCTTGTTCTCCCTCTCTCACTCCCCTCACTTTCTTATCCCGTTCCTATCTGTCAAAGGGTGAGTACCATTGGTCAGAATTTTTCCCGCCTTGTAAAAGGTTACCTCCCTTCTAATTCCATTGGACGTTCAAATCGTCACAGTCACATCTACTGGCCTTGCTCTCTGTGGTGGTCAATGGGTCATTTAATTAATTAGCTTGATTTTACCCCCACCACACAATACCTTCCCCCTTCCTACTTCAACCAGCGACGTCTGACTTAACTGTCGGCGCTGGTCCTGCAAATTGGCTGATCAGTCTGACCCAGACGCCGAGATCTGTCTGGCCAGACCTATCGAGACGTCGGTCCAGCCACTTAGTCTGTCTGCTGGACAGTGCTGTCTCCGTGAGGACTAAAAATAGCCTATTCGCTGTGCCTAATTGGCTGACGCGACACCGAAGTCGTCTGCCTGGAGACCAGAATGTTTGGGTTTGGACTTATGTCCGATTGAACTGGCTGGCGACTGACCACGAATTCGGTTTTTCTATTTTTGTCCGTGACAATTTCCCCCTTGCAAAAGACTATGCTCCGCATTGTCTCAAAACAACGGTACAAAAAACAACAACCGGATTTGCTGACACCACAGCTACACGTGCAAGTTTTTGAAAAACTATTTACACAACGGTTTACAAATTATCAGGATGTATCACTCATAAATATCACCCCAATGGGTTATCATTGACGTGCGCTTTTGCCTCTTTTTTTTTTCAACTCATTTTCTGATAACCTCTGTGCGCACCTATGCAATCCCCCTACCTGCGGATTTGCCACATCTTCTCTTCACAACTATTATGAAAAGCACAATCAAATATGATCACGATCCATGACACCTCACTGAGGAATCTCCATCCTCACTTATCGCGAACAGTGCATTACCACACAAGCGACTGTATGCTCCAAACATAACTACATTTACATGAACAAGTCTCACACAGAAAATATGAACCATAGCCAAATGGGGATGAACCCATATCCACTCAATCTCACTGTAATCAACACATATTATTTACAGAGTAGCTATGCGCCCCGGAGAAAAGGTGAAACCGTTTTCATCCGCCCACCGATGGATTTTATCTACGCAAAGCTGGAGCCTGCGCTGGACACTCGGGTACAGGCTTCCAGTTGCGTAGACAGCGAAATCATCCACAAACAATGAGCAGTCTGAACCCTGCTGAACTGATTGAACAATGTTGTTGATTTTAATACTAAAGAGGGCAGGAGACAGTATGCTCCCCTGTGGAACACCCAACTCCTGCTCGTGGACATCAGAGAGAGTGGTGCCAACCCGGACCTGAAACTGTTTCTCCAACAAAGACGCAGTGTATTCACTTCCATAATTTCCGTCAGTTTTTCCCAGATCCTGAACTTCAAGTAGGGAAATCTCCATTCCAGCTGTAAAAGAAGCCAAATTCCTGGGAGTTATTTTTGACCAAAAACTCAACTTTCTCAGCCACATCAAAAACCTCAAAACTTCTTGCCAGAAAGCACTGAATATTCTGCGGGTCGTAGCGCACACCGACTGGGGCGCTGATAAGAAAACTTTGTTGCACCTCTACAGAGCCCTGGTCCGTTCCAAACTGGACTACGGTTGTGCTGTGTACGGCTCCGCAAGATCGTCTTACCTCAAACTCTTGGACCCTATCCACCATCAAGGGCTTCGTCTCTGTCTTGGAGCGTTCCGCACCACCCCTGTGTACAGCCTGTACGCAGAGGCGGGTGAACCTTCATTGTCCAACCGCAGGCTGAAACTGTCGTTGAATTATTATATCCGACTGTTCTCGGAACCAGAAAACCTGCCTATGACTGTGTCTTTGATCCTCCGTTCCAAAGTAAGTTTGAAAGCAACCCTAAATGTATTCCGCCGTTTGGTCTGCGTATGCAGCCTCACGTGCGGAATGCAGGTCTAGACCTAGGAGTTGTGTCGGATTTTTCCAAGTTTCCGGATCAACCTCCGTGGACCTTTTTCACACCAGAGATTCGTTTCGATCTTGCAGCTTTTCGCAAAGAGTCTACCAGCTCTCTGGGTACAAGGCTTTGTATGCTGAGCTCTGTTCCAAATTCCCATCCTGTCAAAAAGTTTTCACTGACGGTTCCAAGTCTGAAGATGGAGTGGCCTGTGCAGCCTACTGCCCTGGCGCTCCTTCTCAGATACTGTTGGAACATATTCATTCAGATGCTTCTGTCTATTCTGCTGAACTTTTCTGCTCTGGTACTGGCTTTGAAGATTATCTCACATTCTTCGAAGAGGGACTTTCTGGTTCTGTCGGATTCGCTGTCAGCTTTGGAGGCCATAGCTGGCCGCAACCTTCAGCATCCAGAACTTTTACTTTTTTTGAACTTTTTAGCAAGTTGAAGGCGGACGGTTACAACATTACTCTTGCTTGGGTTCCAGGTCATGTTGGCATCGGCGGGAATGAAATGGTTGATCGTTTAGCCAAGAACGCCACAAGAGAGAAATGTCCAACACTTATATCCCCTGCTCAGATGTGAAACCCAAAATTAATGATTATGTGAGAGACCTCTGGCAGGAGGATTGGAACACACAGACGAATAACAAACTCTTTCAGATCCGTCCAAACCTTAAGGACTTCCTCCCATCCACGTCGGGAGGTCGTAAAGAGGAAACGGTTCTGTGCCGGCTGCACACCGGCCATTCGTATTTTACCCATGCCTACCTTTTAAAGAGTGAAGAAGCTCCGTGGTGCATTCCATGTCATGCGCCACTCACAATGAAACATGTTCTTTTAGAGTGTTGGGACTTGCACGATGTGAGACACAAACATTTTACGGCAGAGTCCATGAAGATCCTGTTCAGGGATGTCCCGCCTGATGTGATCCTTGAGTTTTTGAGAGAGATTAACATTTTTCATCTGATTTAAGATTTTACGGAAGAAAGATTTTTAACGAAGTTTCTGGTACGTTTCTAGACGATGTCATTTAAAGAGATGTGTGAAAGGTTTTTTTTTTTTTTTTTTTTTTTAAATGACTGGTGAGTTGATTTTAACGTGGTGACAGCCCTGATGTGGCCCTTTGCGGTCGGCTGGGCTATAAGCAACATTATCTTATCTTATCTTATCTTATGCGCCCCGGATATGACCGACTTCCTCTGAGTTGCAGCTTGCTAGACTACACGGCTTAAATAGTCAGCTCCTACATTCTGTCGACCTGGAATGTACTGAACTCGATACCTGTAGGGCTGCAGTGCCATTGCCCAGCGCAGCACCCTGCTGTTTTTCAGCTGCGCCTCCTGCAGGAATTTGAGTGGTTGATGATCAGTCTCTATCACGAACTCTTTCCCATACAAGTATTTGTGGAATTTCTGCACGGCCCACACGACAGCCAAACACTCCTTCTCTACCGTTGTGTACCCTTCTTCACACTTCGTCAGCTTCCTGCTAGCATACTTCACAGGAAACTCGACCCCTTCGTGCTCCTGCAACAATACTGCACCTACTCCACCACCTGATGCATCTGTACGCAACAAAATGGTTTGGACATATCCGGTAGCTTCAAGATGGGACGGGAACCTAGTCTTTCTAGCACTGTCTGCAGTGCTTGCTCTGCAGCGTCTGACCACTCGACCACTGCCGGTTTCCCTGCCTTGACCAAATCACTGAGAGGACTCGTGATTGTTGCGAAATTTGGTACAAATTCCCTGTAGAAACCAATAAAACCTAGCAGACTCCTGACTTCTGTTTTGGTCTTTGGTCTCTCTCTGAATTCATCATCTTCTCCACCTTTCCCTTTTCTGGCTGCTTTGTGTCGCCTCCAACAACAAAACCTAGGAACTCCAGGCTTGGAAACCAATCTGGCACTTTGTTGGTCTGGCTGTGAGATTGGCTCGTCTCAACCTCTCTAAAACTGCTCCTAGCTGCCTCATATGCTCCTCCCATGTCTCAGATGCTATCAGAATGTCATCCATGAAATTCACTACGCCTTCCAAACCCGTCAATAACTTCCTCATCATCCGAGAGAAAACTGCAGGTGCGTTGACCATACCAAAAGGAAGTACTCGCCACTGGTATAGCCCCATAGGAGTGGAGAATGCTGTGACTTCCTTTGAGTCCTCACTCAAGGCTATCTGCCAATAACCCTTGCTCAGATCTATCCTGGTGAAATACCTGCTCTTGCTTGTGGCGATCTGAGCGAACAGGTCTTCCACGTTCGGTATGACTTCTGCATCGACCTTGGTGACACTGTTCAGACGTCTATAGTCAACACAGAATCGATGCTCACCTGACTTTTTCCTCACTAAGACGACGGGTGCACTATACGATGATTTGGACGGTTCAATCACCCCAAGGTCCAACATCTTTTCCACCTCCTCCTCGATCACTCGTTTGGTGGCATACGGGATCGGGTAGGGTTTCACATGTACGGGTTTTTGCGATGTTACCTCCACCGTACAGGTCTCTAGAGTTGTCCTGCCTGGTTTATCAGTCAGGGACACCCTATACTGTTTTAGGAGCCCCCTAACTTCCTCCTGTCTCCTACTGTCTAGCCCTTCATACAGTGACACATCCCTGTATGACTCTTCTCCTGGAAACTCAGGCAACAAATCTCCCCTTCTTCTGCTGGGTCTCCTTCACCTCCATCAATGATTGCTGCTGCGCCTATGTGCTGAGTCTCACGCTGAATATATTTGCGGAGCAAATTCGCATGGAAAAGTTTTGGTTTCCCATTCACATCAATTCGGTAATCCTGATCTACCTTTTCAATGATTGTGAATGGTCCTTTCCAATGCATCAGCAGCTTGTTGTGATCCGTGGGAAGCAGTAACAGGACTTGATCTCCCACCTTGAGGGATTGCTTCCTCACCTTCCTGTCATATTGCTTCTTCTGAGCGACCCTAGCCTCCTGCAAACTTTCCCTTGCAACCTTACATGTCTCCTCTAGCCTATTGCGTAGGTCCACCACATACTGATAAGTGGTTTTGACTTCTTCTGACTCCTGTTCTCCGGACCATAGCTCTTTGAGAATACACACTGGTCCCCTGACTGTCCGCCCATACAGCAGCTCAAATGGTGAAAAGCCTGTGCTCTCCTGAGGGGCTTCCCTGTAGGCGAACAATGCAGCTGGAATGTAACGATCCCAATCTGCTGGTCTTTCCTCACAGAGTTTCTTTAAGATGCCCTTCAGCACACCATTGAATCTTTCCACCAAGCCATTACACTGTGGGTGGTATGGGGTAGTGAGAAGCTGTGTGATCCTTAGCAGCCTGTTGACCTCCCTCATCACACCTGAGGTGAACTGTGACCCCCTGTCACTGAGAATTTGTGATGGCACACCCACGCGAGAAAAGATGTCCACTAACCCTTCAGCGACCTGTTGCGTATCTACGCCTTTCAATGCGACTGCTTCTGGATATCTGGTCGCGTAATCCACGAGCGTCAACACATACTTGTGCCCACCTTTGGAACAGGGCGAGATTGGGCCAATCAGATCAATAGCCACTCTCCTGAATGGTGTGTCAATTAAAGGGGGCTGTTTAAGAGGCGCCTTCCTCTTCACCCCTCTTGTGGCTGACCTTTGACACACATCACATGACATGCAGAACCGCTTTATGTCTGCCATTGCCCCTGGCCAATGAAAATCATCAAAGATTCGGTCAGCTGTTTTGCTGGTGCCGAGATGACCCGCCATGAGCGACTCGTGACCCACTGACATGACAGTGTCACGATAACGTGCTGGTACCTCTAACTGAGTTGTCACCTTACCTGTCTTCCCCTTGGTGAACACTCGGTACAGCAACCCGCCTTTCACCAGAAATTCTGTCTCACCTCCTCTAACCACCTGTTTCTCTCCACCTCTTGCCAACTCCCAAGACTTCACGAGCGAAGGGTCTTGTTCCTGCGCTGCCCTGAACTCATCAGGCGACACATCTATGCCTGACTTCCTTGCTGGAACGACTAACGGTTTATCAACCTTTTCCTCCTTCTTGCTCCGTGTTTGAACTGCTGCCCCTGTAGCAGTCAACAACTCAGGATCCCCTGGATCCCGTGCACCTGGAATATTTCCGATGATCAAATCATAAAGGGGTTTCTCCATCACCAGCGCAGACAACTCGCCTGAGAAGTAAGGGGTACGTACTTCTATCTTGGCAACTGGGAACTCCCTCACAGTGCCATCGATTAGAGTACAGGTCTGGATTTGCCCTGTCAAATCCCCTTCCTCGACCAGCGTTGTTCTTACTACACCACATGAACAACCAGTGTCCTGTAACACTTTCACCCTCTGCTGGCCAATCCACCCTTCTTCCACTGGTAATGAACCACTCAGCCTAGTGCCCTCCATCCCTGACACTGACTGCTGTCCAGTGCTAGCCATAGGCCGCACTCCACCCTCTTCAGATTGGATCCCTTTTGGTTCCACTGCAGGTCGTTTCCCCTGGCGACCCTTATCAACCTCTTGCAAGGCTGCTGCCTTCTGGAACCTCATGCGACAATCCCTCGCCACATGTCCCTTCTTGTGACAAATGAAACACCTATTGTCCCTCTGTCCTCCTTTCTGCCCCACCACTGGGTTTGCAGACTTTGCAGAAAACTCCTCTAGTCTCCTTGCACTCTTCTCACCTGTGCCTGGCACCTGTTTCTCCTGCACCTTAGTGCCCAAACGTGCCTCCCTATACACCTCTGCTAACTTCAGCAACTCCCCTGCTGTCTCTGGCTGTCTCTCTTTCAAATGTATAGTTAACTCTGGACTGCAACCTGACAAAATCTGTTCTTTCATAACCAGCTCTTTCAATTCAGCGAACTCCTTTCTCGTACCACTCAACTCTAACCACTTCTCAAAATAGTGATCTAAACGTGCACCAAACTGAGTGTACGTTTCACCTGCTTGTAATCTAGCTGATCGAAATTTCTTTCTGAACCCCTCCTCTGTGAGGTCAAATCCTTTCATCAAAGACTCCTTCACAGTACCAAAATCAGATTGTTGGTCTGCTGGTAACGCAGTGAAAATCTGTAATGCCTTACCCGTCAATAGCGCTGACAAAATGACTGCCCACTCTTCTGAAGGCCAACCCTGACTAGTAGCAAACGTTTCAAAACGACTGATGTACGCATCAATCGAATCTGATCCTTCAGAGAATTTTGGCAACTTTGGTCGGGGGGCATAACTGCGCACAGGGTCACTGGAAACTGAACTACCATCATCGGTGGTCTCCCTCTGTATTCTCACTCTCTCTAACTCTAATTGAATCCTTAATCTTTCTGTTTCCTGCGTGTCCCTTAGTCTTTCTGTTTCCTGCGTTTCGTTAGCCTGATTACTGTTAGCCTGAATCCTTAATCTTTCTGTTTCCTGCTCTGCTATTTCTACTGCGACACGGCGTCTTTCCGCTCGCTCATCTCTTTCCATCTTTTGTTGGGTTTCAACGAATGCTCGCAACTCTTCTCCCGAGTAGCCTAAATCACGAGCGACGCTCACAAGTTGTTCAACAGGAGTGTTCTTTTCGTCTGCCATTATATCTCTCTTTTTTTTAACAAGATTTTATTACTACGACAGCCAAACTGGTGGTTACCGACATGAGTGACGTGATAGCACAATCCTATGAATGATAATATTAGCTTGGGACAATGTAATTAGTTTTTATAAGATGCCTAGCGCCTGACCCAACTATGAGAGCGAATTATAGGCAATCTGTGCAAAATAAGTACTCTGGGGCTGAAATGCCAAGCCTAGTGTTAACTATCTTGGAAGCAATGCCAAGCCTAGTATTTAACTATCCAATGCCAAGCCTAGTATTTAACTATCTTGGAAACATACAGTTAGACACTACCTTGTCTTAGGATTACAATACTTGAATCCCACCCAGCTTCCTCTCTGAGAAGTTGAACAATTATAATAAATGGGCCAGAACATCCTGGCAGGCTCGCCAATAAATTGTCAACCTCGGGGTATGTCAGTGGAGGAAGGACTAGCGCACAGCCCAAACACACTCACAGCTTGCTTACAATCTCATTCATATATCATGCATTCGTCACATCAAACCACTAGTAAAGTCTATAACTTTACTACACATAATCATGGAAGAAAAACATCAATGCATATGGAGTCAAACAAAATAAGACATTCTCTCTTTCCTTGAACTTCACAAAATCATTTATCTAAATCATCATTAACTAACCCGGGTATAAATAGATTTCTACTTTACCTGGCCAGGTGATCTTAAACTATTTACGAATCACTGTCTTTCCTTTTCTTCTTTTTTTTTCTTTTTCTTTTCACTGTCACTTTCACAAACACCAGTCACGACACAACTGCTGGCACTGGTCAGGTTGGACCGCTGGCACTGGTCAGGTTGGGCTGCTGGCACTGGTCAGGTTAGACCGCTGGCGTTGGTCAGGTTGGACTGCTGATGAAAGTGGCGCTGCCAGGTATGAGGTCGAACCCCGGTTCAGATTGAACAGTGACTATCAGACATCGATCTGTTCTCCTTTCTTTCTTCCTGCATTAACGCATTGCACTCTCTCTCTCTCTTCTAAACTGCTCTATCAAATGGACATGGTTGCTTTTCTTTTCTTTTTCTTTTTCTTTTTTTTTTCTCTTCATCAGTTAGCAACTCTCTCTCTCAACACTCTCTCCTTAGTCCTTCCTCTGCAGACTCTATCTGGTGCTAATGCTTCAGCTCGGTTCTGTTCACTCCTCTCATCTCTCTGCTCTTCTCTCGTCAGAGCCTACTCTCAGAACCTCTCCCTCTCTCCCTGGTTCTTCTTTCTCTTCCCTCCTCTTGTTCTCCCTCTCTCACTCCCCTCACTTTCTTATCCCGTTCCTATCTGTCAAAGGGTGAGTACCATTGGTCAGAATTTTTCCCGCCTTGTAAAAGGTTACCTCCCTTCTAATTCCATTGGACATTCAAATCGTCACAGTCACATCTACTGGCCTTGCTCTCTGTGGTGGTCAATGGGTCATTTAATTAATTAGCTTGATTTTATCCCCACCACACAATACCTTCCCCCTTCCTACTTCAACCGGCGACGTCTGACTTAACTGTCGGCGCTGGTCCTGCAAATTGGCTGATCAGTCTGACCCAGACGCCGAGATCCGTCTGGCCAGACCTATCGAGACGTCGGTCCAGCCACTTAGTCTGTCTGCTGGACAGTGCTGTCTCCGTGAGGACTAAAAAATAGCCTATTCGCTGTGCCTAATTGGCTGACGCGACACCGAAGTCGTCTGCCTGGAGACCAGAATGTTTGGGTTTGGACTTATGTCCGAATGAACTGGCTGGCGACTGAGCACGAATTCGGTTTTTTCTATTTTTGTCCGTGACACGGGGCTGTTCTAAAAAATATAAAAAATCTGGTGAATTTAAACAATGCTGAAATTTTCATGTAATTGTCAATCTGTTTATATTGCTGACAGTCATGTCTCCCACCAGTCCTGACGCAGATGGGGATGTCACAGACATTAATTTCATACTAAACAATAGCGGACAAGTCCCAATGCTTTCTTGTATTATGTCAGAAGGCCAGTTTTACGTGCTCCTCTCAAAAGGTGTGGGATTTTTTCACTTGTGTTTCTTCCTTGGAAGAGAAAGACCTCGCACTAAATCCTCTTATACAGCTCTTTTTTTATGTTGTTTTGGTGTTAAAAAAGAACAAACAAATAAACAAACAAAACACCTCTTATGTGTATGGAAAGACGTGTGGCTTGGCAGCAAACCAAGTAGTGGTTGCTGTGCTGTGTCTGCATTATTTAGTTTTGTGTAAGAAAACCTAGTGGGCCTCTTTGGTGTCATTACCTGTCTTTCATTTTTTACAGGTATTTGTTTGAGGAGGCAGAATCCCTCAAGTTAATTACTTATCTTTCTCTTTATGTAGTATCTGGATAACCTTACTTAATCAGTTCTCCAAGTAAATCCCTTGTGCAACGTAAGTCCATAACAGTGGTGACCCCTAGGTTTTATGCATGATCGTGGTCAGAATATGTGCCCGTATCCTTGCTTGAAAATAAGTTAAATTTAGTTAACCATTGTTGACGATATCTGGATATTATTTTTGCTTGATCAGTCAAACATAAACAAAGCCTATGATGTGGATTTAAAATTGAAGGTTATCAATCTGGATCTTCAAAAGGGCAGCCATTCAGCAGCTTAAGTCAGTGGTCTGATGATGCCATATTCATTGTAACGAACTCTTCCATGGCAAAAAAAAAAAAAAAAGACAGCAGTACATGATAATTAATGGTTGGAAAAAAGCAGGTACAGCGTTTGTCTCAGCAGCAGAGGACACAGAAGACACAGCAATCATAAGCGCGGATGTGAAAGTACCTATTGTCCGTGAACAACGCAGCTGGCATCGATGAAGAGTTCTTGAAACCTTTTGTGTGTGACACTGAAGACAAGTATTTCAGTGGTTTTAATGCCTCTAAGAACAGCGATGAAAAAGGTTCTGAGCAGTTGATTTTGTTTGCTTCATTAAATGTGTTGCTGTTTCCTGTCTGTATGCCAGTTCACAATAGTCATACCTCAGAATACACAGGTTTTGTTTCGCCTTTTTCATTGTCGGTTTTCACTGCTATTTTGCAGTGGCTTATCGATCAGTTTCAGCTTATTTGGGGTTTTTGTTCTGATTTTTTTTTTTATTTGGTTGGTGCAGCTTCCCGGAAATAATGGTAGTTCTTTGCTTGTTTGAACCCTGTGTCTTTGAAGTCTCACTTTTGACATTTATATTTTTCTGCCACCTGTGACAATGACATTTTTTCTTGTGTTGCACCTGGTCACAGTGAGAAGTGGAGTTGTTTACACACACACACACACACACACACACACTACACACTCCCCTTCATATAGGGCTATGGCCTATGCATATGAATAAACCATTTTTCATTTCATTTCGTTTCTCTGTATCTGTCTTTTTCTGTCTGTCTGTCTCTCTCTGTCTCTCTGTCTCTGTCCTCTCTCTCTCTCTCTCTCTCTCTCTCTCTGTGCAGCCTTACCCCACACTCCCTTCGCTCCTGTGTGTGTGTGTGTCTCTCTCTCTCTCTCTCTTTTTTTTTCCTCTTCTTTTTGAATTTTAATCCCGTATTGTATTGTAGTTCTAGTCACTTTTGCATGCTTCCTTTGTTACCTTTTATTTTATATTGTTGACCCTACTCAGGGCGAGGACTGGATGTAAAAAAGCACATCGGTGCTTATCTATTATCCTCGTTAATATCTTGTCTTGTCTTGTCTTGTCTCTTTCTCCAGCCCCCCCCCCCTCCCCCTCCCCCCCCCCCCCCCCCCCCCCCCCCCACCCTTTAGTGTGCCTGCTCACATGCAGACCTTCCATGCATGTGTTTATGGCCCCAGTCCTGCCTGTACTAAAGGTCTATCTGTACCAGTTCATCATTACATCATTCACTGTTGTTGTGCAGGGTTCCACTCTATTACTATAGCAACAGTGGTTCCACTCTATTACTATAGTAACAGTGGTTCCACTCTATTACTATAGTAACAGTGAAGATACAAACATGTGAAAGTTATTCATAAAATTTATTGTAAGAGTAGTACTACTCAGGTTCTATGTAGGTACTACTCAGGTTCTATACTACTCAGGTTCTGTGTAGGTACTACTCAGGTTCTATGTAGGTACTACTCAGTTCTATGGAATTACTGTAAATGTTTTTTATTGCTGAAAGTTCATTGTTTGATTTTTTTTAATCATCATTCTCCAAAACAAGGAACTGCATTTTAGTATGTACAATGTTGTGTTAAAAGAAAGTAATGTAACAGTGAAGATACAAATATCATGTGAAAGTTATTCATAAAATTTATTGTAAGGGCAGTACTGCTCTGGTTCTATGTAGGTACTACTCAGGTTCTATGGAATTATTGTAAATGTTTTTTATTGCTAAAAGTTCATTGTTTGATTTCTTTTTAATCATCATTCTCCAAAACAAGGAATTGCATTTTAGTATGTACAGTGTTGTATTAAAAGAAAGTAATGTAATAAAGTTCAAAGAAAGAAAAAAAACTTTTTTGGTCAAGTTACTGGTGGTCAGTATAAATGGTATTTCTACAGTGTTTTTATGTTAACATCTTTTAATAACGCTCATAAATTATACACAAAACAATAATTACTCAGAAATGATTGTGAGTGCATTTATAATATTCTGCCATTGTATGTCAAATACTTTGTTGGGAAGAAGACTATGATTATTGGAGCAATAAACAGATTGATGGGTGCATGTCTTCTTGTTTGGGTTTTGATGAGATGCAAGAGTTCAAGCAAACTTTAGATATGAGAGAGAGAGAGCCTCCTAATCTTTTCACTGATATGTCAGGCCTTGATTCTGATGTTTTGTGATGCCTATATATGATAATTTAACTGAACATGATATGTTCAACTTTAAACTTTGGCACCATGCTGACAAAGTGTGACATGCAGAAGTTCAGCAAGACACAAAATGTTTATTGTGCACATGTAAGCTTCAGTCCAGTGGAAACCACACAGACCACTAGCTTGAGAGTTTGACTCTATGAGTAAGTTACCATGGACTAAAACTTGACTACTTTTTTCCCTGATAATTTTGATTTGAAAGAGATCAGAGGTCAGTCGTTAAAACAAAGGCAGTTCAATGTCTGCATCTCTGTTGAGGCTTTGGGCATCTCCGCTGGGACATTACAGCACCATTGTAACGTGCCTATAACTGATGAAACATGAGATGCATGTCCTTCAGGTCAAAAGGTATCTCAACTAGATGTGGGAACCCCCCAGACTTCTGCAACTGTCCTATGTTGATCTAAAAGAGGAGATGTGTATAAGCATCGCCTATGTTAGAGTGTGTTGGAAAGACTTGTCAACATGCTCTGACAACACAAAATGAAAATTTATATAAAATTATCAAAATATCTTGAGATCCAAACTGACCTTATTAAAGACAGAAGAGATAACAGAAAGTAATGCAGTAGACGTCTTGGCAGGACACTTGGCTAGAACAGTGTTGCTTTTAACAAAGCAGACCAGAGCAGGAATTGTAGTGTTTAACACAACAGTCACATCTGATGTGGTGTCTGATCTCTTGGAGTTGCTGTTTTCCTTCCTGAGAGACCACATCTTCTGCCATGTTCAACAGCCTCTATCCCATGTTTTGAGATGATAGTTCCGGGAACTTCTTAGGGTCAAGCAGTTTGCTGCAAGTCCCTCCCGAGACCCATTGTAATTGCCAATGGTTTTCATATCTGTCCTTCAAACATCTTTGTATGACAGCTGGGGCATGGCCAGTGGTTTGCTGCTTAGATGCTAGTTCTCCACAGAGAACATCATTTGGAATGTGTCTACCCCGTGTACAGTCAGCGGAGTCTGCAATACCTGAGCAGACTGCACATGCTGGGAAGGTCAGCGCAAGACAGGACATCAATACTGGGCACTGTGTCTTGCCAGGATATGCCCAAAATGCGGAGGAGGCATCTCGGGTGGAGCGTGCTGAGTGTTCTCTTTTTATCTGGCTGTCTATGTCTCCCTGCCACAGAGCAGTGTGCTAATGATGCAGGTGTTGCACACTCCCATCTTTGTCCCCAGTATCAACTTTAACCGTTCGAGTTGTGAGGCGAGCAAAGGCAATCTTCTCGTTGATATCTGTGTACATGGAGAGGTGACTGGTTATGGTGGAGTCAAGATACAGGAACTGATGGACGACATCGAGATCATAAGTCATCAATAGTGATGACCGATGGTGCTGCCTGACCCAGGACATTAGTATCTTCAGATAGATGGTAGGTAGCCTGGGAGAAGCAGTGCACTAGTGCTTGGAGTTCCTGTTCAGTGTGGGATACCACTGTTGTGTCATCAGCAAACAACAGGCCGCTGGTGAGAGCTTCATAACTGTGGTTTGGGCTGTGAGGTTGGTGAAGCTAAAGAGCCTGCCGTCTGATCTTGTGCACGTCTAACTCTCCTCTGTTGTTTCGAAGGTGTGCTTCAGGAGCAGAGCAAAAAAGATGAAGAGTATGGGGATGAAGACCTAGCCTTGTCTGCGAATGGCGAAGGGCTCTGAGGGCATGCTGTTGAACTCTACTGTCCCCATCACGTCAATATGGATGGAATCATTCAGGCTCTACAGTTTTAGTGGGCAGTCAATCTGACGGATGATCTGGAAAAGCCTCTCCCTGCTGACCGAGCTGAACTACTTGCTGAGTTTATATCTGGTGACACGCAGGGCATTAAGGCATATGCTGTTCTCTAAACCCCTGAAGGTGATGACAAGAGGAGTCTGTGTCCACACTTTCAGCATGGAAGCTACACTGTGAGTCTGACTAGATGCGTTCTGCCAGCTCCTGCGGGGACAATTTGAAAACCAGAGCAAAGTCTTTGCTACCAATGTTAAGGAGGATGCCTCTGTAGTTGTTTCTTTCACCATTCATCTCTCATGTTTCTCATGTCCTGCAGTACAGTTGCTTCCTGCCAGTACTGACAGAGGACTTTCTGCAGTGGAAGCAGCAGGGCTGTTGTGCAGTGCTTGATCAGGTCGGGAAGAATCCCATCATTGGCGGGGGCTTTGTCTGAGGCCAAGCTGTCACTGACCACGCTTAGCTCCTCCATCATCACCCCAGTGTTGGGCTCACCCATGGTTGTCTGGCACTCTATGATGTCAATGGCGGAGAGGGATACAGTTTTCTCTGTACAGCAATGATCAGAGTAGTGTTCTACACATCTCTTAGTTTGCTTGTTTCTGTTTATGGTTACTTCCCTGGTACCTCTTGAGCAAGGTTGTCTTACTTTGAAGGCCCCCAGTGATTTCTTTTAAATACCCCCCTACACCCCCTGATGTTGCTGTTATGACGGCTGTATGGAACTTCTCACAAAGCGCTGTTCAGTGATCATTGGTGCTGTAGACCTGATAATAATTTGAGCCTTGTTCTTTGCAACCCTGGGGACCTGTTTAATCTTTTTGATGGGTGACCACAAGGGACGAGCGTTTGGCTTCAATGACAGAAGGACTCTACAAACTGCTCTACAAGGTCTTTTTGAGCCATTTTGCTGACATCAGTGTGAGGGCAAACTGTTTCTTGGTGCAGTGGAACTTCGGCTGTGGGTGGATCTTGTTGTACACCAAGGAATGGTCTGTTTCACGGTCTGCTCTGTGGTAGTAGCATGTATGCCAAACTTTCTACAGGATGCATGGATGCCTCATCAGAATCAGACCTAGCTGATGCATGTACTTTGAATGTGAGTGTCGGGAAGCCTTCTTAGATTCTAACCAGAAACTGGTAAAGTTGGTGCCAGTACTCTGAATGTAAGTGCTTACGGGAACCTTGTGTTGGGGCTTGGCCTGTATGTACAAGTTTCCAGCTCACAGGTCATGAAAAATACACGGCTCGAGCAATTGCCTTTTCTTTTCATTTACTGTGCTCACATTGAACTACCCGAGACAGGAAGGCCCTGGGTCAGTTTTGTAGCCTTCCAACCACAGTACATACATTGTGAGTTAAATACTAGTGCATGAAAACAGGCAAGGTCATTGAAAGATTCCCTTGCATGCAAAAGTGGAATGGGTGAGTCACAAGCGCTACAACGTGTGTGAGCGTCTCCAGCATCAAAAGGGTATGGTTACCATAGAAGACCTGAGGCCAGCTTTTTTTTTTTTAAACAATGTACTTGGAGCCGTCTGAAAGCTTACGCCTCACAAGGCAGCGTGAGTCATTCCAAGTGTCCGTAAGTTCATCTGAGTCAATGGACCGGTAGAACAGAATTTACCAGGAGATAGAGAAAATTTAAATCATCCACAAAATGAAAAAAAAATCGGATCAAAGGTCCTGCAGACACAACTCTAGAAGTTCAGGTGCACTGTCCAACGCTGAAGTTGCTGAAGGTATTGGAACAGTGTCAACACGTTCTGCATCAAGGAGGGTGTATTGAACTGACTTGGCTAAAACAGATTTTTCTGTACATCCTACGAAGCACCAGAAATCTTTCAATGTACACTTTGCCCTCTACCAAGAAGATACTGCCATTTAACTAGACTTTTTGCCCAAAAGATAAAAGTGTTGAATGATTATTTCAGTCTTTGGAGATGATGGACAGTGCGCAGAGATAGCTATGTTAATAAGCAAAGGCTTTCATGACATAGACGTTAACAGCAAGGGGTGTGGAAGCTTATAAGGGATTGTCACTTTACAAAACTAAAGGGTATGACAAAAGCCCACGAGCGCTGAAGGAACATAAACTATATCTTTTTCGCCAGCTATGAAACTACAGGTTCTGAGCATATCAGTGGCAATTTCTGGAAAATATGCACGCACGCAAGCACACACACACACACACCTTGCGTCGACTTAATATTCAGTACAAATTCTGAAATTGGGTCAACTCCTGTCCCATACCCAATCATGAGGAAGAGAGGACCATGCAAACAATTAGCATGGTTCCCACGGTCAGCAATTGACCTACACGTGGATGAGAGCCATCGTCGTCTTCTTTTTCCGCTAATATCTTGTTGACATCGGTATATGCGCATCGTGACGGAGAGGAGGGAGGGGATAAGAACAATCGGGACTAGAACTCCCTTCTCAGTGATGTGGTAGAGGCAACAACAGTTGACACTTTGTGTTACGTTCCTCCCGATAACCAGTCATTGAGTAGCAGTTACCGCTGAATTTTATGGAAGGCCCTGAAGTCAAGTATTATGGAGTACCGGTTAGCTCAGCGAAATTTGCAGTCAAACGCTGCGAGTTCAAATCCCTTGGTACTACCTCCCTACCCCCTACTACCACCTCTACCCCCGCAGTCCTGGAAATTGTTATCCCCATTTGCCTCATATTTGTCAGGGGTGTGGACACTTAGATTTTTCAGAATGTAAAATAACAAAACAAAGTAGTATCATCTTTCCATTTAATACGATTCCTGTAAAATTTTAAGTTTGTTTCACATCAAAGATCACAAAAAAGTTACGTCTGTGATCACATGAGATGTTCATAAATGAATTTAAGACTTTTTGATCAACAGAATTCGATGTGTGACAGTGGTAACACTTTTCAAAAAGTGGCATCCCTTCTCGGAAGTATTCTCACTGGGCCTTATCTTCTTTACACTCATGACCAGCATTTTAATCTGGCTTTGCACAGTCATTCGGCCCCCATCCCCCACACCTACTGCATCCTCCTTTCTACTCCCACCCTTCTGTCTCTTTCTGTCTGTCACTTACCATCCACAAAACTTTCAAAGGCTATACTGATATGATCAAAGAGAGGGAGTAGGAGGGGTAGGGTGGGAGGGAGTAACAGATGGCAGGGACAGGGGGGGAGGGGGGGGGGGGAGAGAATTAGAATGAGGGCGATGAAGTGTCCAAGAGGAAGTGCCAGGTAATTCTCATTTGCTCCATAATATGGACGAAGAGCTGGATAGCCTAATGCTCCTAATCAGTCTAGTGGTGAAGGTTCCCATTCCCCTCCCTGTGAAACTGGACTTGCTGTCTCAAACCAGGTCAAGGAAGTGACACTCAGGCCCTATGTCATTCTGTCTCCACGGCAGCTATGTATAAGGTAATACCTCTTTCTTCAGAGAGAGAGAGAGAACGAATGAACGAAGTTTTGTTTATTCAGAGAGAGAGAGAGAGACGGTTCCGCCTTTCATGCATGGAAAAAATATTGGTTCAGAGACAGTCTACTTCTGAAGTGCATGACAACAAATGAAAAAATCTTCGCAAAACGTTGCAGTCAGACCGGGATTTCTCCAGCGGACACTGAGATTGAGGATGTGGCTCATTTTCTGGGGGTCTTTCCTGAAAAGGGAAGAAAGAAGGTAAGCACTAGACCTTGATATCAGCCATGATCTGTTCCTTTCAGAGTTAGTAGCACACTGCTTGTTAGGAACGGTTGTAACCACTAGGTGCCCCAGGTGAACTCTGCCACAAGTCCTGCAGAATCAGGCCTCCAGTGACTGAGCCATTGACTGAATGCTCACTGAAGAACCTCACTCTTAAAGCCTTTTTTTAATTTTTATTTTTAGTTTGACTCAACCTTTAGTGTAAGTGCGGTTCATGCCTTCACCAGGGACCAATGGTCTTTAAACTGGCACGATGATTGGTCAGTCACCCTTTCTACGTGCGATGATTGGTCAGTCACCCTTTCTACGTGCACTTAATTCTTTCCTAAACGCAAGCGTGAAGAGCGCCTCTTGACGGCAACCTTGCCTTTACTGGCCCTTGCATTGTCCACTCCCAGGCCCAGATGATCAAAGGTGGAGCAGGTTAACCGTCCCGTCAGAGCACCGAAGATGTACCTTCAGAGGACAGAGTCAGGCCCCTGGTGTTCCAGTCTATGGCGTAGCTAGCAGTAAAAACTCCTTTACTAAATCCCAGATGGTACGCTCCTAGCTTACGCAGGTAATTCACTAGGCTTACGTCCATGACCAGAAATTATAATGATGATAACAACAACTATAATAAGAATCATCATCGTCGTTGTCGTCGTCGTCGTCATCGTCGTTATCATCATCATCATCATCATTATCATTATCATCATCATCATCATCATAACAAATTAAGAGTAAGGTTCTGTGTGTTGGGAACTGAAATAATCTGGTATAACTGATTGTATGCATGAAATGCGTATGATATAAATGCTTTGAAACTGGAGGGTTGCAACCATAAAAAGAAGGGACAAAAATCTTTGAAGAAAAAAATATTTTGACAAGTGTTTCTAAACATTAATAAACAAATTCTTCGTCATTATGAAACGTTCGTTTTCGTAACAGAAATGAAGATCCTTTGTCATCATTAGATGGTCATTATCATTTTTTTTTAAAACAAACATTTCCCCTAATTTCATACAAATCTATGGTTCGACATCCATTAGAAATACTTGTCTGATGTCCGGTTTTTTTATTTTTTATTTTTTTTATATTTTAAGAACTGGCAGTGGACAGAATGCCGAGGATGGCCATCAAAACTTGTCATCGAATTGACCGACACACAGTGAACGGAGAGGCTATTAAAGACACGTTTATTGACTATATGAAGACACGTTCCTTCAAGTGCAGATTTATTTCATGGATGATATTTCTTGACGTCCTAAATACACTTATATTGATGAAGTAAGTCTTGACAGTTCACTTTGATTAATAAGAGTCCTCTTGACAGTGAGTCAAGGAAACGAGCAACTGATGTGAGACTTTGATAAGCTGCGCGGTTTCAGCTCCCCAAAGTTGTACAAATCTGTCGGGGCATTGAAAGGCTTTGCGGCCAATTTAGGCCGATGGGGCGGCTAAATCTCTGCCGGGTCAGTGGGGGTTTTCAATGGCTTCTTTCACCAAAACAACGCACTAACAGTAAACAGCAGCCTGGCCCTTTCACTTTCAATCCCTCCCCCCCCCCCCACAAGAATGGAAGAGGTCAGGGGGCAGGTAGGAAGGGGAGAGGGAAAGGAAGGGAGTGAAGGAGTGGGTGGGAATATTTTGTTTTGTTTGGTGCTTTCCCCTTCATTCCAGCGTCGATGCTTTAAGCCACAGTGTGGCCATGTCGACAAGATCAGCATCAGATCATACCTATGCCTGTAGATGTACCTATATCTATGTAAAGTTGCACCGTAGAGGCGCAGAACTATCTGGTTTGGCCTGGGCTTGATTACCCGAGTCTTCGCTCGTCTGTGGTGCTGTGCGATGTATCATAATTTGTGACTATTGCACTTGTTTTTAAACATTTCCTGCTAACAGACGTTTATTTATAAACGGATATGACCTATGGTTTTGCGCACGTCTCTGAAAACACTACGATCAGACGGCATTTGTTTCACTAAACAAAAATTAAGACCTCGCCTTTGGATTGTTCAAGCATTATTGCGCTTCCAGTTGCTGGATTACAAGAGTAAGATCAAACACTGATAAGGGATAACTGCTGTATACCGATGCACATTGGCTTTTGAACAGTGCATGCCTAGTGTTAGTAGTAGATGTTACATGGAACCCGGCTTTGCCGCTTTGTTTTGATTCTTAATGTTGTTATCCGCCATTTTTAATTTTACATCTGCAGTGCACCGCCAACAATTCTTTTGCACGTGCGAGATGCTCATGAGTTAGATTCTACACCCTGTGTCACTATCAAAAGCATTTCTTGCTACAACACCACTCATCCAGTGCTTCGCGGCTCCCTCCCATCCCATCCCCCACTTTCTTCCTTCCTCTTATATCTCTTCCCTTCTTCCTTCCCCATCCTATCAACTCCCAGGCCTGCGCGAACTTATACACAGTATGTTATTAATAATTGAACCAGTCGAA
Source organism: Conus ventricosus (assembly GCA_018398815.1). Classification (NCBI taxonomy): domain Eukaryota; kingdom Metazoa; phylum Mollusca; class Gastropoda; order Neogastropoda; family Conidae; genus Conus; species Conus ventricosus. Next base: position 22,553,934 of record CM031608.1, read on the forward strand.
ATTGAGAAAGTACCTTTGTATGTGGGGGGGGAGGGGGGGGGGGGGATTCTACAGATCTGTGCCCATTTTAGTGAGGAAAATAGTTGCAGAGATAATCAAGAGCTCATTGCTTGATGAATGTAGAAAAGATGAGCGGTTCTGATTTTTTTTTTTTTTTGTCATTATATATCCACAATGTAATGACAGAACAATCGCCAACAAAGGAAAGTAATTGCAGTACAAGGTAGTGTTTAGAAAATAATTCACCAGATCTAAAAACAAACACCTCCAGCAGAAAGGAAAAAAGAAGAAATTTAATGGAAGAGAAAGTATCTTGATCAAACATTTGAGAAGAAAGTTTTTTTTTTTTCTTAACTATTGAATTGTGCTCTAAAATGCAAGTTGAAATGCGCCTAAGGTCTATGTGCGTGAAGGTAAAACGGGATCACATGACACCAAAAAATGAAAGTCATGACAGATGACACAAGCAGGTCAGGTTACAATGGCATACTTGAGAACTTAAAATAAATATGTTAGCTCTGAGCAAAATTCGCCTGAAACAACCAGGATGCAGAAACCTATATATACTTTGTCATACTGCAATATTTGGTTGGGCATTATGAGTTCATGAACAATAATTCGCCTTCACGCCCTGCCCGCAGTCCAACATAGCAAATGTACACAGTAAGCTTGTGAGGAATGGTAACAACAGATCATGGTACAAGTGCGCTGCTTGATTGCTTCCATCTGACAGTTTATTGTTTAAGAAGTGAAAATGCTTGTCTCCATCAAATTTTGTATAATGAAATATGCATGTGTACGACGTTAATTAGATAAAGATGACAAGAACAGGTCTGATTTTTTTTTCTCTTTAAATTCTCACGTTGATATTGCATGGATGCTGCCACTGGAGTGCTGAAAAATGTACATACATTGATATGGATGATAGATTGAATATTAACTACTCATAAACATTCTTAGAGCTTTTGCAATAAATGCAGAGCAATGCCAACTGTGTAATAACCAGGGGCTTAATGTTGGCAGTATAAAGTCGGTCAGACAAATTGGTAGTTCATTTGAAAAGCAGGTCTTCACCTCTTTGTGACACAATCAGTTTGTTGGTCCTTTCCAAGGTGAACAGCTTGTTTTAGAGCCAACCATTACTTCCCATTCCCTCTTTTCCTCAGTAGTTTCTTCATGATTGATGGAGACTGTTACAGGGCTTGAAATACCCACCCGTCCGATTGTCCAGAACAAGCACACCTTATGGCAGACAAGTGGAAATTCTCTCTTCACTTGTCCAGTGGGTAACCAGTTTTTGACTGTCGGAGAAAGAGTGACTGAGCTGTCAGCTTCAAGGCAGACTGATCACACTTCCCTCCTCCTTTTTTCACTTTTTCAGATCTCCAACCCCTGATTTCCCATCCCCACCATCCACCCCCCATCTCCCAAGTAAAGGTTGTCCTGCACAATTCTTAGCCACTGACATTGCTTGAGTTATAGAACAGCAGAGCTGACCACTCAAACTGTTCCATATCTTTTCATCTCCCTTGTATCCTTGAATGGATCCTCAGGCATAGGCTCAAAGATTGTCCCCTACATTTTATACTGTTTGTATAATGCTTTTAGTTTTTTAGCAACTTTTTTCCTCTCCACACTTTCGTTTTATTCAATTTACTACCTTCACTGGCTGCTTTGGGGGTGCTGTTGGATTCTTTTTTGAACTCTTGGTGGGGAGAACACCACAGAATTATGAACTGTGGTGTGTCTCTATTTGACACCAGGAGCGCAGACACAATCAGCCGTGTCTCCTGATGAGTCCGATCCAGCGGACGAAAGGCCTAGGAGCAGGCAATACAAATAGATCTGCCTTCAGAAGGGATCACGATGGTTCTCTCAGGCAGCTAGTGAAGGGTTTTTTCATATTTATAATATATTTCCCCCATTTTCTTCATCTTCAATATTTTTTTTTTTTTTTTTTTTTTTAAGTTCAAATCTTTGCAAAGTCATTATTATAATAATGGAAGAATTGTTAGCCTGCACTTGTTTTCCCCACTACTTAATTGTTCAGCATCATATTGTTTAGTCAATCAGTGGGAGATTGCATCTCTTAGAAGTTAGGAGATCCAAGTAAAGGTTGTCCTGCACAATTCTTAGCCACTGACATTGCTTGAGTTATAGAACAGCAGAGCTGACCACTCAAACTGTTCCATATCTTTTGATCTCCCTTGTATCCTTGAATGGATCCTCAGGCATAGGCTCAAAGATTGTCCCCTACATTTTATACTGTTTGTATAATGCTTTTAGTTTTTTAGCAACTTTTTTCCTCTCCACACTTTCGTTTTATTCCATTTACTACCCTTCACTAGCTGCTTTGGGGGTGCTGTTGGATTCTTTTTGAACTCTTGGTAGATCTGCCTTCAGAAGGGATCACGATGGTTCTCTCAGGCAGCTAGTGAAGGGTTTTTCATATTTATAATATATTTCCCCCATTTTCTTCATCTTCAATTTTTTTTTTTTTTTTTTTTTTTCTCTAAAAGTTCAAATCTTTGCAAAGTCATTATTATAATGACGGAAGAATTGTTAGCCTGCACTTGTTTTCCCCCACTACTTAATTGTTCAGCATCTCCCAGTTTTTCTCAGAACAAACACCTGAGACAAGAAGTGTTTAGAAAAGGCTTCATGAACATGCGGGCATTGTCCAAAGTCCATTTCTTTTTAATTGTATGGATTGGTTTTGGAATATGTATGTGATGATGAGAGAGGGAAAGAAAAGAAAAGCATAAAGAGACGGAACAACATGAAAATTATAAGTTAGATTAATACAGAAGTGCGTGACTGGGAGAAGCATGACACTTTCATTGACTTTCTTTTCTTACAGTTGTATACAGAGAGAATTGTTTTTGTCATTCATGTTCTGTATGAATGCTGGAAGAAGAAATGTTTTCTTAACATGTCGTATGACCAATTTCTTGTTCTCAAGTCTTTAGCTTGTGTGTGCTGGCAATGCCATGCTGAATTATATCTGCTTTGCAAATAGAAATTTGAGAGGAAAAAAGTTTGTTTTACCTACTTACTCCAAGGACAACTAAAAATTATCTGGGAATTTGTGGCCCTGCTGTTGTGAAGGAAAAAATAGGTGTGGCCATGATAAAATAAGGCTTTACTGGAGGGGGGGGGGGGGGGGGGGGGGGGTTGGTTAATAGTTTTCAGTAGAACTGCACAACTTTGTGTCATTGGTCTATATTATCTGGTTAGACAGTGAACTTGTATTATAATGCATTCACTCTTGTATTCCTGTTTGAATTGGAGTTCAGAAGCAAATGTCTGAAGCTAGGATTATACATTAGTGCGAACAGAAGAGTACACAGAGGGAGAAAATGTCACCAGTGATACACTAAATGTCACCAGTGATTCACAGAGAATGGACAGTGGTAGTACAGATTATCCTGAACCAGAAAAATCAGAAAGTCCTGGCACATTCACAAACTATACAACAGACAGGCACAAGACAGGCATTATACAGTGCATATTATTCTATCAAAGTCCTTCAGGAGGTATGGTCAGTGAATTTTATGTTGTAAAGTATTCTTCATGGTTTCAGATCGCCAGTGTGCCCACAATATTTTTGTGTGAAATTTTGAAATGGCGATGAATTATACTCATGTGCCAGGCTGTCTTGCCCCTGTTGCAGCTGCGATAAGGAGAGGATTGGTCATCTCCCGCTTGATATTGTGTGACACAGAAGTGTACAAATTGTGCCAGTCCATACCACTACAATTGATTCAGAGATGTGACTTTTAGCTTCCAGTCGATTAAGAATCAAAACAAACGACAAGACGTATCTCCAGGACTTGAGGAAGCTTTATGAAAATTTGAAAATCACCTTTCAGGACTAGCAAAATTTTGTGCTGCTCAGAACAAGCCAGGAGGAATATCCCTCTTGGTTTTCTGGTCCAAGAGGTATCATTTCTCAGGTTTAGGTCGGAAATCCGCTCAATGAAAAATTAGAAAGTCACCTGGAGTGGAGTTGCAGATAGTGGGCAGTCTGCTATCAACAGGATCTTTTTCAAGACCCAGTTTTTCTCAGCTTTGTGGGGAAATCTTCACACAAACAACAAAGAGGGATTGACTTGTGCACAGCAGAAAGTGATTCCTGTTTGAATTGGTCAGAGTCTGATTTTGGCATCATCAGGACCATCTTTCCTCTCACAATTTCTGCCTTGTGTGCTGCTGTTTGTTTTGTTATGAAAACTTTAGTGGCTGAAAGAAGAGGAAGTGCTCTTGGCTTGATGAGTGAAATGATCAAGCCTGGAAAGTTTTGAGAATCGGTTTTCCAGCCTGGAACATTTTAAAAACCAGTTTCCATCAGTTTTCTGGCATGGTCACTTCGGTCGTCAGGTATGCCTAGCCTGTATGTGCTACACACTATCCCATTAAGCTTTGAGGCCACAATGCTCAGTAGATAACAGCTGGGTAAGTAAAAAGAATTCTGCTGCCACATTGAGGCTAGCAAGAAAATATGGCAATAGGTAAGAAGCTGAGAGAATGTATGATATTGATAGTTGTAATTAGCTTTGAATGAAGTCAGACATGGATTTTATTTCAATTTCAGAGTGAAAGCCGATGGCACATTTTGTGTATCCAGTGCCAGCTAGTGCTCAGCCAACAACAGCCTATCCAGCCCAGACAGCATATGTTGCAGCAGCGCCAGCTCAACCAGCATATGGCACTGCAACAGCACGAACTGGCCAAGCCTATGAAAGTTATCCTGCTGCTCACGCCGCTACACAGTATGCCTATACAACTCGCGCCCAGGTGGCTGTGACCGTAAGTGTAATCTTGTTTGTGTGTAAAAAAAGAAAAAGGTTATCTTTGCTCATTGTTACTCTTTTTACACAATGTGCAAGAGTTCTGTTAACACACATTTATTGTATATCTGACATTCTAAAAGCTGAAAGGAAGCACAGAAAGTTTGGTTCAGAAATTCATGGGATGCTGTAAACTGTGTAGCTAATGTTGATTGAATCTAAGCAAAGTTTGGATTATGATAGACTTTCCAACTAGGCAAATAGTTTGCACTTTGAAAGTTCAGCTTGTACTCTGAACTTTATCTCCCTTTTAAGGTAAGCAAGAAATTTATTAGATTAAAAAAAAGGTGGTCATTTCCTGGTAGGCAGTGTTAAGTAGCTTGAAAAAAAGTGGGAAAAAAAGTTCCTCCCTAAGAATTTTTTTGATGTCGCTGTTAACCAAGCAAAATTTTCCAAAGCCTGTGTATATCGACACATGAAGACGTGGTCATACAGTTTTCATAGATATTAAGATAAGATAAGATAATGTTGCTTATAGCCCAGCCGACCGCAAAGGGCCATATCAGGGCTGTAGATATTAAGAAGAGAGAACTCAAATGACTACAGTACAAAGGCAACACATGCATTTTTAATATGCAGAACCTGTATGAAGTACAGCTTGAAATCGTATTATAGTTCAAGAAGAAAAGTGCATGTTAATGATAAATCTGTAATTTCTCAAAGAGCTATAAGTACAAATTCCATATGGGATTTCTAAAGAAGTTAAGTGATGAGCATGTGTTATTCAAAACAGCAGCAATTGTCAGTCTCTCTCTCTCTCTCTCTCTCTCTCTCTCTCTCTCTCTCTCTCTCTCTCTCTCTCTGAAACGGGTGTAAGTGTGTTAATAACATGGTAAATTTACTTACTTTCTTTAGCTTCATATGTGCTTTGAGCCAGTGGGACTGTCTCACAAAGTCTCGCAAAAATCCAAATAAAGGACCCATTTGCTCCCTACATAAACCAGTTACAACCAGGAGCTTTGAAGTTACAAAGATTATTAAGTAATGGATATATGGAAACAAAATGAAAGTGAAGACCATTTATACTTTACAGGAAGCATTCTCCAGATCTACCTGAGATACTATGACCGACTGTCTACAAATTTTATGAACAAAAGCAGCATTATAAATGAAAGCAGCATTGGTGGAGGACTACCAAGATTGCAAGGCTGTTACTGCATTATCATCAACAGATCAAATTAGAAATGTAATCTCAGCTGTGTGAGGGACTTCTGTTATTGTCCTTGGTCAGGAAGAAATCTTGAGTTGTGTCGGCCACTTGGAAACAAACTGAAGGCAAACTGTGGATTGTTGCCTCGCACCCTTTCCAGAGCCATGTTACACTGCTGCTGGCATTAAACAGAAATTATGGTGAAAAGAAAAGAAGAAAGTAGAAGTGAATTTTTGGAGGTTTTTGTTGTCAGTTCTCATAGCAGAATGTGTTTTGTTCAGAACAGTATTTTTATTTCTCTCTTTTGGGCATCCCTTTCTTTTTAACACAGATTTTAGCAGGACGACTGCCTATTGTTTCTTTTAGTTTCAGCTCTGTTTGAAAATAGTGTCACTGTGTCAGGTAACTGGATGTTGATTTTCCTCCATTCTGTGGGCAGCCTGCTGTGAATTATGGTCAACCCAAAGCGTACTACCAGCCAGCCCCAGCTGCTGCAGCTTACCCAGCAACAGAAACTCATTATCAAGGAGGTAAGAGGTTACCTGTCATAAAAGTGTAGATTCAAACTGGTGGCCAAGGCTGGATTGTAGATGCAGGAATAAGGAATTAGAGAGCAGGATTGTTGCTGTTGCAACTAGAAGCAGATCAGCCATTTGTTTAAAAAAGGGAACACTGGATGTCTAAACAGAATTCAGTAAAGCAAGTAGAAAATTTTCATTCCTGTGTGAATACTGACTTAACTAGCACTTACTTTATGGGCATTAAGCTGTCCATAAGCCCTTCTAAAAATCTACATTTATATCTGGACCACACGGTACTTTCCGCCTTCCTGACAGAAAGCCCTGATTATTCTTGTTCCTAAGCTTAGAAAAGACTAGCTGTCTCTGCAAACTTATGGAAGAGGTTCAGGTCTGCTATCACCGAGATTTTTAGACCTTGACATCAGCCATGACCCATTCCTTTTGGAGCTTGTGGCACATTGCTCTTTAGGAACTGTCGGAACCAGTCGGTGTCCCACGTGGCGTCTACCTACCACTTGTCTTGGAATACCTGGTCTCCTGGGACTTTGAGGCACTTAACGAATGCTCTGTTGAGAATCTCCTTTAATTGTGTAGAGCCATAAGTGGCTGTTGACACCCAGTTCTGGGCTTGGGGAACTGTGCAGAGACATTCTCACATGAGATCATTTTCTCCCTGTTCAGTTGTGCATGTCCAAATAGGACACCCTCCCCTTTCCAGTTTGGCTGGAGAAAAAATGCAAAAATCGAAATATGTTTGAATAAGGCACATTGAAGTGAACTCACATGGAGCAATCACAGGTATAGCCTACCTGGGTATGGAGTCGAAGTTAGCTCCAAGCTCTCAAAATTTTTTTTTTTGTGGGAGAGAGAAGGGGATGGGATGGGAGGATTCTGATAATACAGCGACGTTCCATGTCAAGTAGGGATGATAAGGCAACTGTTTGGACAGGTAAATATACCATTTCAGTAGTAAAACTCATTTTGTTTCATTACCACAATTCTGTGACTTGACCACATTATGCCCCATTTCAACTGATTTCTTTCTCTTTTTTTGTTTGTTTTACATCTGAAAAAATATGATTGTTAAAGTGTCACAAGGAAGGTCAAGATCCTTTCTGAACACTCAAAATTATATTCAGAGCTTTTTCTCGGTGTTGTCAGATTTGTTACTAACAGTAGGCCAGTTAGTAAAACGCCAGACTTGTGACCCTGGGAGGGTGGGTTTAAGTCTTTGCCAGGCTGTTTCAGTACAGTGAGATTATTTTCCACCGAGTTATTTAAAACTACGTTTAGTAAAGGTTCCCCCTCTCCCACCCCCCTTTAACCCTTTCACCGCCAGACATTCTATTTTGCATAAATCCCCATCGCCAGCCATTTTTCAGAAAATCTCTTATTTCATACCAGCATGTGTGAAATGCAGATATCTCTGGAACTAAGCAACCAATTCTCATGCTTTTTTTTTTTTTGAGGAAATAAACTGTACTTTTGTTAAATTATAGAATGTTAGTAATGGATAGTCAACAACAATTTAAAATTTTTGGTAATTTCAAGTGCAAAAAAATGCAAAATAAAAAAATTTAATGCTAGCTTTAGTGTCGGCATAAAAAAGAAGAAAGCATGCAATCAAACTCTGAACAAAGAAGGAAAAATACTCCACTCTCAAAATAAAGACCAGAAAGTATGTAATATCCAACAGAAAAATATAAAAAACCAGCAATAAATCAACATACTCCAACAGCAGAAAAAGAGCTGGAAGAAGTCCAGAAGGGAACACACACACACACATACACACACACATACACACACACACACACACACACACACACACACACACACACACACTTTCTTATGCCCCACTTGTACACACATGAAAGAAAGAGAAAGGGAAAACACACACACACACAACACACACACACACACACACACACACACACATACACATGCACATGCACATACATCCCTTTCACTCTCACTGTTCAAAGCAATATTTTCTATGAAAACAGTCATTCACTTGCCTCTGGGTCTTTATAACCTGGAGAGCAATTCTGCTAGGGCCTATGAGTGCAGCTCACCACTTCAACTCGTCTTTGCAGCAGGCCTCTGACACGTGTCAGTCAGTCAGCCACGCCCCCTTCGACCTTGATTCATGGCAAGCCAGCTGGGCTTGCAGTTCATTATCTTGTGGCTGCTAGTCACCCCCTATAAGGCCTCTCTCACTGTGTGATAGGCACAGAAAGTTGGCCCAGAGCCAGCAACACTAAGCTTGTTCAAGGGCCTCTTGTGTGTCTGTGCGTGATGCACTGAGCACTGTTCAGCCAGTTGGCATGCCTCCAACAGTCGGCCACTGTGATAATTCGGTCAAGCCCCCCCTTTCACGTTGGGCCAAATGTTTGCTGCTCACAATCTGGGTGTTCTTTATCTTATTCAGTATCAACTGACCGTCTTTTCAATATTTCCAGCACCTGATCTGTGGTAAATGTACGGTGAGGCTGAGTACGTGAAGTGCTTGGTTGTGACATCATAGTGAATGGAAAAACAATCGGAATAAATTGATAAAGAACACTTAACTGAACAGCGCTCTGATCAAGCAAAATGGCTGTGAGCACAGGTCAGGGAATCACCCAACTATGACATTTCTTTCTGGCTTTCTGTCTCATCAGATTAGAGAGTGAGAATATCGGGAGTTAAGTAACCTAGCTGGTCGCTTTTTGCGACGTTGGCGGTGACACACATTGTCGCCAAACGGTGCCTTTGGCGGTGTAAGGGTTAAAAGGGATTTGAAGCAGGTCTAAGACAAAGACAGTGGGGATGGAAGGTGAGGATTGGAGTCAAAAAGTGGGAGGGAAAGGGGGGGGGGGGGGCACAAGATGGAAGAAGGGGATTGGAGGGGGAAAGGAAACAGGGTGGGGAAGGAGGGTGGAACTGCTTGTATATTGAATTACCTAAGAATAGTAAATTTGTAATGTTTAAAAAAAAAATTGCGATACATTTGCAGCCAAACCAGTGCTCACAACAGGTGCTGCAGGGTTCACAGCTCAGAGGCCAGCATCCCAACCTAAAGCGCAGGTAGTACAAGTAACTTCAGCTGCCCACAGCTATGCTTACTCGGCTCCATCAGCTGCTGCCAGCTTATACTCCTCTGCCTACGTTCCCTCCACAACGCAGACGGCTGTTTCAGGTGTGCAGTTTGAGAGTACCTTTGCTTGGTCAAGCTTGGGTTGCTGTTTTGGTTTTCTGTTCATCACAGCCTTATTTGTGGTGAAAATTACAGTTTTATCCTCTGGGTTTTGGTATGCAGATTTTTGTAGTTTTCTTTTATATATGTGTATATTGTTTAGGAGTAGATATTTTAGTTTGTTTTAGTTTAGTTCAGTTATTTTGGCAAATGCATGTATTGCTTATTATGCAAAAGAGATAAAGCAGGATAGTTTTCTTTGCCATGGTTTGTAAATTGATCCTTAGATGTTACTTAACCCTTTGCCCCTTGGACCGTCTGAGTGCTTACTAGTATCAAAATCTTAAGGGAAGGTAAGTAACTCCGTAAATTGGATGTACTGATGTTAAATAAAAAATCAGAAAAAATACAAACCTTGGTCATAAATATGTTTTATTTGCTCCAAAATTAAGTTAACATTTTGAAGTAAAATTCCACATGCATCAAAGCTTATATCTTTGTTGATAAAATGGTGTAAAAAAATTATGCTCAGTTCAACACTACTTACCAAACTGCATGAAACGCCATCGTAATCGGCATAGTTAATGTTAAGATTTTCGCCGAGATCGCCTCCATCAGCCACCAAAATTGACATCGGATCCTCCCCTTTCACTATTTCTTCTAATTTAAAGCCAGTAAACAGCTCCTCATCACTGTCACTGCCACCAAAAATGTTCGCCAACATCTCCACAGTTTCGTCGTCCATCGTGCTGAAGCGAAAATCTCGATCACAAACTTGCTCTCAACTTCAAAAAATCACTGCGACCGAAGTCCTCCATGAAAAAACGCGCTGTTTGGACTGGAAGGAAGTTGGAAACCAGAACTACGTCACTGTATAACGCCGCAAAGCATTGTGGGAAAAATTCGTCTGCTAGGGGCAGCCAAACGGTATCGGTGTATTTCGGGCCACAGCGGGCGTTACAAGGATACGAAAGGCATCGCGTTTCGGGCCACAGCGGGCGTTACAAGGGGCAGAGGGTTAAAATTTATCTCCAGATGTTATTTGGCAAACATACATAAATAATAAAAGTCAGCTACAAATGTTGAGTCAGTGTACAGTACTGAGATTCACAGTCAGTATTTTGGTACTTTGTTTATTGAATTAGTATTATATCTCTCACACACACACACACACACACACACACACACACATATATATGTATATACATACATGTGTGTGTGTGTAGCAGTACCGCTTTTTAGGTTAGGTCAGCCTAATGAAAAATTTGAAAACGGCCTTTCAGACCTAGCGAAATATTGTGCCGTTCATTTCAGGCCTGGGACAAATTCCATCTGACCTTCCTACTTCCAGGATTGCCATAGGCTGGAAACCTAGCCAAATGAAAATCGGAAAATAACCTTTAAGTGGATTTGCTGGTTGTCAGCAAACTGTTTTCAACATTATCTTTTAGAGAGTCCAGTTATTCTCTCCTCAAGAGCACAAAAACTGATTGACTTGCGCATCAGATGGGTCAGACGTAATTTCGTCAATCATCAGGACCATCTTCTCTTTCGTGACCTCTTTATTAACTTTATAAGTCAGTGGATTCCCACTTTGTGGTTTGTGGTTCGTTATGTTGGCTAATAAGGGTGTTGTCAAGAAATGTAGTGAAAGAGACTGCAGATGTTTCAGCTCTCTTGTCGAACATGAAAACGAAGCAGAAGTGGTCTGGATCTGACGAGTGTTATCATCAAGGAGTCATGAACTAGTTTCGATTAAGAAGATGGCACATTGTCATTTGGTTGACACTTCTCCTCCCCCCAGCTTCTACAAACAGTAGGAAGATCTAACCTATACCACTCCCCCCCCTCCGCCCCCCTCCTTCCCACCCTTTCATACTGTCCTGCCTGGAAATTGTAGACAGTTTTCGGGCATGAAAAATTAAGAGAACCAGTTTTCATTTTTTTGTCATCAGGGTTTCATAGCACCTCGAATGTATATACATCCAGTTTGACATAAGAATTTGCCTTGACTTTCTTCCGTTCAAAGACAAATTGTTTTGAATTTACTGTGTTCGTATGGATTCTATTTCAAAGGCTTTTTAAAAATTATATTTTAAATTTGTTGAGATTTTGTGAATGACCAAGTTACGAAGCATGTAGAAGAGAACCCAGTGTCTTGTGCTTTGTGTCTGATAAACAGGATTGTCACTTTTGCAGGCTATGATGCAGCAGTGTACTCGGCAGCATCGTCTTACTATCAGCAGCAGCAGCAACAACAACAGCAGGCAGCCAAGGTGATAGGTACCTGGGCGGCCAAGAAACCGGCTCAGGCCTTCAAGGCCAAGGCCAAAGGGCCCAGCAGACCTCCCCAGGTTCACTACTGTGATGTGTGCAAGATCAGCTGTGTTGGGCCACAGGTAAGTGAGCCTTGATATTGATTTGTGCTGCAGTGTGCTTCAGTTGTATTGATCAGTATGGGACCGATACGTATTTTGACCATATGAAATCGTGGCATCATGGGTTAACAGGCACTTGAGTGTTCGTTCTGTCTTGAATGAAACTCATCAGTAGAATTTGTTCACTACAAATATCTTTAATAACAAGCTGGAGAACTGACAAAGTTGCCTGCAAAAATAGGCCAAAACTTCCAGCGCATTCAGCATGGAGAACATGCCCCTCCAATCTTGGTTTTGATTTCCTTTGCCTCACAGAGGTCAGTTAGTTTTCATTTCCTTGCCTCACAGAGGTCAGTTGTTCAGTGCCTATACTCATCAAAGATCATAGTACTTACTGACTGCATAGCTTTTCCACATTCCTTTATTGCTTCGAAAAAGAAAGAGGCTGAATTAGATCTGTATATATGTTTCTATATTGAACAGTTACACTTTCAAGTCTGTTTGTTGGTCAATACAACTGTAAAAGATCAGTTGAATGAGTTGATCTTAATGCATCAACTTAAGAGAGAAGGGGGATTGCTGTGCAGATTATCTGTTGTTCGGTTGGCACTGTAACGGTTGGGACAAAACTGCAAGTTATTTCTTTTGAATGAGTTGATCTTAACCCTCTGCCTACCGCATGACTTTGTGCTATATGACTATGAGAATACCATGCCAAGAGAGGTAACTCCGCAACACATACACACTTGCCATAAAGAAACCTCAATAGAAAATTTGTTTTTAACTTATCTATTCGGGGGCCGGATAGCTCAGTTGGTAAAGCGCCTGACTCATGATCCTGGGGTTGCGGGTTCGAATTTCGGTATAGGGGGATTTTTCCCTCGGAGTTAACATTGGTTCTGACTCCATTCCCCATATAGTCCTTCGAATGAGACTATAAACCGAGGTTCCGTGTGTGAACGCACGCATAACATCTTGCACACACGTAAAATCCCATCACCAACATTCGGAAGAGAAGGCCAGTTTGGCCGTTGGTATGGATGACACGTGACACATAGCATGCACCTTCCCGAAGATGGAGTATGGCTGCCTTAATGGCGGGATAAAAAAGGGTCATACACACAAAACTCCACTGCCTGGCTATACAGGGAGTGTCCGCAGGAGTATCAGCCTGCGTACGCAGAAAGAAAGAAAAGAAACTTATCTATTCTGTAAAAATAATGAAAAAAATTCAAAGACATCACTCCATCCAAAACAGCCATTTCCCCCCACATATAGTGAACTGGTACACGAGGAAAAAAAAAACAAACGAACAGACTAACTGTACTTTGGTATTCTCAGTGCTAAAACAATTTTCCCTAAATTCACTGTACCCACAGAACATCATGGATTAGGAGCACAGAGTGATTTTCCAAGTCTAAACAAAGTACTGAAACCTTCAGGAACAAAATAAAGTCATTCTGTATGGTATGCACACTAAATAATCAACTTTTATTGTGAAGCAAAAAACAACCCAAACTTCAACAATTTTGTTAAACTGAAGGCATCACATACAAGAAGATTTGTCTTCTAACTACTGAGGGGAAAAAATAACAAGAACAGATTACTGAATACTGGGCTTTAGATTGTGATGGAATTCAACAAAAATGTGCTTTTGCACAAGTGCACTGAGCACCCCCCCCACCCCCCCCCCCCCCCCCCCCCAACACACACACTGTGGTGATGATGTACCTCTTGTCCGGCTCCTCTTTGCTTTTTGATAAACAGGCAGTTTTTATTTCAGGCCAGAGTTTATGTTCATCCTTTTCTGCTTTTGTGCAGCAAATAAATTTGTTTCTCGTTAAAAGTCTACCAAAATTCTTCTGAAATCAAAAAGCTAAAGGTGATGCTCCTACAGGCAAATCGTGGGACACACCCACTGACTGACCCGGTTTCCTGGCTATCAAAACAAGGGAAACTTTTGGGGGGCTTCACTTCTTGTAGCCAACCACTCCAGTCAAGAATTAAAGTATCTCTAGCAAGTTTTGTTTTTCGAATTTTCTTTTTTGGGGGGTCTGGGCCCAGCAGCAATGGGCTATTCGACATCGTCATTATCATCGCCTGAATCATTATTGATTCCGGCCTCAAAATCAGTCAGCAGTCGATCTTTATTCATAACTAGGTCAAGATTGACGTCCGAATCGTCTTGCTTCAAATCTTCTTTAAGAGTGTAGCCCGCAAATACGCTCTCTTCATAATATCACTTCAGAAAATGAATTCTGCAAGTTGCATAGTTACTTGATCCGCCATTTTCCCAGAAAATCTTCGCGAAAAAAAGCCGAACTTTGAAAATTCACAGCAGCGAAACTACTCCACCAAAACTCATGCAACAAAAACCAAAATGGCGTCCAGAAACGGAAGTACCGGAAGACTCTTCTGTCGCAATTGCATTCTGGGATATGCGATGGTGAAAGCGAAAGTCGTTGACCGAGTATTCAGCGGTCGATCTCGGTCGATCCGGTATTCAGAAGGAGGAAATCTCGCGGTCGATCTCGGTCGATCCGGTAGGCATTGGGTTAATGCATCAACTTAAGAGAGAAGGGGGATTGCTGTGCAGATTATCTGTTGTTCGGTTGGCACTGTAACAGTTGGGACAAAACTGCAAGTTATTTCTTTTGGCAGTATTTGTGTGATTGATTTATTAAAGAAGGTTGACACCTATGTTGTTTTACTGGGATGGGTGGGGAGGTTTGTGAAGGGGGATTTGAGGTGGGGGGGGGGGGGGGGGGGGGACAAATATTACCTTCCTTGTTTACTTTTTTTGTCTCCAAGTAAGATTTCCTTTTATAAACATAGCTGTCAAAATGTTGAGCTGTCTTCTTTCTTTTATATTTCATAACAGAATTTGACATTATGACAAGCCTGCCAAATGATTACTTACACAGAAAGTATCTTGGCAGACAATCAAGCACTGTGAAGAAGTCGACAAGTTTTCTTTTGGACAGGCTCAGAATCAGATTTATGGAAACCCTATTAGGATTGTCCTCCGTTGACAGACATACAGAGAGCACCTGGAGGGTCAGAAGCACAGGAAGAAAGAGGCTGCAGCTAAGAGCCCTGCAGTTCCTCCATCTCGAGGCAGTATGCACCAGCTGAAGTGTGACCTCTGTGATGTCATGTGCACAGGGGCAGACGCTTACGCTGCACACATCCGTGGAGCCAAGCATGAGAAAGTGAGCTTTTGTTTGTTCAAGTAAAAGTTTGTGTGAATCTTTATAGAATACCTGGTGACAAAGAATAACTTGTCTGTTTTTGTGTTTTGTTTAAGAAGTTGGTATGTTGTGCAAGTCAGATATAGTCTGTTTTTGTGTTTTGTTTTAAGAAGTCAGTATGTTGTGCAAGTCAGATATATATATATATATATATATATATATATATATATATATATATATATATATATATATATATATTCATTCTGTATTTTGAGCCTTCGTTCTTGTTTTTTAAATGGTAATACTTTGACATGAAAATTGAAGTGGTTCAAAAGCGCCATTGTATAGTTTCTCTGTCACATTGCTCTGTTTTGGGAAAAGAGCTGCTGAAAACCAGTGACTGCAACAGGGGGGGTG
Organism: Conus ventricosus; assembly: GCA_018398815.1. Classification (NCBI taxonomy): domain Eukaryota; kingdom Metazoa; phylum Mollusca; class Gastropoda; order Neogastropoda; family Conidae; genus Conus; species Conus ventricosus. The sequence goes on from CM031608.1 coordinate 22,569,616, forward strand.
GGGGGGGGGGGGGGGGGGTGTCTCTGTCACATTGCTCTGTTTTGGGAAAAGAGCTGTTGAAAACCAGTGACTGCAATGGGGGGTGGGGGGGAAACGGTGGCTGTTTCTCCGTATTGTATGAAAGTATGGCAGTCTGTGTGTTAACAGGTGGTGAAGCTGCATACCAAATTGGGCAAACCTATCCCGTCCAGCAACCCTGTCCTTGTCACATCATCGACATCCTCCACTGTCGCGGTCACCAAGACCACCACCAACTGTGTGGCTGCAGGCTCAGGAAACAAAGTCACACCCAAGACCTCCACTGGGAGTGCTGGCATTGTCAAGAAAGTGGTGGCCACTCCAGAAACGTCTGCTGGTAAGCAGAAACAGAGCGACTGTGTGTTTGAAGTTTTGTGGTTTTGCTGATGCGTTTGCTTATCTTGTCCTCCCGTGCAGATTTTGGATAGGTTGTCATCAAATTGCTTGAAAAGGTCTTATCATTGAAGGTTTGTGCCTTTATTCTCTTCTTCAAAACCTGTCAGGAATTTTGATGGGTCAGTGGTGCTATGTTATGGTTCAAACAAAAAATTAATTAAAAAAAAAAAAGTACAATTTAGAATTATGTGAACAAGGTACTGAATAATAGATAGTTCTACTGGTTAAAAAAAGAAAGAAAAAAAGTGATGTCCTTTCAGACTGATTGCAGTTCCACAGGCCTGTCATTCATATTGCTAGTGATTATTATTTTACAGCATACCAGAAATTTCTCTCTGGGTCAAAGGAAGAAGTAATGATGGCAAGCGTGATCTTTAAGAAGAGGAGGAAAGAAAAAGAAAAAATGATTGCATTCTGAATACAGGAATCTGAATACAGGAAGAAATGCCTGTCTTTTGCGCGATCTTTATATGTCATGCTTGATGTTGAGTGTGCTTGGTTATTTCAAAATATCACAAGGGACAGCCCAGATGCTTGAGGTCCAAAGAAATAACACTGATTGGAATGGCCAGACTGCTTACTTGCTTGCCAGTTTATCTTGCAAGCTACTTCATGGAAAGTCAAAACAGACATTGTTTTTCAAGTTTCAGGTAGACTGTAAAATCTACACGAATGCTGCAAACTGTTGCACAGTGGATTTCATGTAGGAGTCGAGTTCTTGTTTCTCACTCTGACTGTCTGACTACCCATGCCTTTTGAATCTGCTCCTTTCAAGCTTGCTCTCTCTCTCTCTCTCTCTCTCTCTCTCTCTCTCTCCTCTCTCTCTCTCTCTCTTGTACAAGTTTGAACACAATTCAGCTGAGTTATTTTTTAAGTTGTTTGACGCACAAGTTCAGCAAATAGTTCAGTATGGAGCTGAGATTTGGGCGTTTGAAACAGGTCATGAAATTGAAAAATTGCACTGTTTTGCCATGAAACGATTTTTGTGTGTGGACAGATGTACCCCAAATGACTTGGTCTAGGGTGAACTTGGTAGATTTCCAATTTACATCAATTCATACTTCAAAAGCATTAAATATTGGCTCAAACTGATACAGATGCATTGTGACAGACTACCTGCACAAGCATACAAAACGCTGTATGACTTAGATGCAAGAGGTAAAGTTACTTGGGCAACGAATATTCGAAAATGTTTATGTAGTTCTGGTTTTTTATTTGTATGGCTAAATCAAGGTGTGGGTTGCGTCCTAAGTTTTTTGGCCTGTTTTAAGCAACGCATGATAGACTGTAGTTGGCAAGATTGGGATTGTCATATCCAAAGTAGTGACAGATTTTCTATGTACAGACAATTTAAAATGAACTATTCAGCAGAACCATACATTGGAATAGATATGAATAGATTTATAAAATATGCTTTAACAAAGTTTAGATTAGGTGTCTCTGACATAACAGTGTATAGTCAGAGGTATAAAAAAGATAACAGGTCTTTGCTGTGCCCTATGTGTGGATCCGGTGCAGAGGATGAAGTCCACTTTGCGTTGTGTTGCCCAGCACTAAATGATTTGAGAGCAAAATATATTCCTGCCAAGTATTATAGCAGACCATCATTATTTAGTTTAGTCTTACTTTCGTCGTAGAGAAATGTAGCTACTATGAATAATTTTTCTATGTATCTGTATAAGTCATTTAAACGGCGAAGCACTATAATATGATATAGTATGATGCTATTGTAACTCATATAAATATCAGGCATATGTTTTATACTGTTTATGTACACTAAAGTGCGTGAAAAGTTCTCATTTAGTTTTGCATATTTCCCCTTCAAATGGGGCTTTGGCCTTTTTCTTGAATAAAATATCGTTATCGTTATCTCTCTCTCTCTCTTTCTCTCTCTCAGTTTTTTTGTCTGTCAAAAATTCTTCAGTTATCTAGTCATCAAATGTTAGTATTTTAGCTTATTAGTTACATCCCTGCCTTTTAAACCCCTCTCCTCTCAGTGTAAAATTCTCTCTCTCTCTCTCTCTCTCTCTCTCTCTCAAAAATACTTCATTTGTCTGTTGATCACATGTTCTTACTTTAGCTTTTTGGTTCCTTTTAACTACTTTCTAAGGCAAAGGTGAGGTGATTAAGAGCATATACTTGCTGTTTTGTTATCCTCAGAATGATAATATAATATTGCTACATTAGAGCCACACCAGATTACCTCCAAATTTTGGTGGTTTTTTTTTTTGTGCCTTGTGTGTCTTTTTATGGTCTAATCAAGAGCTCCAAACCTGGTGATGTGATCTTACATAATAGCAGAGATAAAGCGAAAAAACAGTTGTGGCACCGAGCAAGATTACCTATATGTTGGGAGCAACAGCGGAACATAGAGCTTTAACCCACTGTGCCTATCCAAGGAGAGGAGTAGGAAAGGAAGGGAAGGCAGACCACTGCTGTTCACCGGCTGATACTCTTCCCTGCCCTAAAAGATGCTGGCAGCAGGAGAGCAAAAGTATCTGCCTTCCTCATTACACTGACCACATGGCCCGCTCTGGCATGCGGGAGGGGAGAGACTAGGACAGCCGTTCCAGCTCAACACAGGGTCAGCTCTCCGTTACTCACTAAGTGCCGGAAAGGAAATGTAATCAAGTGGCCCCCTTGTGTGTATTCAACGGCTTATCTCTAGCCCACTGGAGAAACCTGAACCTTTGGCAGAATTTGACACCCTGTCTTTTCTTTCAAGATAGCTGAGCAGTACACAACTTGTTGACTTGGAAGAATCTCCACTGCTTCATTAAACAAGGTGAGATGTTTGACATGTTAACTGATTTACTTACCATGTTCTACATCTTTGCATATGTGTGTGTGTGTGTGAGTGCGCGTGTGTACAGCCCTGATGTGGCCCTTTGCGGTCGGCTGGGCTATAAGCAACATTATCTTATCTTATCTTATCGTGCGCGTGTGCGGGCTCACGAGCGCGTGTGTGTGCATGCGTGTGTGTATGCGCACGCACACGAGAGAGAGTAAGAGAGAGAGAGTGTGTGTGTGTGTGTGTGTTTACGTATGCGCGCTCACGCATGAGCGTGTGTGTGTGTGCGCGCACTTGCGTGCCTGCCTGCGTGCGTATGTGTGTGCGTGCGTATGTGTGCGTGCGTATGTGTGTGTGTATGCCAGTGTGCGCGCGAGCGCGAGAACATGGGCACGCGTACGTTTGTGTGTGTGTGTGTGTGTGCATGCGTGCATGTGTGATTATGCATGCACACACACGCGAGCGCGCATGTATGCCTCTGTGTGTGTATGCGTGTGCGTGTGTGCATGGATGCGTGTGTGCGCGTGTGCATATGTGTGTGTGTGCGCACATGTAGTGTGTGTGTATGCGTGCGTGCATGCATAGGTGTGTGTGTGTGTGTGTGTGTTTTGCGCGCGCGTTTCTGTGTGTGTGCCTGTGCGTGTTTGTGTGTGTGTCTGTATGAGAGAGAGAGAGAGAGTGTGTGTGGGGGTGCGTGTGTGTGTGGGTGTCTGCAAAGGCACTTGTGTACAATAATTTCATCTACATGGAAAACAGTCTTTATCCTAACACTTAATAGATGTTTGCGACAGAGATTAATGTATGTACATAGTAACTGCTTTTGTATTTGCTGTTATCAAGTTATGTTGTGACTCACCCGTATTTCTCAATTTTGAGGTAATAGTGTACTCGTATTTGTATTTGATGTACTTTACCCTATTTGATCACTTTTCAAGAAAAAAATTGAGTGAATGTGTCAATGTCACTATTGGTATACCGATATGTGGTGGGGTTTGTTTTCTTTTTGTTCTTGTACATGTTCTCGAGTGTCCTTTCTGTTCCACTGTGAACAGTGTTTTAGTGTTTTATCCAAACCAAAATGTTAACTGTTCATGTTGTTTACTTTTTCTTGTTTGTTTGTTTCAGAAAAGTGAGTGAATGAGCTGTCAGAGGTGATGAAGCTGAGTTGAGAGACAGAAAACTTGCACCAGCTTTCTGTCAAGATCAACAATAAGCGCCTTGATTGCAGGCTGAAAGTCAACAGTATGGAGAAGGTGGAGGTACCTGCAGACGGGAATTGCTTTTTTGTGCTACTTCACTGCATCTGCACGAGGATGCAGAAGACCTCCGACCAAACCTCTGTGATTTCATGGCGAAGAACGCTGAAGATTATATCCAGTTTCACAACAATAATCCCGGCCTCAGTTCAGTCGAGAGGCAAAGAAGCGTGACCTGCTGGACCTGTGTGACATGGGCATCACTATTATCACAGTATCCCAAACAGCTGCTCTGTTTCAGACAGGCTGCCTGAACCGGACAAAACAGAGAGCACAGATACTGATGATGAGTGACTTGCTTTTTTTTATTTTTATTTTTTACTTTATGACACCAAGGGATTGTGATCTTTCATTTGCTTCTAAAGGTCGGAGATGCCTCCTGTTTCATGTGCCAGTGTGAAATGAGTGTATTTAGAAAACTCTGACAAGTGCTATTCCTTTGGTAATTCACACATCATTATGTTTACTTTTTTTCGAGTGACACTGTCAGTATAGCATGAACATGAACAAATTTGGCCCGCTTATTCAGTAGTATAGTGTACATTGACAAAAGTATTCATTGTAACATAGTCATATACCGTGGACTGCGTAAGCAACTCACAGTATTAAAAAGAAGACTAAGCTGCACTTTCATCTGAACTGTAAACAAGCCATTCTTGTGGATAAAGGTGAAGACTGCCCTGTGGGAGTTCTCATTTGTACACCAAGTATATGCTTTAAACAAATTCCCTGACTCAGACATGCAACCTTAATATTTGATGAAAAAAGTGTGAACTGGCTGTGCACAGTGCCAGCTGCAAGGAAAGGCTGTTTCCCTGATTTGTATAAACATTCATGGCCAGGCTGAATGGTGGTGTAACAATAACATGTGAAAGTGTGCGTTGTGAAAGTTCTGTCTTTCTGCATCAACGTGAATGGAGAAAACAACTATTAAAGGTGAGATGATTTCTTGTATCTCTGGATGTGTCATTGTACTTCTATCGGAATGAATGTGTGACTGACTGGGCTTCAGTCTTTTTCCATTTTTTCTCTCTTGAAAAAAAGGCCAAAAAAAAAATATATTATATATAATAAATAAATAAATAAAACAAACAAAAAAAACCCATCACATTGGCAAGGTATTGTTCACTGTTAAACTATTTTTCAGTCAAAATAGCAAGTGTGACTAAGTAATCCCATGGGTCACAACATAACTGACTAACGATGCACACATCTCTATGGCAGACTTGGGTAAACGAAGCATGCTCAACCGTAGCCCAAACTTTGAGGCAGGAAGTTTGTTTACATTCACGCCACAGCAGGGTTAGGGAGTGGTAGTCCGCTGTTCCTCAAACCAGCAAAGCCAGATGTCAAGTAGACTGTATGCCACCACCGTCTACAAGAATGGAATCCAGATGTGGCTTGTGCTGCTGTGGAGGAGGTCAGATAAAGAGCGCGCTACAGCAGGCTTACTACTGGAAGTCTGGTTTGCTCCAAATTATGAAGAGCCCTAGTGAGGCAGTTTTCAAGCAAGGAATGACTATTTTTTGTAAATGTGTGTTTTTATGTTTTCTGTTGAATACTGTTTGATGCTGCTAACAGCACTTATACATTACAACTGGAACTTGAACCATTGTGAGTTTTGTGACCATAGAAGTACTCGTGTGATTTCTGCAATTGTTTAAACACTTCAAGTGGGCATTTCTCAAATCCGCCATTTTGGAGATGAACCGGTGTGCCTCTAAAGTAGCGATATTGGAGAGTTAATTGCGCCCTGTTTCTGCTGAGCTCAGTGCGCTTACAACAACAAAATCAACATTGAATCACCTTCATACATGCACTTGTACCAAGTGCACAAGCATGTGCACATTGTCAACCCGGCACTCCAGAGTCCTGCCCCAGCCTCATGTTCCTCATAACTTTCTGGAAATATTCCTCTGAAGTGTCTTGAGGGGATGGCACAGCTATGATTTTAATGATAATTATATGCAGGTGGTAGCGCACTGAAAACTACTGGTGGAAAGACAGAAGAAGCCAAAGTGAACAGCAGTGGAGACACTACAACGAAAACAGCTCGGCCAGTGCAGACATCGACAAATAACAGTGGGTAAACTGTTCTCTGCGTTACCATTGTCTTGTGTTTCTGTCTCACTCACTGTCTCATCTTATCTGTTGCTGTCCAGTCAGCACTCTGCATTTTTCTTTTTTCTTTTTTTCTTTTTGTAATACTTTCCTCATGATTCTGTGACAGGCATGGGCTAATTACTTTGCTCGAAAGTTTGGGAAAAACAGTGACTAGTACTGTAACAAACCCTAATGGTTAGAGGCCTAAGGAGAGCGATGCATCATGCTTGTAAAGATTAAGTAGTTGTGAGTATTCGTGTCGGGGTTTTTTGTTTGTTAGTTTTTCTTTCAGTGGCCTAAACTTTTTCCACAACTGTGTCTTGTCTTTCTGGTAACATTTTGTTTATTTTGCTTTTCCCTCCAAACAGTGAACAATGGAGAGCTGTTGAACATTTTGGGGGAGAAGGATGTTGCTCCTGTGGGTGAGTGCAAGGAGATAGAGCACAAGGTTCCCTGTCTTTGCTTCTCTCTGTTTCCTTTCATATGTGTGACTAGAGGGAAATATGGAAATGATCAGCTCCAGGTCATCAAGAGTTCAACCATTTGAAAAACATACTGTTACTGAATCATTTTGGATGGGATCTGTGGTAGTAGTTCTGAGAAATATATGCTCACACAGTCACCCCCCCCCCCCCCCCCACCCCACCACCACCACCACCACCGTCTCCTTACTTGTTCCCCATTTCCTGCCATCCCCATGCAGTGGTGGAGCTAAAATGACCATTTCCTGTGGAGAGGAAACTATGAAAATAGGGCCATGGATGCCACAGAATTTAAGTGTTAAGCTATAATTATCGATGATTAGTGAGGGTGATAATGATGCTTTGGAACAGGGTGATGATGATGGTTTAGAATTCCATTTTGATAAATCAGATAATGACAGCTTAATGTCTGTTTAGTTTGATTTTGAAATGGTAACAGCAGGGATTTTATTTGTTGCTCATATATTGTTTGATCTATGAAAAGGTATACTCACTTCAGTGTTGATGCATATAATTGTTTTCAGTTAAGAGATATCTTAGTATTTTACTGTTTTGGGGATGTTTCGTTAAGATTACATGATTTGGGTATTAAAGAAATACAGACGTAAACGTGAAGTAACGCCACTTACAGGAATTTCACTTTTATTCAAGCTGATAAAAAATGTTTATTTGTTCAGGTTATGAGTACATAGAGGAGACTCGCAATGAATGTGGCAAAGCTGTCAGCTTCAGTTGCAAGCTATGTGAATGCAAGTTCAATGACCCAAATGCAAAAGAAATGCATCTTAAAGGGCGCCGTCATCGACTCCAATACAAGGTACAGTGACTTTATCAAGTCAACCCATTTTTTTTTTTGTTCTTTTGTTTTTTTGCTTTGGTTTTGAAAGATTTACTGAAGAAGACAGTTGAAATTAAAGGAATGGTATATGTGGCCACTGAATTGCAAATATACATGCATGGGTAGTTAGAGTACTGTAACCACAGTTGACATACTACAGACAAAAAGAGATAAATTGTATGAGTGCAAGTCATTTTGTCAAGTAAGTGCACATACTTCTTTTTCTTTCCTTCTACTTTCCACAGCTGAAAGTCTGAAGTTCGCCAGGCATTGTCAGGATTGTTTCCTGTGCGACCATTTTTATCCCGTCATTAAGTTAGTCACATTTTGTCTTTGATGGTTAAGTGTTAACGCCATTGGCTTGTGTTCTGTCTTTGAGTCATCCTTTCTGTCAGCATATGACGGAGTACTCTTCCTCGAAAGGTTGGACTGGATTTAAAGCGCATGCATGATTTTCAATGCATGTGTTCACGCTCAGGACCTCTGTTTTAACCCACTGCCTACCGCATCGACCAAGATTGACCGCGAGATTTCCTCTTTCTGAATACTGGATCGACCAAGATCGACCACTGAATACTAGGTCAATGACTTTCACTTTCACCATTGCATATCCCATAATGCAACTGCGACACGGAACGGTATGGAAGTTTCTGAACGCCATTTTGTTTTTTGTTGCGAGAGTTTTGGTGTAGTAGTTTTGCCGCTGTGGATTTTCAAAGTTCAGGGGTTTTTTTTGCGAAGATTTTCTGGGAAAATGGTGGATCAAGTAACTATGCAACTTGTAGAAATCATTTTCGGATATGATAGGGATGGAGTGTATTTGCGGGCTGCACTCTTGAAGAAGATTTGAAGTGAGACAGTTTGGACGTCAATCTTGACCTAGTTATAAATGAAGATTGACTGCTGACTGATTTTGAGGCCGGCCAGAATCGATAATGATTTGGGCGATGACAATGACAATGTCGAATTGCCCATTGCTGCTGGGCCCAGCCCCCAAAAAAGAAAATAAAAAAAACAAAAGTTGCTAGGAGATTCTTTAATTGTTGACTGGAGTGGTAGACTACAAGAAGTGAAGCCCCAAAAAGTTAGGCGTGTTTTGAGGAAACTGTCAGCCAGTGGGTGTGTCCCATGATTTGCCTGTGGGAGCATCACCTTTAGCCTTTCAATTTCAGAGGAATTTTGGACAAGAAACAAATTTATTTGCTGAACAAAAGCGAGCAGAAAAGGACGAACATAAATTTCGGCCTAAATAAAAATGGGGAGTTTGTATTATACTCCCTGTTTGGCTAGTATACTTACCATGTCAGACCATAGCATTCCACGGCAGTTAGTCAGCTCTGCCAGGCCGAGATTTTTTGTGGCTAATGCAGTAATAAGACCATCACTCGTTTATCAAAATGAAAAGAGGCGATGGACAAGAGAAACATCATCACAGAGTGTGTTGTGGGGTGGGGTGGGGGTGGGGGGGGGGGGGGGGGGGGGGGGGGGGGTGATTGCTCAGTGCACTTATGCAAAAGCACATTTTTGCTGAATTCCATAACAATCTAAAGTCCAGTAATCTGTTCTTGTTATTTTTTTTCCCCACATTAGTTTGAAGACAAATCTTGTATGTGATGCCTTTAGTTTAACAAAATTGTTGAAGCTTGGTGGTTTTTTTCTCCTTCACAACAAAAGTTGATTATTTATTGTGCAGACCATATAGAATGACTTCATTTTGTTCCTGAAGGATTCAGTACTTTGTTTAGACTTGGAAAACCACTGTGTGCTCCTAATCACTATGTGCTCCTAATCCATAACATTCTGTGGGTACAGTGAATTTAGAGAAAATTGCTTTAGCACCGAGAACACTGAATTAGAGTTAGTCTGTTTGTTTGTTGTTGTTTTTTCCTCATGTACCAGTTCACTATATATGGGGGGAAAATGGCTGTTTTGGATGGAGTGATGTCTTTGAATTTTTTTCATTACATTTATAGAATAGATGAGTTAAAAGCAAATTTTTTTTTATTGAGGTTTCTTTATGGCAAGTGTAAATGTGTTGCGGAGTTACCTCACTTGGCATGATATTCATAATTCTCATAGTCATGAAGCACAGTCATGCGGTAGGCAGAGAGTTCAGTTTCATTCAAAGGGCTAGGAGGGGATTTGACAGTGCATGAATGTTAAATCTGAAGAGAAAATGTCTTTCTACCTGGATGTATCTACTGGGGATGGAACCCCAGACACTGGAAAAAGAATCTGACACCTTACCTACTCAGCCAGCCTGGCCCCAGAGTACACATGCATAGTTAGACAGCCAACATTTGAAGTCTGTTGAGATGTACCACTATTTTGATGTTTCTTTGTAGACATGTTTATCTTTGAGATGGGTCATTGTAGTTTAGCTTTCACATCTTCCTCCATCTTCTGCTGCACATGAGTTCTTCATGAGCAGTGGTGATGATTTTTTTTTTTCCTCACAACCTAAACTGACTGAATAGAGTAGGAAATGGCAAAGGTGAAGCAGTGTGGGTGGTGTATGGGTGTGCAGAAAAAGGTGGATCCCAACCTGCAGGTGGAAATAAAGACCAGTACCCGACAGCGCAAGGCGCAGGATGACAAACGCCTGGCTCAAAAGGAAGAGTTCTGGCGTTGGAGGGACCTAGAGGATCAGTGGAGAGATGAAATAAGGTCAGTGAAGCTGGTCTCTGTGATTTCACAATATGTGTTTAAGACTTGGAGAACAAAGCAAGCATTTCAGGCATAGTAAATTTATTTCTCCTACTCCCTGCCTCTCTCCTGTTCTCCTTTTCCTGTCTTCATTTGAAATTCTTTGTCGATTATTTGTGCAAAAGTCTGCCTTGTGCTCTGAAAGCCTAGGGGAAGAGAAACTATTCTCAGATCTGAAAGTGTGTTGTTATAGAATGGAGGAGGGCATGTTCTGGGGACATCAACATCGCCGAGGGATGGAGCGTTTCCCTCCCAGCCATATGGGGATGATGGGACCCTGCGCTTCTTTTATGGGACATGGATCTGAACCCGTGGTATGTTGATGAATGGAGACATGATATATATATATATGTGTGTAGAGAGAGAGAGAGAGAACAATGCCCAAAAGAACAAGTAGTTGGCTCTTCGTTGTCCCAAATATTCGGCGAGCACACCTCACCTTCTTCACGGGACTTTGATTGTCTTATACTCATACAGGTATTACAAATTATGCTGACAGTCACTCGGTTAAGCAAGAGAGAGGAAGTAGGAAAGTGAAAAGCATGGAAAACAATCTACAGAATCTGAACACACGCTCGTGTGTGTGCATGTGTGTGTGTGTGTGTGTGTACACGCATGTAGAGATCTAGTGATACATTACTATAATATTAGTGTCTAACTATTATGCCCTCACCAGGACACAATTAGTGCAGTTCTCTCGCCCAGTCACCTCAGAGATGTCTCCAAGCAACTGAATGAGTGCATTTGAGGTGTCTCCTCTTTCCATAAAATTTTACCTGGAAGCCTTGCAGGACATGCAGTAGTAGTTGACAACTTCAGGAGATCTGCTTTTCAATCTACGTTTCTTTGATGACATTAGCTATGCAGGAGGGAGCAAAGGAGAAGAGCATAAACTCGTAACTGAAGTTGAGAAATTAAAAAATGGATAGAATGTAAGTCGGCATAGAGAAAAGCAAAATCCTAGCAATTCCAGGCAAACAGCAGCAACCTACATAGAAAGACAGTTATTTGGGTGGACTGCAGTTCAGCACAAGTCAAAACAGAACGGCAATGCTTTATCTGCTGTAATTAGAATGAACATCATCTGGAAGACCAGCTTTATCCGCTTCCCAAGAAAGATAAAACTACTGCGTTATAATCTCAGATATGAACAATGCATGGAAAGACAAGTCGGTTTCAGAATATATGTTTCTACTGGCTTTTTCACATCTCCCACAGGTACCTAGGACAAAGGATTTTTGGTACATGGATAAGCAGACTGATTAAGCTATAAACAGACTGATTAAGCTTGCCTGGTATGTGCATGACCATAAGTCTCTGTCCAAGACCATCCTGCAGGATATAGAGCAGAGTAGGGTGTCCCACAGGTGAGACACTTTACTGGATGGTCATGTGAAGTATTAGATTAGTTACACCAACTGTACACTGTGATGTCTTACTGAAGGCAGAGTACGCAAAATTCTTTACTGCTCGAATGTCTGTAATGACGCGCCAAGGATCAAGGTTGATGGGGAGATGGAGGGTGGGGGGAGGATACCGCATTTTTTTTCAAAAACATAAAAACACTTTGTTGTAAGAAATACTTGATTGAGTTTGTGTATGTATCAGTCTTTCAAAAGAGTACAGGTGATGCTAATTTATAGTTTCACTCTGGTTTAGGGTAGGATGTCACTTTTTTAGATTGCTGTGAGCTGACTATGACTGTTTAGATTTTAGTTGATGAAACAGCTGGCCGTTTAGCCATAGTGGATAAAAAAAATGTTATGGCATTTGTACCTTTTTGTTTTGTAATCTGAATTTGAGCCTTACTTTCTTCTGCTGTTGGCCACTATTTGCAGATGAGAAAACCAAAGTCCTCAGATGATCGCCATGTGAATGCTAAGCATGCAGCCATTTACCCCACAGAGGTGGAGCTGAACGCTGTGCAGGGCATTGTGTCTGCCTGTGAGGGTGCACTGAAACGCGTGTCGGACTTCCTGTCGAAAAAGTGAGATCAGCTTATTGTTATGGCAAAAATGAAAAGGCAGTATGTATTGGAATGGTCTTTCATTTTTCTCTAATTTGTAAACACAACAAGTGGTTTGTTCATTTGTGTGGAGAATGATCTTCAATGGATGATCTTCAGCTGTGCGTGTGTCTGCTAGGTATGTTGTGTTGTATGGAAAGTCGTCGCCCAGAGTATGTAGTAGGTAGACTGTACATTATGTGAACAGGCATGCCTACCGTCCCGCTGTAGCCGTATTTGTCCCTGAAAATAAAGAAAATGAGCAGGGCGTCCCGGAAATACGGGTTTTGCGTTCGCGTCCCGGAAAATTAAAAGTTCGCGAAAATGACCGTTTATTTCGCTAGGATCCGGTTCAAAGTCTCAGGCTGGCGCCAAGACGGAAGCGAATGTCCATCGCGCATGCGCGGCGCGGTCATTTCTACCCCCCTGCTTCAACAATGGCGTCGAACAAGCGAAAACAAGTTTTCACCGATTCTGATTCATCTCCAAAGAATTTAAGCGCAGTCAAACGCAGCCAGACGTTTCGACAGGAGTATACAGAGTTCTGGCCTTGTATCAAGCCAGGGAGGAAAGGAGAAACGTTCGCTTTCTGCGAAGTTTGTGCATGTGATTTCTCCATCAAATCCGGTGGAAAAGACGACTGTCGGCGGCACACACAAACTGACAAGCATAAAGCGAACATAAAAATTTCTGAAGCACAGCAACAAAGCTCATCTTCACCTATCTGCCAGAGGTCATGCTCAGCATCATGACAATTCCTCATTCCTCTGCCCATTGTGAAAGACTCTTCTCCATTGTCAGGAAAAACCAGACTGACTTCAGAAGCAGAATGAGTCATGAAACCTTGCAAGCACTGGTTATTGCAAAGTCCAGGTCCGAGGGTGCACTAGAGAGACAGTACAAAGAGGCTGACCTGGCTGATCTGAAGAGTGCCTACTACAGGTCTCTTCAGCCCTCTCAGTCTCATTAGTACAGAAAGGACTGTATTTGTACATAGTGTAAATAAAGGTAAGCTGTTTTTCATGCTTTTTATTTTAGTTTGCTGTTTTTGTGTTGCTTCTGTCTGATGACCAATAATTTGCCGAATAGTTAGGTGTCCCTGAAAATTGTGTCCTGTCCCTGATTTTGAACATGTGTGTCCCTGAAAGAGCAATTTAGGGGTAGGCATGCCTGTGTGAAAATAAAACTTAGTAGTGTCAGTGATGTTCAGTGTTCCCACATTTTAGGCTAGTTTTTTTCTTTCTGTTTCCATTTATAACGATTAAAAGAAGAAGAAAAATGTCGTCATCAGAGTTTAAAATATGCACTGTTCATGACTTTTCTTTTCCAGATGTAATTATTCTAGTGTCCGTTGTACCCGTTGAGTGCCTTTAGTCGGTCAGCTGACGCGGAAATAAAAGTGCTTTTCCAGTGCCTATGGGCATTCCACTGACGTCATGCATTTTTCTTGAATTTTCATTCGTTACTATTTCTATCAACGAACTCAAATAGAGTTTGCGTAGAAAGCCTTATATGTCTGTAGTCTTAAAATAATATGTAAATGACCACACGTGAGGGGAAAGCCCATTTATTCTCATCACTGACTGGATGACCAGCCAGCACTTCGTCTCGCTTGCAAAGATGGCGGCGCAACCTTCGACAAGCCCAGCGACCAAATCAACGTATTTACACAGCTGAGCAGGCTCTGCTGATGATTTTTGACAAAGACAATAATCTTTTATTCAACGACTCACTCGAGCATGAAGGTGAGATGATAGTGGTGGAATTGCCGACCATATTCGTCAGTTATTGAGTAGGGCTCTGTGACCTCAGTGTGTGTTCAGCTGACTTGTGTCGAACGAGCCAGCCTAGTGTGTACTCTGCACTGCGTGCCAGTGGCCAGTGATGTGATAGTCAGCGCGAGAGGGGAGACGCGGCTTGCTTGTGGCGTGACACGGGGCAGAGGGAAAGGTAGGGGAAGATGAGGGGTGAAAGAGAGGGTTGAAGTCCAGCAAGGGGGCGTGGTGGGGAGAGGGGGGGCGTGGTCGTGGACTGGTCAGTCTGCATCGAGTGTGAGCGTCTTGATAGACTTCCAAACTGTTTTACTTTCATTTACAGGTATAGTGTGACAATACAAACTTTATTTTCAACTTTTTTGCTGTGTGTTCTTGTTTGGATGTGGTAAATACATATGTTTTTGATCGTGCAAAAAAATCTATCCAAATCTAAAAGCCTAAATACTTTTTTATTATCAAAATTAAAACAAAAGAAGCCCAGATTCAAAATCTTCATTCAATTTCCTTCAAAAATGATATAGATTTCATTTTTCTATCTTTTGTAGTTTCTGAGCTGGAATTTTTTGTTAATTATGACCCCCAAATCATGAGATTACCCAGGCACCTGGGAACACCTTTGTTTGTACTATTGTGAGGCACTGAACGGGTTAATGTTAGCTGTATAAAACTTCTGGAAGTAAAAAAAAAAAAATGCTTACTATGTGGCAGTGTTAGATGCTTTATTAAAGACAAAAGGTTGGTATTGTGTTAGTGATGGACCAAAGCCCGACACCAAGAAAGAAGCCAAAAAGAGGAAGAAGCAGCGGATGCTGAGAACAAACCGCAGTAAGTATTTTGTGATTTTTTTAAAATTTGCATCTGTATATATGTGTGCAGATTAAGATAGTATTCTTCTGCCTATTTCTGTCTCTTACTCAAAAAACAGCTGTTGTGATTTCTTTATTTTGTTGACAGTAATAGGAGTAAAAAAAAACAACAACAAAATATCTGCTTTTGTAACTTGTGTCCTTCCCCTGGTTTAATGTGATGTCACAAAGACTGCTCTGTGTGAAAGTGGTGCTTTTCAGAGTGGTTGTCTTCATGCTTTAGTATCAGTTTTTGTTTTTCTGTTGTGTTCGAACTTACCTGTGTCCATGGATTTTTCTATACCATGTTGCCAAAATACCTTTTTTAACATTTATTTTGCATTATATGCAACCTGTGCGTAGGACTTGAATATGTAATTTTATCTAGAAGTCAGACCACTACTGGGGCGGTTTTTAAGAGAGAAGAAGGAAAACATGCTACAGGAAAATACCACAGAGACAGAAGAAGCTTGTTGCGTTCTAGGCAGACGCTTTGTTCACATAAGTACCCTTTTCCTCTTTCCTACCCGACCCCACCCCACCTTCCACATCTCTATCCACACACCCACACCCACACCCTCCACACATGCTCACATTTGCCTGTCATGTGATAAACTGGCTCTCTGAACCCTGTTTGTTCAGTTGAGAACCAGCTGTTCCTATCGGTTGCCTTATCCCTCCCACAGCCCACCTTATTGCCTCGGATGGTTGGGGATAGGTGGGGTGCATGGCATATGTTTGTTATTTATGTTTGACAGGGAGAAGGAGGAGACGCCCCAGTCAGAGCGTGTACTAAAGGGGGTGATGCGTGTGGGGGTGCTTGCCAAGGGTCTGCTGCTGCACGGAGACCTCAGCATGAGCCTGGTGGTGCTGTGCTCAGAGAAACCCACTCACACCCTGCTGGAGCGGGTGGCTGACAACCTGCCCAGACAGCTGGCGGTGAGTGTTCCCTGGTGAAAGTGAGCTTGTGGGGAATGACTGATGGCAGAGGCTTGGTCACTGATGACACAAGCGCTGACTTTCCTCAGTTGGTGTCTTTGTGCCACTCAACTTTGGTCTTAATTCAGCGCAATGTTTGGTCATTCATGGATGGCTGTTGTTAAACGTGCCTCATGTCTGTGCAATAGATATGACAAGAGTTGTCAGTATGAAGGCTTAAACTTCTCGGACTGTAATGAAAGTTACTGACAGCACTGTTCAGTCAGCACAGCTTTGTTTCTGGCTCTTGTGGTGGAATAAAACAATCCCTTTCCTGCGCTCTGAACATACGCTGTAGATCCGTCTTTGGCCTGGCACAATGCTATGTGATATACATACTATACATTTTAAACACTCTGTTTCACTCGGCATCGCAGAGGGGATTTTGGGGGCCACTGAAGGCAATTTGTTACGTCCCTTTCATTTCCCATATTCTGTGACCAAATGGACAATGGAAATTAACCCCTTGACTGCCCTGGCACGAACGGCGTTCGAGATGGTTTCGGGAAAGCTGTGTGCCCTTGTACGAACGGCGTTCGAGATAATTTCATCATCAAAATTCGGCGATTTAAAGAAGGGAGGCAAGGAGGAAAAATGGTTTAAACGGTTGCAGGGACCCTAAAGGACGGTTTCTTCCCTTTCACGGGTCAGCTGACTGACCGGCTCGCGTCCATTCGGTCAATAACTTCGGCAAAGTTCGGAGAGTTATTCTCGGTTGAAGATGGCGAGTCGAGCAGGCAGTTCGATCAGGCGCGTGCCGTTTTCAGACGATCTAATGCTCTTGAAGTGCTTCAAGAAGTTATCCGAGACCGTGAAAGCGATGACGAAGACTTCAAAGAAGTGGAATGAAGCGATTCGGAGGAGGAATAAAGTGATCACAATCAACACCACCCTTTGCTATCGGAGGTTGGTGTTGATGACGAAGCTGATCCCCGACTTCAAACCAAGCGATACCGGCGCAAGTGGGGCCGAATCGGAGAGTGACGAGCGATTCCGTGTATGTCGAGTGCCCCCTCCCTCCTTTCGTGTGAGGTCGGGAGGAGAGGTCGAGGAGGGGAGGGGGTTTTGGACAACGGCGAGGGTCCAGTGTGAGGGGGCGTGGCAGAGGAAGAGGGCGTGGCACTCGTCAGTCGGAACTTGTTTTCAGAATGGACAGAGGCCAGTGCTGATTGCCCAAATCTCGACCTTTCTTTCACGGGTGAACCAGGTATCAAGGTAAACATTGGCAATTTCAAGCCCATGGATTTCGTGGAGTTGTTTTTGTGGTGTGCGTGTGTGTGGTGTGTGTGTGTGTGTGTGTGTGTGCTTGTGAGTGAGTGTGTGTGTGTGGTGTGGTGTGTGTTGTGTGTGTTTGTGCGCTGTGTGTGTGTGTGTGAGAGGGAGAGAGAGAGAGAGAGCAGTGCTTGTGCATGGTGTGGGTATACATTGTGTGTGTGTGGTGTTTGTGTAGTGTTTGTGCATGGTGTGTGGTGCTTTTGCATGTGGTGCTGTGTGTGTGTGTGTGTGTGTGTGTGTATGTGTGTGTGTGTGTGTGTACATGTGTGTGTGTGTGTGTGTACATGGGTGTGTGTGTGTGTGTTGCTTTTGAATATGGTGCTTGTGCACAGTGTGTGTGTGTGTGTGGTGTACCCAAATGTGTGTCAGTCAACTATAACTTGGAATTTAATGGCAGTAGTGTGGGATCCTGATCCTTCTGTCCATAGTTCTGTGGTGTGGTGTGTATTCTCTGCGACACCAGTGTATTTTCAGTTATTAGTGGCTTTCATCATCTGTGGTGTGGCCTTTTGTAGCTCAGTCCTATCTTTAGCAGTCTCTGTTTTTTTTGGGGGTGGTTGGTTTTGCAATGTTTTATTTATTACCTTCTGTGGTAATGGCTTTTTATCAATCGCACTTAGTTCATGAGTGAACCAAACCACATGTGTGAAAGAAAACTGACAGAATATAATGAAGTTACACTTAGTGTTGTTATTGTTAGTTCATCTCTGCTAAACAAGACCAATTCCCAAGAGGCTTGCAAGATGTGCAGACTGATGCTTGTGGATAATGTTCATTCCCTTCTTCTTTCCCACGTTACCTGGGCTGGATTGCACTCTATGATATGGGTTGCTAACATTTTATGCATTGTCAAGCTTTATTGTGAATACAGATGTTTGTCCTGAAGTTCAAAGGATACTAACACCAGTTTTTGTGGTATTTTCATTGTGATTTTAGTGCTATAGTTTTGTTTATGTTCTGAAAGTGTCTGTTTTTCAAACAAAACATTCATCATTATATATATTTTTGGTCTACTCATTACAAACAAAATCAAACTATTGTGATATCTGGTTGTATGCCAAGGATATAACAAGAAATTTCCCAAGTATCTAAGATTATGTCAAGAATTGAAAGAGCACTGGGCATATCAGTGAACCTACCTAAGAAAACAAAATGTGGTCCCTTGATACCTGGATTGTACTGTACCCCAGAAATGCATAAATTTATCACATAAAACAACAATTGTGGGTTGTAAATTCACTACCAAATATTTACACAGGTGTTCAGTAAACACTAAAACCACTTTTGGCTGGGTTTGTATGTTTTTGTTTTGCTGCTGTGGGTTTTTGTATGCTTGCAAAATATAATTAAAAAAAAAAAAAAGTTGAATTATAAGATTAACTATTATACTCAGAATGAACAAAATCAAATATTATTTGCAGGTATTATAGCCCTGGTATGAGAAGTAAAACATGCCAAAAATCTAAGAGATATCTCCACAAATAAATGAGCACTGATCAAATTAGTGAAAACCCACCGCAAAAAGTCAAATTTTGCTCCGGCACACAGTAGTACAAAACTGATACAAAATAGCGGCAGTCAAGGGTTAAGCAGATATCCTGTTGACCTGGGGGGGGCGGAGTTTGATCCACATGCTGGATATCACATCTGTCTTACTGTCAGTCTTCGCAGAGATTTGTCAGTTTTCTGTTCACTTCAGCCTTCACATGGGGGAAATGTATATTGTTTCGTAAGTATTTCTTGGCACTAATTTGTACTTTTATTAAATTACTTTCATTAGCAATGCAATTAGTTGGGAAAAACTAGGTTTGTTGCCGTTTTCATGTAAATTTGTCAAATTCCATTAGCAGCAAAAGGGGTTTATTTGTGAGGGGGGGATGGTTACTGGAGCAATCGCCTGCCTTTGTGTAATGCTATCTTGTGTTAATGGGGTCTGACAGTTTGCCAGCTTTGGACTGCGATTTGTGTAGGTGTTTTTAAAGGGTTGCTAAATTAAGATGTTAACCTGCTGACCCTGCCTGTTCATTCCTTTTAAGGTGGTCTGGGGGTTTGCCTCCATGGGGGTGTAGATGGGTGTCTGAGGCTTCAGTATAGATAGTGTCCCCTGCCTGTACATTGTGTCCCAGACATTACCCCATACCTGTCACCCTCCTTGAAGGTCAACGTTCAGTTATGATTGATACTCATATCAATAGGTTCAGTTGATCATATCCAGCACATGAAGTGCGTTCTGTCTGTCTGTAGGTCTGTCTTTTCACTTATAATACATATCCACAGCTTGTATTGTATTTGCCTTTGACACAATTTTGATGTATTTGGCTGAATGTGAATATATTGATTTTTTTTGTGGTATTCTTAATGTAAAGTGTTTCAAGTGGAAATAAAATCTTTATTGGGGGGAGGTGGGGGGGGGGGGGGGGGGGAGGGGGGCTCCTTGGGTTATGAGCATCTGTTTACAAACTTTCCTCTGGTAATATACATAGACTAAAACTCTGTGCTTTCTAGTTTCACAACTTCAGGAAGTTCTTTCTCAGACCCTGAAGTCCAGTGGAAAAATCTGAAATTCCAGATGTCGAAGATACAGAATTCTTGGGATAACCTTGATTAAAAATTAAACTTCCACAACCATATGCACAACTTAACTGCCAAATGCCATGAACATCCTCTGTGTAGTTGTACGCATGGACTGGGATACTGACCATTAAACACTGGTCCAGCTGTACATAGCCTTGATCCGCTTGAAGTTAGACTACGTTTGTGTGGTTTATGGATCTGCAGGACCTTCATAGGTGAAAGTGCTGGATCATATCCATCACTATGTACTCGCCTTTGGGCATTGTGTGGTCTGTCAGGAGGCTCGAGAACCCGCCCTCTCAAATGGTAGACATAAATTGACACTGTACTGCTACCAGAAGCTATATTCTGAATCAGAACACCCAGTTTATGATTGAGTTTTTGGGCCCAAATGTACCACAAAAAAAATTCAAGAAAATCCTGGTCCCTTATCTCTTTCGGGAATTGGCATTCTCCCCCAGCTTTAATGTTAGGACATTGGGATTATTTTGGATATGTCCAAGTTTCTGGGTAGTCACTTGAAACTAATTTTGTGTGTTTTGATCTTGCCACTTGTAAAAAAGATGTCACCACTTCATTGGGTTTCAGAACCATAACACAGAACTTAGTGAGAAGTTTCTAAACTTCCAAAGATTTTCACTGACACCTCTAAATAAAATGAAAGTGCTGCACTGCCTTCTATCCTCCTCTTAACCAATCATTGCTCCACACATTCTTCCTGACAGGTCTGTCTACATTGCTGAACTGAACGCTGTGGTTTTAGCTCTAAAAATGGTTTGTCAGTCCCAACATGCAAATGGGTTGTTGTTTTTTGTCTTCTCTGATTTCCATTCTTCTGTAAATGCCAAGGCTGTACATGAATAAACCATCCCACACTCATGGAGTATCGTTAACGGTAAACGTCTCCCAAAAATGACGACATTGTTGTTCTTGTTTGATTCCTGGTCATGTTGGTATTCGGGATAATGTAGCTGCTGATCAGTTTGCCAAGAATGCCTTCAAAGATGATCTGTCAAACCCATCTGTTCCTTGCACTGACCTCAAACCCTATAGTCAGAGAGCTCTGGCCAGAGGAATTCGATGCACGAACAGATTAAACCCGTTGATTCAACCAGACCCTAAAAGAATTCCTTCAGTCTATCTCCAAAAACGGCAGTTTCATGCGTTCTGGTCTCATGTGTTTTACTCAGATATGGCCTCTTTGGTTGGCTGGGCTGTAATCATTATGACTTGACTGATCATACATACACACAGTATGTGAAGTTCCCCATGATTTCTTGAATGTGGCATCTCCTCAAGGGTGCACTTTATATTTGAGTGGTATTTGTTGTTGCAGACAGTAACGAAGGACAAATACGAAGTCAGACGATGCGTTGAGCAGGCAGCCATCATAGTCACCACAGAAAAGGACCCTAAGCCTTCCTGCACCATCACCTTCACATCCCCCGTCATGCGAGACACGAACTTACCTGATGGAGGTATGGTCATGGCACGTAAGGTGTGGTGGTTACGTGATGTATTCAGACATGTACATGGGAGAATGACCTCAGTCAGTAAACGAGGGGATGTGGGGGATCTAGCACCTTAGTGCTGTAGAGTTATTTTGCTGTGGGAGGTGATCCTCTTTCTCTGACTGTATTTTTGATGCTGGATTTGTGCATCAAGTGATTCAAGATCAAGATGCTGTCTTTTCAGTGCGCACCTATGATAAATTGAAGATTGATGTTAGAGTAGCTTCCCCATGAGGCATACAGGTGATCTTTCTTGAATTTGTGTTGTTTTACTGGAGCTTCAGCTAACCATTTGACAAGTGTTGTTTCTTTTTTTAGAAGGGATATGCAGTTACAGTTAGTTGTTTCTGTTCACAGTGTATCTGAAGATGTAGAAAATGGGCCACAAAATAGCTTG
Organism: Conus ventricosus; assembly: GCA_018398815.1. Lineage (NCBI taxonomy): Eukaryota > Metazoa > Mollusca > Gastropoda > Neogastropoda > Conidae > Conus > Conus ventricosus. The sequence continues at coordinate 22,591,566 of CM031608.1, forward strand.
ATGTCGAGTTTTCTTTGTTGCTGTTTTTGTTGCTTTCAATTAACAGTTGTTCTTTGAAAGCGCTGTTGTGTCTGCTTTGGGTTTATTGAAAAATGGAGCTCTGAGTTGACTGTTGACGCTGAAAGTATTCAGCAACATCACTGTGCCCGAAAGTTGGAGCTGAATATTCAGTTTATGCATGTCACCGATTAAAACTTGGTCCCTCATAAATGAGACATGGCTTTATGCTTTGGGCAGTAAATCATGTCAAGGCTGGTATTCCATTAATGTCAGGGGATATGATAGAATTGGAGCATGTCGGGGGATATGGTAGAATTGGAGCTTTTATATGTTTTTTTTAAAAGCATGCTTGTTGACTTTTTTTTCCTTTTTTTTCTATCCTTTAGAATATGTGGCTGTTCTTTATACTGTCATTCTTTCTCAAGTTTGGCAAGGATGTTGCCAAGATTCAACCAGATTTGAGAACATTGAGTGTGTTTCTCCAATTTCATTATTTTGCATGCAGATTTGATCATCAGGGTGGCTTGTAAAAGAGTGAATCATACGTGGGGCTATCAGTTCTGTGGATTTACCCCTGGCCCATGTTCTACAGTTATCTGTAGTATGATTGGGGCATTCTCCTGTTGCATGTGTGAACATCACTGGTATGCCAATCACATTTCTCTTTTGATGTAGAGTGGTCATGTCAGATTCTGTGTAACTGTAGCATCAGCTTATGCTGGGTCAGATCGAATTTTATGATGAACAAGTGTTTGTATACATGAAAAAATAATTTGTAATTGGAAATGTTTGGTAAAGAAGCATGATCATTCTACATTTGGGAAGAACAAGCACTGGCTGTCAACATGTATTACTATAAAAGTCAAGTGTCAGCAAGTAAAGGAATTGAATGGAGGCTTGCTAGACATCCATGTTCATTGAATCAGATTCTGTTGTTTTCTTTGTAATTGAATTGACTGGACAGTGTTGTAAAGGAAAAGAGAAACTAGTTTGTTGTGGTTATTTTTCATGATGTTGTGACATGTGTGCTACACCAAGCCTTCTAGTACACAGGTGATTTGCTGCTAGAGGGAAAGCCTTGACTGGTGGAAGGATTTTTGATCATGGCGGGCCGGCTTGGGGGCAGAGGAACTCCATTCAGTTCTTTCTGTATCTTTTTTTAATTTTTATTATTTTTTTTAAAGTAAGTGAAAGAAGAGCATAATTCAGATAAAAGTAGTAGAAATATATTTGAAATGTAACACTCCATTTATGTAGATGAATGTGTGGGTGTATGTTATTTGTAAGATTCCAGTTAAGAAAGAATGTTTTTGAATTTAGTTTTACAGTATATCTTGAGAAAGATAAAGATTATCAAAAAGAAAAAATAGCAAATATGTTAACTAGCAAAACATGGAACTCATTTCACTTGGTTATAGTGTGCGGGGATCTGAATGCAGGTGTAATTTATACATCCTATGGATAATTCATTGCAATTTCTTTTTGTTGGTTTGCTCATGTATGGAAACAAAATAGTTAAAGTATTTTAATTCTTTGCCATTTTCTTTTTGTGGATCAGCACAAGTAAGTGGAAGCTTTTGGAGGAAATGGAGGAGGGGGAATGGGTATATGTGAAATTGTTTTTTCATAATATATCCTTTTTTATCGTTTTGTTTTTGTTTTGTTTAGTTTGTTTTACTGTCGCCAATAAGTAGAAGAAAGTGTTGAGGTTTGAACTAGAGGGGAAAAGAATAGGTAGGTGGGTCATGTACCTCATGCCCCCTTGCGTACCTGGTTTCTCCTGGCTGGTGTTGCTACGCTACCAGTTAGCATCTGGCCGTAGGGGTCCAGGGTTCGGCCCTGCTCATGATCAAACACCCATTCCGTGGTACGCCACCCACGCAGTGTGTGATAACTCTTCCTTGGCACCCTTCTTATAGAGACTGTATCCGTCAAAGACCCACCTGATGTTCTGGATAGGCAGAAATGCCTGGCCGCTCTAGCCGCCCTCCGTCATGCTAAGTGGTTCCAGGTTTGACCCTTTTCTTCCTACTTTTCAGCCTTATGGTAGTGTGTGCTGACTGTTGGTGTTCACTTTGTTTATTTGTTTGTTTGGTCAGCAAAGTCCTTAGTGTGTACAGCCAGCCATCATAAACTTGACATTTTCAGCTTGATTCTGTACCGGACTGTTCTGTGAAAAGGAAAACTGTGAAATGAGATGTTGGGTGTCTTTAGGATATGGCAACACAGCAGTTTTGTGTTGAGGAACATTGGGCTACAGTTTCTGGTAGTTTTCTGACCGAATGTTCATAGAAAATCAGTGGAGGAGCCTGAGCCAGTAGTATGAATTGGCAGCAGTCTTTCCACTTTCTTACTGGTATCAACTCGAGCAGGTTGTTCTCTCTGTTCTCATTTGTAAATATTTCTGTATTACAGATATTTGGTAAATATGAGTAGTAATTAAGGAAAACTTTTGACAGATTTTCATTTTACTGAAGAATATAATTTGTAACATGTCTTCTTAATTGACCAAGTCCTCAGAACTGGTTTTGAAGTCAACCGGTACAATAAATTTATCACTTTGAAGAAAATGAAAGGTAAGAAGTGGTGTGGGAGGAGTGCAGGGAGTTTGAAGGTGAAGATGATTATTTTGATGCCCTTTAGCTCATGAATGTACTATGGGTTCAAAGGGCAAGACTGGTGTCCTATGTCCTAATGTTCCAGTGAAAATGCCAGAGATGAAGTGGAAACCCTACAGAGTTCTGATGAGTGTTGTTTGGTCACAGGAACTTTCATTCCCCTCCTCCCCCTCACCCAGTGGATTTATATGCCAAATTTCTCTGATATCGTGTGTGTTCACAGACAGTTCACTTGATTCCAAGATCAAACCATGGCCCAGTAATGCAGTCATGTTCCTTTATTCCAGTAAGATTAAGTAACTAGAAGGGTACTTGAGAGAGCAGAGACCTTCATCAAGCTTGAATAGTACTCCCTGATTTCAATTGGACCCTGCCCAAATCCTCTGTTGGTGCATTTCCAAAACTATCAGAGATGCATCAAAACTGCGTCTTCATTGTCTTAGCTACACTTTGGTGGTAGTTGCAGGTCTTATGTTCAGTTTGTTACGGTGCATTGACTGCATCGGTATACTACGCTTCCATCTACATCCCCTTTTGAATAATAATTTGTTCAGTAACCCAGGATTGTTCTGTTGATCTGCCCCAAATTCATTCATGTTTATGGACATTAATGCATTTAATTGGACTGACTGGAGGTTAAAAAAATATCATCTGCCAGCTGTCTGAACTAAACCCAGCTGACAAAGGTCCAAGGAGACTGTAGAAAGCGTGTACCAGAGGAATACCACAGAACTTGGCGGAATACCATTCCTCTCTGGTGTGGAAACCATTCTGGATCTGGCTATTGCCATACTCACTGCATTGTGTTGCCAATCCTTTTTGTCACACCCAACAGCAAAAGAAAAAGAAAGAAAAAAAGGATGGATGAAGAGAGACTGTGTCACAAGAGATTGTAATGTTGTCAGAGTTGATTGAATATTTTTCATCAGTGCATTTCTGATGAGATGAATTTTAAACAAATGTCAGTGATGTGATAATGTTAAATGTGTACACAAAGGAATGTTTAAGCTTTCCAGTTTGTATGCATAGAGATAAATGAAATTAGCCTCGCATACAATTTTGCATGGAGAGTAAGATAGATTGTTCTATCCTTGCAGTGCATTTTGTTTTTAAATGAAGGGTTTTGAGGGGGGGGGGGGGGGGGGGGGCAGAGGAAAGAAGTCATGCATTGTTGTTTTCTTACAGTTTACTTTGTTATTGAAGGGTGAAAGAGGACTGAGTAAAAGAGATCATGGAGACTTAATTTTGATTTCATGATTAGTGTTGCATATTTTAAGCAGAACAAATCAGTGCTGTTCTAAACTACTATGGGATCATAATGGTACAGGACAGAAACAGAAAACCAGTCCTACAGAGTAGAAAAGAACGCAGACACCCATGCTGCTAGTACAGCTTCTGCAATGAAGACATGCAGGCTGATACCTTTCATCCATCTTTTTAACAAACTCTGTGTGTGCTGGATGACATTGCATTGAGAGGTTATGATGGTGTGGAGAGGCCAGGGGCTTGACGGGCTGTTCAGTCATGACATCACAGGCAAACCAACCAACAGGATGGTGTAACATGGTGGGACTCTCCCTGTCAGGCCCCTGATCGATTGAGTGGCCCCTGATTGATTGGGTGAGATGGAAATACATGAGGCTGAAAAGTGATGTGCGCAACTGATGATAGTGACTTGACCTCTGAAGTGTGTTTCCTGAAGTTAGCAAATATGTATCACTGACTGGTAAAGGTGTTTCACAGCTAACTCGGCTTACACCTGTGTTGAAAGTTGGCTAGGATTATATCTTCCAGAGAGAGATTGTTTCGCTCACAATCCAAAATTTTAAGTTATGAATATCTAGTCTTTAATTTAGTATAAGATACTTATGAATGTTTGAGCTGCTTTGGTCAGCAAAGATGTCCTGTTCTGATAATATTTTCAGATGGTTAATTAATATAATTCACTCTGTCATTTATTCTTTCTAGAGTGTGCATCTGCTCACTCTGCTGTTTACCTGGGGAGATTTGCTAGCTGTTCAGAAACACATTTCAGAATGCTGTGAAAGTGAAGAGACCAGTGCTTGGTGTTCTTAATTGTTTTTGTGTGATGAGACACGACCACCTCATTGACCTTCTCTTCCTATTATTTGGGATTTTACATGTATAACGATTTCGTCTGTCATTTTGCCAGTTATCGTCAGCCTGGGTACACTATTGAACAAAAAAAAAAAAATTGATCATTTTATCGATTTAATATGAAAATGTAAACGTTAAAAATGTTCTTTCGTGTTTAAACTTACTTTCCATTCTGAACAACAACAAAAAACGGACTTGAAATTTTCGTGGAGTGTTTTACCCTGTTGTTAAAAACATGAGTAGATATCCATATTGCCGAGTGATATTAATCTTTAACTGTGATGTTCTTGCACTGTGATGAACGTTACATGCCCAGCTCGGGGTCACTATGGGGTGCCAAACATACAAGTGCACATGCTGCTCTCTTTGTCATCCTGCATGGCAGGAATTACAGCTGATTCATAATGAGAGCTGCTTCCTTTGAAACTGTCTTCTGTGTGAATCTAAGAAGCCAGAACTTTTACCATATGGGCATGAAATATGGGGAGTTTGTATTATACTCCCTGTTTGGCTAGTATACTTCCCATGTCAGACAATAGCATTCACGGCAGTTAGTCAGCTCTGCCGGGCCCGAAGTTTTTGTGTGGCTATGCAGTAATAAGACTGTCACGTGATGACCAACCCGCTTCCGCCGTAGGAAGAAGCCAGTTTTCAACCTCCGTACCTCATTCATCGAGGCCTGCGCGCAAGGTAACCCAGGACCTTGGCGTATGTGGGGAAGGCAGGGCGGGCATTAGAGTCTGACATGGTAAGTATACTAGCCAAACAGGGGTATAATACAAACACCCATTTTGGCGTCATTTTACTGTACCATGTCAGAAAATAGCAGAATTCATAGGAAAAGGAGGAGGGCGAGTGCCCTAGTTGTTCCTGGGGTTACCCGATATGGATGCATTAGCCGCCACAAAGGTTTATCCATTAGAACCATCAGCCCTGGTCATGCGGATGTCCCTTAAATAAAATTTTATGAAGGGATTTTCCGAACGCCAGAAGGCTGCTCCAGGAGGTGGCGCATGGGAACAGAGTGCGGAAGGCTGCCGAAGCGGCCAGCGCTCTGACCTCATGAGCCCGGGGGGACAAGAAGGGGCGGTCCTTGGAGGCCTGGGAATAGGCGTTCTGACTGTCTTGGAGAGCCACTAGAGACAGTGCCAGCTGAGATGTCTTTCGTGTTACTGGGGTTGATGGAAATAAGAAGACGTCTTTGCGAAACGCGCCTGGGACGCGAGCGTTCCAGTAGTGTGTTAGACATCGAGAGGGGCAAAGGGCTATGCCCGAAGAGGTGTCTCCCCTAGTGTATCCGCCAGCGGGCGGATGACGAGGTAAGGAGAGGCATTTACCGGGTTCCTGGTTCTTCGCTAGGAATTCGGAAAGGAACTTAAGAGAGACGGAGCCGTCTCTGTGGAAGGCAATGTCTCTAGGGTCCCCGCTAAGGGCATGGATCTCGCCTCGCCTTCTGGCGGAAGTGAGGGCGAGGAGAAAGGTAGTCTTCATAGACAGAAGGTCGAAAGGAATGGAGGACACAGGCTCAAAGGGGGGTTTATTGAGGACGTCAAGTACATTTGAAGAGGTCCCAATGGGGGACACGTCTAGGGGATCAGGCCTCACGAAGAGCAGCCCTCTGGAGATCTCTCTGAGAAGGAAGTCATTCTCAAAGGAAGGTCCGCCCATTTGGCGGATGGTCGTGCAGATGGCCGACCTGTAGCCCGGATGGAGCTAGCAGAGAGGTTAAGGTGGGACAGGAAATTTCCTATTGGATATTGGAGGGGGATTGTGAGGGACAGAATTGTCTTTGCACCATGAGACCCATTTCCTCCATCTGTAATCGTAAAGGGACTCCGTGCTAGCTCTGCGAGAGGACATGGCTAGGTCTCGGAGTTCCTGAGAGGCCCTGGCGATGGAGAGGATACTGAGGACGGACTGGGACCTGTCCGTTCGAGAGGTGGATTTAGATGCTCGAAAACCCGGGCTGGCACAGAATGCCAGGCGTGGAGGCGAGATCTGGCGTTGGACGTGAGGGCGACCCGAACGGGGTTCCCTGAGCTTTGTCCCACATGGTGTTCAATGGAGAGGGGGGCGTGCGTGAGTGAGGGACTTGAGGCCCGGGAACCAGGACTGAGTGGGGCCACCATGGGGCTATGAGAATGACCCTGGGTCTCTCGAGTCTCGCCTTCCTGATCACCTTGTGGAGGATCGGGAAGGGAGGGAAGGCGTAAGCTATGAGGCCGGCCCAGGGAAGGGATAGGGCGTCGATGGCGTAAGCCTGGGGGTCCGGGACCGGAGACACATACACTGGCAGACGATGGTTGAATCGTGTGGCAAAAAGGTCGACCATGGGTCTGAACCAATGTTCCCACACGGTTGTTAGGGTATGCCTGCTGAGGGTCCATTCCGTGTGGAGGGACAGACTTGGAGCGGCTGAGAGAGTCTGCCAGGATGTTGTGTGTCCCTGCTATGTGTCTCGCTGCGAAGGGTGACCCCTGCGTGTTGACACCAGCGGAGGAGGGCCTCTGTACGGAGGGAGAGGCCGATGGAGTGTGCCCCCCCCCCCCCCTTGTTGATGTAACAAGCTACCGAAGTGTTATCCGTTGAAAAGGGAGAACGAATCGGTGGGAGACCATGGACTGGAAGTGGAGGAGGGCGAGCCTGACCGCCTCCAGTTCCAAGATGTTGATGTGAAGAGGAGAAGTCAGAGGATCCCAAACCCCGAGGCGTGATGCTCTCCAAATGGGCCCCCAGCCCGAGTTGGAGGCGTCTGTGTAAAGTTCCAGGGCCTGGGATGGGAGGGGAGATGGGAACTCCGGGGGCCAGGGTGGAGGGGCTGAGCCACTCCTCCGTGGCCCAAACGAACCAAGGCCCTAGGGGAATGGTCTGGTTCCAGCTGTCGTTGGTCTGGGACCAACGACGGGAGATGAGGTCCACTAGGCGGGCGGACCTCTCCGGTCCCCGGTGGAGGGACGGCTATCATCGACTATCATGGAGGTGGTGTCGAAGCTCATGCCCAGAAAGGTGAATCGCTGACTGGGCGAGAGCTCGCATTTGGAGGGGTTGGTGACGAACCCCAGAGAGGAACAAAGGTGTAGTAGTTTGGAGGTGTGGGATTGGGCCAGGGCCTGAGTGGGAGCCAAGACGAGCCAGTCGTCGAGGTAAACCAAGAGGCGAATGTCCTCCTGTCTGGCAAGGGCGGCCATCTCCTTGACTTACCTTCGTGAAGAGGAAGGGAGCCAGGGAGAGTCCGAAGGGGAGAGCACTGAATTGAAACACCCGGCCCCGCCAGACAAACGAAGGTATTGTCTGTGGGTCGTGGTGTATGAGGATCTGAAAGTAGGAATCTTTCAGATCTATAGAAGTGGCCCCGTCCAGATGGTGGATGGAGTCCCTGATCTGGGCCGGGGTCTCCATCTTGAATCTGGTTGGCCTGAGAAGAGGGGGGCGTTTGTGTGCCAGGGTAGACGGAACCCCTCCCCTAGAACAGATACTACCAGGGGTTGAGACCCATGCGCCGCACTGGTGGGCATGCCGGAACAGATTGCCTGCCAGGGGGGCAGAGGGGCCGAGGGAGGTAGAGAAGACTGACATTTCCGCCTCTCGGAAGGTGAGTCTGCTAGTCACCTCCAGGGCCGGGCCTGTTGGCCGAACCCAAAATTCTGTTGGGGGTTTTTCGGTTTGGGCCTAGGCGGGGTGGAAGTAGGGTGTTTGGCGGGCCTTGAGGGACGCTGCTTGGGGTAGGGCTGGGGTCTGGCTGGGGGTAGGGCCTGACGAAGGAATGGTCTAGAAGGGCGATGCTGACGAGGGGTCTTGGTCGCAAAAGAAGCGGCCTGTTTGCGCTCCTCGACGGCATGGGTAATGACAGCAGCAGAGTAGTCGCCGAAAAGCGACTGCTCCTGACCCGGAATGCAGCGTAAGGCCGCCTTGAGCGCTGGGGAGAGATGGGCCTGTGATAGCATAGCATCTCTCACTGCCAAAAGGCAGTTAAAGTGGGCTCTGGCTGCGCTGTCCCCCGCAGCCCCAAGGTGGTGCGCTATCTTGTTGACAAGAAGAAAACGCATCAGGGGGTCATCAAACAGGCTGGAGTAAGCCTCAGTGTCGTCAGGGTCCGAAGACGCTGAGACAGTGCCGGCCTCCTTTGGCCAGAGTTCCTCAGCTCGCTGTAGGAACATGTCAATGAAGGCATGTCCCGCGGTGGTGTGTAGAATGCCAGCCCTGGCAATTCTGTCCCACTCTATCAGGGTTTTGATAGAAAGAGAGGTGGATGTGGGAGGGGGGAGGTTGGGAGTGAGCCTGAGGTTGGCCGGGGAAATGGCAATCTCCCTGGTGGCGGATTGGCAGAGAAAAGAGAAAAGACATGGGGGGCCTGACGCGAGTCCTTGAGGAATACTCCTACTGGGGCCGCGTTGGGGGCTGACAAGAAGTCATTCCCCGGTGGAGGGACGGCATGTGCACCCCTGGCGAGAGAGGCGATCTGTCCCACAAAGGAGTGAGGGTCTGGGGGGCGGCTATCCTTGGCCGTGATCGCTGGGTAGGGGGGGGGACCCAGTGAAACGGGAAAGGGGAGAAGATGTTGTTAGAGGGAGGGGATTCCCTAACAACAAGATCAGGGCGCCAGCTCTCCAAAATGGAAAGGTCCCAGACTGGGGGAGGGAATCCTCGAACCCTCCTCAAGTTGTGGGTCGTGAAGGGGAAGTTCAGGTCCACCTTCGGAAGGCCAGGTCAGGGGTGCGTGGGAGTCCCGACCTCGTTGGGAAGAGGGGAAAAACGAGGACGGCTCCCCGGTGGTTCCATAATCGACGTGTAAACTAGGGGACCGCCGATCGGACAGCGCCCGAGAGGAAGGGGGGCCCAGGTCGATCCAGCTCTGGGAGGCCGGATGCCACATGAGACCAAAGATGGAGTCAGGGGAAGAGTCAGCGCTAAGCCACTGATTCCTCTCGGGGGAATAGAACCACCGGTCCCCGGGGAGAAAGACGGGCTGTGGCGGCCCAGAGGCAGAGTCTCCTCGGGGACCGGGTAACCTTGAGCACCAAGGGAGAGCACTGCCTCCTGCATCTCCCGGGTGGGGTCCGTGCCGGCCCCTGCGTGGCAGAGGAGTCGGTGGGTGTTACGGTCGCCGAGCCTCCTGGCCGTGTGGTAGCGGACGGGGATGGCTGAGTCGACGCGTAAGCCTCAAGGGACGAAAGGTTACCCTGGTCCCGCTGGTCGATCCTCCCCCGGAGGAACGGGACCGCGGACGTTGCCCAATAGGGGAGCGGAAGAAGTCCGCTCCCCAACGTCCTGTACCCCTAGGGGAGATTGAAACGATCGATCGGGGTGGTTCGACCGTCGGGGGTGAGGGCGCAGATCCGAGCTAGTCGATGCCTGCGTACCTGACCCGGGGTTGTGGTCAGTGGGGCGGTACCGCCAAAGACTGTCCACAGCCCCTCCACCGGAGTGTCGACGCTCCTCGTGTCCGAGTCGTGGCTGAACCCGGACACGGTTGGGGAGAGCGCGATGAGACTGGGTGACGTTAGTGGGGGGGGGGGGGGGGGGGGGGGGGGGGTGCTAGCGTCACGAGTCTCATTAGATCGGGTGACGTACGTTTTTCGGTTCGAGTTAAGCATCCAGATCCAGAAGTTTCAGTCATGGTGTGTCAGATTCCTGCTCAGTGTCTTTTCACTGACGTCTTTTCAGGCTTGATGAAGCTTTGCAAACTGTGCAAGAAGTACCGCATGATAAGACAGCTGGTGTGACAATGTCAGTGCGGCTGGTGACTTTGAATTGAGAGACATGGATGCACATGAACCCAAATTGGCAGGATCTGTACAGTTCAAATGAAGAGGGAGGATCTGTCTTCTGCAAGTTGATGTAGACAATGATAGTTGTAAACGACTCAGGATTTACCTATCTTCAACATAATGTACAATTGTGGGGTCGAGCTTTGATAGATTGAAAACTATGGGCAAAAGAAAAAAAGTAAATATGAATTTTTGGATCAAGTGAAAATTTTTATCAGCATGCAGATGGGAAATTTCATCAGAAGACCAAGAGTTGAACATTTTGTGAGGAGTTTTTTCGTCAATGACTTTAATTGAAGTGATAGATTATGCTTCAAAATTGTTGTTCCAGCAGCATACTGGTATTGTTTGAAGTGAGAACATATATTCCCTTGTCAGAGTTTACTGCAAATTGGAAACCTGTTAGCATTAATGATTTTTTAACTAAATTTGTTATGTTGAAAATTTCCAAAAAGATCAGTTATTTTCAGTGGACATTCAGTTGTTAAATTAATTGCTTGCTCACGCACACAGCCATACAAAATATGTTATTTGACATGACCACAAGCACATTGTTTTAAAATGCACCATATGAGAATCAGCCAAAGGTGTCTGATCGTCTTTCGCTTGTAAACACTGAAGCAGAAAAAAGCAGAAGTTACATTTTGAAAGCTACTGTCAAAGTTATCTGGTCTTCTTCGATTTGGTCATGTAACACAAGATTCAAGGTTAGGACTTATGCTATATAAAGAACACTGACGGATTGATTTGCAGGCTAGAGCCACAGGTCTGCCATCCTGTGTGATCGTTATTCGCATTCTGAGAGACATGTGCCAGCGTGTACCCATTTGGGGCAGCCTCAGCCAATGGGTAAGTTGTTTAGGCTATCTAACTTTGAAAGCAAAAGATGGTTGAGGATGGGAGTGTGTGAGTGCTGATGGTGGCTGCATTTTATTTTCTTAGAATGTATAATACAACAGACTATTTCACAAACATTTTGAGGTTTGTTTGGCGTGATGAAAGAGTTACTGACTTCAGATTGACTGATCAGGGTCAGCTTGGAGGAAAGTGATTCAGCATTACTAAATTAAGGTGTTGGACTTACGAGAATTTTTTCTCTGTTTGATATTATCCAGTTTGTGTTTGAAACTGGACAGGTTTTCTGTTACAATGACGCACAACCAAGTTTATATTAAAGATAAAAAGAAACTCAACAAATATGCGTAGATCCTTAACTGGCTGATCAGCAGATGGAACATACTGTGTGCTACCAGTTTTTCTGCATCGCTCTAGCCTTGTTCCTTATCACAATGGTGCTGATTTGGCCGACCGATGCTGGCAGCTTAGGCACAGATTTTGACAACACTTGGTTGTCGATACAAATGAGCTGGGAATGGGTTCATCTTGAGTTGCTTTCTGAAATAGAATCGAGTTAGAAATAAAGGGATAGCGACAAGATAAGGAAAGCTTTGATGGCCAAATCTTGTAGCTGCATTCTTGATGTTTGTGATGTTCAGCAGAACAGTTTAATTGCTTGTTGGTGCTATTTTCACACACGCACACACACACACACACACACACAACCACACACAAATCTGACATCAGACTGTCATCATGTAAAATGGATGCTCTCAGCATACTGCTTTGCAAAATAAGGAATTTATGACATGTGAGACGCTGTTGATTATAAAAATCAGAAGAGGAAAGGAACAGAGATCATGTCCGTCATATTGCTCTCATTCTCTCCTTCTCTCTCTCTCTCTCTCTCTCTCTCTCTCTCTCTCTCTCTCTCTCTCTCACACACACACACACACACACACACACACACACACACATACGCACGCACGCATGCACGCACAGTCAAAGAGAGAGTCAAAAACACACACAAGGTCAGTCAAAACTGGGTGATTACATAAATTCACTTTATCACACATATCAGATAAAACATGAAATAAGCCATCTAAATGTTGTCGATCGTTTGATTTACACACTCACACACAGTCTCTCTCTCTCTCTCTCTCTCTCTCTCTCTCTCTCTCTCTCTCTCTCTCTCTCTCTCTCAGCGCACATGTGTGTGTATGAGGGATGACCTGCCAGTATTCTGTTTGATATTTTGGAGTTTGCTACTCTTAGCATGAGATTGCTATCTTGCCCTTACAAGGAGAATGCTAGTCTTTAATGGCTAATATAAAACAGCAGTTAATTCGTTTTAGCACAACATTTGTATTTATTTTCAGGTTGATTGTTTTCTCCTAGAGATCTTTTTTTTTTCTTTTTTTTTTAAAATGATGAATATCGGTCTGGATTTCCTATTGCAAATGTTAGTGGTGTTATCTTAGACATAGTTTTTTGCTCATGTCAGAGAGTAAATGTACTCCAGACAATAGTGGGGGTTGGCAGAGGCATGTGTGTATGTGTGTGCATTTTATATGGTAAGTATATGGGACATCAAACATTTACCAAAATGACTTTTGGAAAAATGTTGATTTATACTGCAGTGGATTCTGTTGTCAATATTATGACTTGTGCCAGGAAAGGCCCCTTTAGAGCTTATAAATAGTAAGAAGTCTGCACCCTTTAACACCTCTAGGGGCCCTGCCCTTTGACCCATCCAAAGTGGCGATCCACTGGACCTCCGTAGCCTTGGTAAGACCCAAGGATTTCCACACTTTCATGCCTGAATCCTACATTTGCGTTTCTCTCTCTCTTTCTTGTATGCACGCGTGCACACACATACACACGCGCGCGTGCATGTACACACACACACACACACACACACACACACACACCTCAAGGAAAAGCTGCTTTTTTTTTTTTTCTTTTCTTTTTTTTAATTTCATTTTTGGCACATTTACAAATACATTTCATCACTACAACATGTAAAGGCTCAGCAATCGATCTAGTAACGGGGGTACAATGTGTTGAGGCACAGCAATCGATCTAGTAACAAAGGTACAATGTGTTGAGGCACAGCAATCGATCTAGTAACGGAGGTACAATGTGTTAAGGCACAGCAATCGATCTAGTAACAAAGGTACAATGTGTTAAGGCACAGCAATCGATCTAGTAACTAACGTACAATATATTCAATCAAAACATGAAATTTTTTTTTATGTCTGTGTGTGTAAAGACACACTTTACTTTACCATTATTTTATCGTGACTCCAAGGTCACGGACGACGTTAAATAGTAAACAAAACGAGTATGTAGTACTTATTAATATATATCTATATATACATACATACATACACACACACACATATATATCAGAGTTGCCTACCGTTCCTGAGCAGCCGTATTTGATCCGGATCTAAGTAAAAATATCCCCTTAGTCCGGAAAGTACGGTTATCGAAAGTATGCTCCGGAGAAAAAAAACGCCGTGGAAAATTTCGTGGGGGGGGGGGGGGGGATTTTGGCTTGCCTTCACCAAGTGTGAGTTCGAGCATGCGCAATGGGAAACGCTTTGTAAACCAAGTTTTCTGATTGGTTGACCCACTTCACTTCACTTCCCTTCAAGCTCGCTGGCTGGCCTAGGCCTAGGCCTAGTAGGTGCAGGCATTCAAGTTTCAAAATGGCCAGCAAGAGGAAGCAAAGCGATCAGTGTGGTTCGTCTGAAGATCGTTCTGAAACTCCACCACGGGATGTGAAAAAACCACGACGAATGCAGGCTTTCAAAACGGATTATTCCGAGAAGTGGCCCTGTTTAAGACCTGGACAGAAGGGGCAAACATTCGGATTTTGCTCTGTGTGCAAGTGTGACTTTTCCGTCGCTCATGGTGGAAAGGACGACTGCCGTCGGCACATCGAATCGAAAAAAACATGCCGAGTATGAGAGCAAAGCCAAGGAAGTGGGCAAATGCCTGAAAATATCGGGATTTTTCACTTTGAGTTCTTCATCCACTAACAGGCAGACGCACTTGAACTGTCTGTTCCTGACAAAATCCTGTGTTCCTGATTTCTGAGACATTTGTTCCTGATGAGCAAATTTTGGGGTAGGCATGTCTGATATATACTGACTTCCATAAAAAACGCGAAAAATTGAAAGGCTATTTTTCGGGTGAAAAGGGGGTGAATATACGATATTGAACCATTGTGGCAAGTTGTTTGGGTCCAAGACTCACGTGCAGTGAAAAAATTGTGTGAGCAACACATCATTTCCGGCATTGGAGGGTCAACAAAAATGGCAAACTGGTTGCTGCATGTGAGGCACGTGCACACCATGCAGAGCAAAGTTAACCAGCGACAAGTACGCAGGCATGCAGCCTTTATAAAGCCGTGCTACAAGGTTCAGATAACGACTTGCCGTCTGAGCGCTACTGAGATGCCAAGACTACGAGCAGAGGAACGCAATCGTGCCCTAGGCCATCTGGAGGCTGGTGTGGATGCCAGGCAGGTCGCCAACATCTTTAACATCCACATCTCAACCATCTATCATCTGCAGCACCGCATGTGAGTCACTGGTACCACTGATGATCGTCCCCGGCCAGGCCGTCCTCGGGTCACCACACCAAGAGAGGATCGCCATTTTGTTCGAACCCATCTGCGGGACAGGCGGCAAACAGCCGCTAACACTGCTCGACAGGTGCCTGGGAATCTCCAGCAACGAATCAGCCTCAACACTGTGCGGCGGCGTCTTCAGGAGAACGGGCTGGCATGTAGGCGTCCTCACAGAGGTCCGGTACAGACACCAAGACACCGGCAGGACAGGCTGCAGTGGGCACAAGCCCGAATCAACTGGCGCAGGCAGCAGTGGGGACGTATACTGTTCTCAGATGAGAGCCGTTTTTGTATTGACATGGCTGACGGTCGTGTCAGAATATGGCGTCGACCTGGTGAACGCTATGTTGACTCCTGTGTGGTAGAGCGGAACCCCTGGGGAGGCCCGAACGTTATGATATGGGGTGCAGTTGACATTAACCACGCCATAGGACCAGTCATCTTTCAGAACATTGGTCCTGGTCGCGGACAGGGTGTCAATGCACAGCGCTACATCCACCAGGTGCTCAGACCCCATGTCGTTCCTTTTTTTCGCAACACCCAAACTGGACATTCCAACAGGACAATGCAAGACCACACACAGCCAGGGCCACCCAGCAATTTCTTCAGCATAACAACGTCAATGTGCTGCCCTGGCCAGCCCTCAGTCCCGATTTAAACCCAATAGAACATTTTTGGGATGAACTTGGCAGACGGTTGGACCTCCTGCGTCCACGACCAGCAACAGCGGCTCAACTTCACCAGGCCATCGTCCATGTGTGGGCTGGTGTGCCAAGGGGACGCATCAACCATCTGGTCCACTCAATGAGCCGCAGGTGTCAAGCAGTTGTCCATGCAAATGGTGGCCACACACGGTATTAGGACTTCAAGCTGGTTTGTCACGTGACCTTGGATTTTCCACACAAAGACATATTGCTGATGACATTTTCACACATTACCGGTGTAATGAATCAAATCACGTTGAATTCTCGCTTCCACTCTGTTCAATTGTGACCAATAAAATTCGCCCCTAACCGTCAGCTTGTTTTGCTTTCGCGTTTTTTATGGAAGTCAGTATATATACATACATATGTATATATATATATACATACACACATACACATATATACACACCCACATAATATACCTACATACACACACACACATATACATACACACCCATCCATATATATGTGTGTGTGCGTGCATGCACATATATACACACACTCGCACACACACACATACATACGCACACACTTAGGTTCACATACATATAGTACATAATATGACCATTAGTCCTCTAGCAGTTTGATATATGGCGACCATTTTGTTCAGTAAGTAACATGATTCATCTCCATCAAAGACATATACTTCTCCATTTTATATCTATAATCCAGCTCCTTCAAAAACATGTTTACATAAGGTTTTGTTTAAAAAGCTGCTTTTGATAAAGATGAAATTTCCTGTTTCCGCTATGAAATATGTTGGATTTAGGTGAACCGAGATTTTGGACATATTGATATCCAAGATAACACTCCTGAATACAGTTAAGAAGGGGAGGGGGAATACTTTGTTCTTGTAGAGAGCAACTTGAATCTCGGTCTTAGAAACCAGTTTCAGTTAGAAATTGATGCAGTTACACGGTATACATTCAGATCAGTTTGTGTGCATTCTCTTGCATGTACCTGTAAGGATGCCAGGGCTCTTCCTGTTCAGATAGCTTCCCTACCGTATAGTATTTCAGTGCAAGTAACCTTCTCTTTTCTGTCATTCTCGTTGCTGGGTTGTTGTTTTTGTGTGTGTGTGTGTGTGTGTGTTTTAAATGTTGGTCTTTCATTACTGGTGCAGACCGTTCTCCTGACTTTGTTGTGGAAACTATTTTACTTTTCTTTCTTTACATTCCAGGTAGGTTTTTTTTCCTTCTCATGTTTAGGTGCACGATCTGCAGTGTCTACCCCCATGGCATTTTTGTTGATATGTAACTGTCCAAACAATGCCTTATCCCCACTTGGCGTGGAATATTGCCAGACATCAGGATCTTCCTAAAGAAAAAACAAATCGGGACAGTGGAGAACTAGCTGGCCTCTATGACACCAAGCCTGCTGAAGTGATCGCATTTAGTGAGCTCACAACATTGTGCCCTGGTCAAGTGAGCTCAGTTTTTTCCTTTTCCTTAGAGAAGGAACATGCCTCTCTTGACTCTTAGTCCTGAGTGTTCATTACACTTGCGTTATGGATTCCCAGAAGCGTTTTTCGAGTTGGCTATTGCTTCAGAGGAAGAAAATACTCCGTATTGGTTCCACAGCAAGAGAATGCTGGAAAGTTGCTGTAACAACAATTGTCAACTTCACTAAGCACCCTGGTGTCTGCCAGGTTGACCCGAGTTCTGCGTCTCCAAGGACATCTCAGATTTGTTCCGCATATCAAAAATCCTACTCTATCCTTGATTCACATGAGACCTGAGTCATCTGTCAGGGGGGTGTGTTCTCCATTTGCACCGTGTAGCTTGTGCAGAAGCTGGTCAGGTGCTGCGTGGCGTACAGTGTTTGAATTCGATTGTTGCATAACTACACTTCCAGACTGACTTTGGCAATGGTTAATCAAATCTTGTGTTAATACCATGCCTAATTTATTTGTGTTCCAGAGGCGGCCGTAAAGACGAAAGTCTTGTGCCGCTTACACTCAAGCCACTCGTTTTATACCCATTCTTATCTTTTAAAAGGTGAAGAAGCTCCGTGGTGCATTCCATGTCATGCATGTTCCACTCACAGTGAAACATATTCTTTTAGATTGTTTAGACTTGCACGATGTGAGACATAAACACTAATGGCGCCAAGCTCTTGGTTGGAAAATTGTGCAGACATTTCTCGCGAGCTTGTGCTAAGATGGGTAGTTTCAGGTTAACTTGATTCCACCACCCTTTTTGTTATTCAGGCATTGGTGTGAACAGGTGCAGATGAAGAAAAAGATTTTTTTTTTACTGCCAAGAGTAACTTCATGATATAGTTACCTGTCCAAACACTAGGACACCGTCTTTCTGCCCACTTGGTCGGAAAAGGGTAAAAACTAACTCATTCAGCCAGGCTGCAAGGGAGATCACATGAGTGAACTTGGTGGGACTGAATAGAGTTTGGCTCCTTGCTTTTCTTTTTTTTTTTCTTTTTTTTTCTTTTTTGTTGAGATATACTTTTTATATGTACAGGCTTTAGAGCTTCTGGTGGAAAAGTGCATCAGCAGTGGCGGGCCCAGCATGAATCCTGGTGATGCTTTGCGACGTGTGTTTGAATGCATTGCTTCTGGCCTCATCCTGCCAGGTAAAACATTATCTTTTTCTGATGGTTATTCTTGAAAGTGTCGGCAAAAGAACAAAAAGATGATATGTAGATGACATGAAAATATTTTAGATTATTTTCTTGATTCGGTTTGTGGAAGGGGGAGGGTTAGATGGAGGGTATTTTATTTGATGTGGAGAATTTTATGACAAGTATCAATGCAAGTAATGGGTTTGTTCATCACTAGATTATTCTTTGGTTGTTGAATAGGATGCTTCTCAATGCAAATAATGATGGATTTGTTCATCGCTAGATAATTGTTTGGTTGTTGAATCGTATGCTTCAAGATTGCGAGTTTAAGTGGGGACTACAAGATAGAGAGTTAAGTGAAGACTGCAAGATGGCAAGTTAGGAAGGGACTACAAGATGGCAGGTTAGGAAGGGACTACAAGATGGCAGGTTAGGAAGGGACTACAAGATGGCAAGTTAGGAAGGGACTACAAGATGGCAGGTTAGGAAGGGACTACAAGATGGCAAGTGAGGAAGGGACTACAAGATGGCAGGTTAGGAAGGGACTACAAGATGGCAGGTTAGGAAGGGACTACAAGATGGCAGGTTAGGAAGGGACTACAAGATGGCAAGTGAGGAAGGGACTACAAGATGGCAAGTTAGGAAGGGACTACAAGATGGCAAGTTAGGAAGGGACTACAAGATGGCAGGTTAGGAGGGGACTACAAGATGGCAAGTGAGGTGGGGACTACAAGATGGCAAGTGAGGTGGGGACTACACAATGGCAAGTGAGGTGGGGACTACAAGATGGCAAGTGAGGAGGGGACTACAAGATGGCAAGTGAGGTGGGGACTACAAGATGGCAAGTGAGGAGGGGACTACAAGATGGCAAGTGAGGTGGGGACTACACAATGGCAAGTGAGGAGGGGACTACAAGATGGCAAGTGAGGTGGGGACTACACAATGGCAAGTGAGGAAGGGACTACAAGATGGCAAGTTAGGTGGGGACTACACAATGGCAAGTGAGGTGGGGACTACACAATGGCAAGTGAGGTGGGGACTACAAGATGGCAGGTTAGGAGGGGACTACAAGATGGCAGGTTAGGAGGGGACTACAAGATGGCAAGTGAGGAGGGGACTACAAGATGGCAAGTGAGGTGGGGACTACAAGATGGCAAGTGAGGAGGGGACTACAAGATGGCAAGTGAGTGGGGACCACAGGATTGCAAGTGAGGTGGGGACCACAAGATGGCAAGTGAGGTGGGGACCACAAGATGGCAAGTGAGGTGGGGACCACAAGATGGCAAGTGAGTGGGGACCACAGGATTGCAAGTGAGGTGGGGACCACAGGATTGCAAGTGAGGTGGGGACTACAAGATGGCAAGTGAGGTGGGGACTACAAGATGGCAAGTGAGGTGGGGACCACAGGATTGCAAGTGAGGTGGGGACTACAAGATGGCAAGTGAGGTGGGGACTACAAGATGGCAAGTGAGGTGGGGACCACAGGATTGCAAGTGAGGTGGGGACTACAAGATGGCAAGTGAGGTGGGGACTACAAGATGGCAAGTGAGGTGGGGACTACAAGATGGCAAGTGAGGTGGGGACCACAGGATTGCAAGTGAGGTGGGGACCACAAGATGGCAAGTTAGGTGGGGACTACAAGATGGCAAGTGAGGTGGGGACTACAAGATGGCAAGTTAGGTGGGGACTACAAGATGGCAAGTGAGGTGGGGACTACAAGATGGCAAGTGAGGTGGGGACCACAGGATTGCAAGTGAGGTGGGGACTACAAGATGGCAAGTTAGGTGGGGACTACAAGATGGCAAGTGAGGTGGAGACTACAAGATGGCAAGTGAGGTGGAGACTACAAGATGGCAAGTGAGGTGGGGACTACAAGATGGCAAGTGAGGTGGGGACTACAAGATGGCAAGTGAGGTGGAGACTACAAGATGGCAAGTGAGGTGGGGACTACAAGATGGCAAGTGAGGAGGGGACTACAAGATGGCAAGTGAGGTGGGGACTACAAGATGGCAAGTGAGGACAGGACTACAAGATGGCAAGTGAGGACAGGACTACAAGATGGCAAGTGAGGTGGGGACTACAAGATGGCAAGTGAGGTGGGGACTACAAGATGGCAAGTGAGGTGGGGACTACACAATGGCAAGTGAGGAGGGGACTACAAGATGGCAAGTGAGGAGGGGACTACAAGATGGCAAGGAGGAGGGGACTACAAGATGGCAGGTGAGGAGGGGACTACAAGATGGCAAGTGAGGAGGGGACTACAAGATGGCAAGGAGGAGGGGACTACAAGATCGCAAGGGAGTGGGGAGTACAAGATGGCAGATGAGGTGGGGACTTCAAGATGGCAGATGAGGTGGGGACCACAAGATGGCAAATGAGGTGGGGACCACAAAATGGCAAATGAGGTGGGGACCACAAGATGGCAGATGAGGTGGGGATCACAAGATGGCAAATGAGGTGGGGACCACAAGATGGCAAGTGAGGAGGGGACTGCAAGATTGCAAGTGAGGAGGGGACTGCAAGATTGCAAGTTAGGTATGAAATGTTATTTGGGGGGAAAAAAAGGACAATTCTCTTGTTTTCTTTTGTTTTATTTGTGTGTGTGTGTTGGAAGTATTAATTTTTAAAGCAGACCAGAGGCATGTAAACATGAACTGTAGGATCTGTAATTAGAGGAAAATATCAGTATCTGGACGTCTTCCTATATGTGTGATTTGTGTACACCTACCATGAGATAAAATTGTGCAGTATTTTCCAAAGGGTAAATGTTGTTTAGGTGGTCCTGACCTCTACGATCCATGTGAAAAGGAACCCACCAATACATTGGCATCCCTGACCAATCAGATGCGAGAGGATCTTACTGTTTCCGCCCAGGTACATTACATGCTGTTGAAACTCCATATCACTTGTACAGGGTTTGGAAGTGGGGAAACGTGTGTGTTTTTTGGGGGGGGGGGGGGGAAACGTGTGTGTTTTTGGGGGGGGGGGGGGGGGGGGGGGGGGGGGGGGGGGGGGGGGTTTGTTGGTTTTTTTTGTGTGTTTTTTTTAATGTCTTTTTTTTTGTGGTCTGTTTTTAAGTTTGCTAAAAAGTAAAGTGAGTCAGGAAGAATATTCTGATACTTGAACTGGTGCACTCTATTACTGTTTTGTGGTGGGACCTAGGATGAAGTAGTGCACATGGGATTGCTGGTCAGCATTTACCAGACCTGTTTACCCTCTCAAATTTGGCTTTATTTTGTTACTTTATCATGCCTTACTGTGCTGTGTCGTAAACAGGCTTACCAAGAATTTTCAATATCATGGACCTAAATTTGATCAATTTGCATCCATTAGTTGGTATTTGTAGTCAAGAGACTTTTTTTTCCTAAATTAGGGGCCATTTTCCAGTCCGTTTAATATTTGTCATGCAAACATTTCCTAAGATCTCTCTGAATTCATTTGAGTGGGAAAAAAGCTACCTCAGAACTTGAAGTCCATTGAAACAACATTTTTAACAGACAGCACATACACATGGCATCTGATTCCTATGATTAAGCAGTTATAGGTATTTCGTGTAAATGAATGGAGCAACATGATTTTATTCTAAGTTTTGATACATCACCAGGAAGGAAAAAAAAAGGGGGGGGGGGGGGGGGGGCGGGCTGCCACTCATTGGTTGTTGATATTATTAATTTTCACTTCAAAAGAAAACTTTTAGTGGTAAACAGGTCTGGTTTGCATTTCATTGAACAAAGGCTGACAGTCTTATCCTATTTCGCTTGCAGCTTCACACTGCATGCTGGTAGCATGCCTCAGATTTTCAGCTTGCCAGGACAGGAACAGTACAGTATTCAAAGCGTGCAGTGGCAGACTTCTATAGTATCCACAGAGAGTTCAAAGTATTAAATCATACTATGTTTTTACTCACTTGTTCAGCAAACTGAAAAAACAGATTGAATTAATGGCTGATTTCCGCATTCCTGGCTTTTTATGGAAATACTAAGCTGTACATGGCTTTGGTCCTGACACCCCCCCCCCCCCCACCCCCCAGTCCTTTGTGTATTGCTTTGTAACAGGCTTGTCATATTTAGGGGGGGGGAATGTTAAACTGACAAAATGATTCATTCCCTGTAATAATTTGACTGCTAAATTAAAGGTTTCAGTGCTGTGATGTTGTTGTTGTTGGATTTTACCTGTTGTAACCTGTATTTCAGCATGCTCTGCGGCTGCTGGCTTTCCGTCAGATTCATAAGGTGTTGGCTATGGAACCCTTGCTCCACCCCGCTTCAGTCGTCAGAGCTTCAACAACCCTCGTAAACGAAAACATACCGGTTCAAGTGAAAATGTGGAACAAGGTAATTTTGTGTTTGTACAACGTTTGTGTTGTGTTGTTTTGAAACAAAAGGAATTTTTACTACTAAACAAGACTTCACGTACAGGTTATAACCTGTGCAAAAGTCCATGATGCACAGTGAATAAATCACTAAACGAGAAAATGTACCTCAATCAAGACAGCATTGAAACTCTGTGTGGGCGGAGTGGGGAGGTGGTAGTCTGGCAGTGCCTGCAGGGTGGGGAATGCTTATGGTGTTGCAGGTGGTGTTGCCGCTTTCTCCATATCCATCCAAACATTTTCTTCGTTGTAGTTCCATATTTTATTTACAGGCAAGGCACAACCTCACGAGGGGTGAACTAGATACTTCTAATAATAAATAGAACCATTTTTAAAAAAAGGAGGGGAAAAAAAAGAATGATGGTCGGCTAAATGTGCAGAAATTTATACAAAACCAACTACTGACTGAACAAGCACAACGCAACTACCAGTAAAACTGATCAGTCACATGGGGGGGGGGGGGGGGGGGGGGGGGGCAAGTCAAGGTAGAGGAGAGAAAAAGTACAGGCAAGATATATGACTGGGCCTACTCAATGCTCCAGAGGTGATTCTAGAGCGCGGAATTAGCGAAATACCGCTTAAAAAAATCGAAAGACGCAAAACCGTAAGCCCAGCGCGGCCGCTGCTCCGCACACAAACAAGAAATGCCGCGCTCGCCAGTCGTGACTGCGCTAATTTTTTTTCACTCCCTTGCCTTTTTAATCTCGCGTCCGCTTGGCCTAGTAATCTACCGAGCGAACCAAGCGAAGCTGTCATCGAGCTATCAGCTATGTCAAGGTCAGCATTGTGCGCATGAGCAGTAGGAACTGAATGTAAACGCATGTCTGTATAGTCAACTGCGATTGGTTGGAAAGTTTGCTTTCAGCCAATCACAGCTTGCGGTACGGCAGCCCTGCGTTTCTGCCTGAGGTTCCATCATGGCGAAACGAGGCACGTTGTTGGATTTTTCTTTTACCGAGGGGCGAAGAAATCGAAGAGAGGAGGAGAGGCAGATGATTCTTTGGATGTACAAAGCGAGTGTTCGACCGTCACTGAGCAGCCGCCTAGTTATCCTTCAACGAGTGCCAGTGCCGACAGTGGAGATGTAGATACGCGATCGCAATCAGACTGTCAGTCGGACCGGGTAAGTTCTGTTTCGTCATGCGAGCGGGAATCGGAGCCTGTGTCAAGTTTCTGTGATCATGATGGTGGTTCGGGATTTTCGTCATCAAAACCAGACAGTGTTGTGTCTGCAAGCGACATGCCTGAGACTGCAGTCTACTGTTTTGTCACTCTCTCAGTCTGGCATGGACTCATTCACTTAACACATGTAAATGTAAAAACTAAATGATTAAATCAACGAATCATTGAATGTGGTTGTCTGCATTAATCCTCTGAATGATTACTAATACTATGATTTAACAATTTATAACACTAGTAGTACCTGCCGTTGAAAATTATAGAAATTATATAGTTAAAATTTAGGCCCCCCTGGGGGGCCCCCTTTTTTACACTGAGGGGGCCCTTGGGCCCCCTTTTTTGGAATCCTAGAATCACCTCTGATGCTCATTACGTCTGCAGGCAGCTAGTCCCTACAATGTTCACATCCTAGAGTAACATGATCAGACTCTTCAAGCCACTATCCAGATCAGCTATTCCAGCACAAGCACAGCATGTGGCTCATCACAAATATATCTTTTCATAACGCAGCACCAGGGTTCTTGCATGCAAAGTACTCACTCCTTACTAATGACTAATTTTCTCACAGACTGTCATACAGTAACAAGGATCATCTAGTGCTCCCTTTTCCTTCTAAGCATCAGAAAAAAATATATCTTTATCATTATAGTCTAACTTCTTTATGACTGTAAACATTCCAAGTGACGTGCACAGTTACTGTCTCTGCATACGGAAATCCATGCTCATAGGTCTGTCATGATCTGTACTTATCAGCTGATCAATATGCATTTGCACTTGTGATTTATGATAAATATTTCTTGCGATAGCCATCCTAGGATAACTAGCTAAAGTCATAGACACAAGCGACATAAACCACTACAATGATGCTCATAATGCATGACACATGATTCAGTCAGTGAACTATTACATTTTTGAAACCATTTAGCACCAGATCTAACATTCCAATAATAGCAGAACTTAACAGAAATAGCAGACCTGACTACTGCTACGATTCGGCCGTAGCAACTACGTATTTGAGGGGTCTGCTACGGAGCTGCTACGGAGCTACGACGAGCGATAATTTTGCTACGTTTTTTTCAAAGTTAAAGTCGATCATGGCGTTTTAGTAGATTTTGCACTTAGTGAGTAGAGCAGTTCCGTTAGACGCGAGTGTTGAGCGGACTCGGTTTTCCTGTTCCTATCGCGCATGCGTGCAAGTCATTCAGTCTCTTCGAATCGATAATGGCGGCACCGGCGAGCAAAAGCGATTGTGAGAAGATTTCAACACCTCCACGACCTGGTGAAAGACGGTGTCTCGAGGGAAGTGAAAGCGGGCCGAGCAAATGTAAACGTAAAAGAGTTCATGCGGCAGAGCAGACGTTTAGGCAAAGTTACACGGAAGAATGGCCATGCATAGTGAAAAGTCATAATGGCGATCCACACTATACCTACTGTAATTTGTGTAAAGTTCAGATCTCGGTGAAACACGGGGGCAGGAATGATGTCTTCAACCACGTAGAGACGAACAAACACAAATCCAACAATTGTGAAACAGAACAAAGCTATTGGATCGTACTTTGTTTGAAACTTGGCCGAGGTAGTGGCTACTGGTTAGAGGGTCTTGCTACTGGAAACAGAAGTCTGTGCTACTGGAAATGGTTTGCTGATGTTGTCAGGTCTGAAATAGAATAATTCGTCGGACTGAACAATGGGGAATAATGTAATCAGATATGAAATGCAATGAAAGAAGGTTCAAAAGCATGAATAGCAGTCGATGTCAAAAAAACACAAATAAGAGGAGGTGTTTAAGGTTATGTGCCTTCATTCGACTGTCAAAAAAACACAAAGAAGAGGAGGGGTTTAAGGTTATGTGCCTTCATTCTTGGTCATCAATAGGCTTTAATTAGCTCTCGCACTCCCTTAAATTTTTACAAGTGAAAATCCTGGTTAACAGCATCAGAACACGCCAAGAAAAGACAAGGCACTAGTGGTAGACACAGAACTTCATATTATTGATGTGTCTTGCCGGTATTCAATTCGTTCTCAAAATAGAGCTGAAAAATACACAAACTTTTTACAGACTGAAGGTTCAGTTGGACTAAATTTCCAAACTCAACATATACCGGAGACTGCTTATCATAGTAAAAACAGACACTTGCATTTAACTGTGCCTTTGTTGACAGGGTATGGCTTGCTAGCTTCGACCATAAAAGCTGTGGTTCAGACCAGTTTCCTGTGTATCTCCAAGTGTCTAGCATGTTCCACTAGTCAGTCTTAGAATTCTTATGGGAAACAGAGTTCACTTCCAACAACCACAAAATCCTTTTTTTTCCCTTCTAGAGAGCACAGAATGAGATTTCCACCCTTTTTTTCTTCTTTTTTTATAAATGGGACTGCATAATCGTCAAACTTACACCCTTCTACTAGCCAAAAGTAGTTTTTACAGATTTGTTTTTAACTTTAAGGTCTTGGAAAGACTATTTCGAGTTCCCCAAATTTTCACAGATGTTCAGTAACCTTAAGGACCCTGCATTAGTGCAAAAACAGTTAAATGATGCATGAAATGATACATGATCCTAAGACCAGATATGCCAGGTAGAGCACCCATTGATGAGCTAGACCATTGTGGTGTATCACAGTCAGTGTTAAAACAAGTCAGAAGTTGCTGCTAAGACATTAGCCTTTTATCATTGAATTGTTAACAAATAATGGTACAAGTCATATCATGCTTCCACAGAAGAAGTAAAGAAATTGCATCAACCTGAATTAGCTTCTCTATCAATAAAGAGGTTACCGGTGTTTTCTAAAGTTCATTCTTTTGGTTATTTCAATTATGTATGCATCGTACTTTATCTTTTGAAAACTACAATGATTCCATCTGAAAAAGATAGTGTTCTATTCTGTTTATTACCATTGTTATTTTCAGCAAAGGTGGAGTTAAGCTGCCACCCGCACCCTCCTCCACCTGCTTTTGAGATAATTATGTACTATGCAACTGTCACTTTGGGCAGTGGTTGAACTGCAGCGGCATGTATCTCACCTTCCCAGTCGGTTATCTGTCAGCTCATGAGATAAAGATGATCCTGCATTTTCACCAGCAGATGGGCTATTTGACCCCTAATACTTGAAACCTGAAGCTCTGTGCTCAGTGCATTGGATGATAGAGATGCAGGAGACAAGATGACAATTGAATGTTGAATCTGTGTGTGTGTGTGTGCGAAAGTTTTGATGTAAAACATGTCAACATTGAGATTGTGTTTCAGGTACAGAGAAGAAGGAAAAGAAAGAGGGAGAGGAAGCAGCAGAGGCGGGTGCTACACAGAAATAGATCTTTGCCCCAGTGTGTGGACTGGACAGACGATTCTTAGTGAAAGATACAGACCAAGCACATCTTCACCATTGTGTTCCTGATCTTTTGTATTTGTGACAGCTCTTGTTTCAGACTGTGTCTCTTCAATATTGGTGATGTCTCCATTGCTTTTTGTCAATACTTGCCAAACATGAACAGATTCTTTCACCAGTTTGAACACTTCTCAAAGAGACTGTTGAGGATGGCCATGAACTTACCTCTTGGAACAGTGATATGCAAGCTCACTCTTTTGATGGGGGGACCATTACTGCTACAGTCAGTGTTGTACTGATGTATGTATTTGGAGGGAAAAAAAGAAAGAAACGAGAAAGACTGAATAAAACCAGTTTGTTGTCAGATTAATGTTATTTGCACTGGTATAGTTGCAATGAGAATAAACTGAAGAATGTAAAAAAAAAAATAAAAAAGAAATACTGACTGAATAAAACCAGTTTGTTGTCAGATTAATTTTATATTGCACTGGTATAGTTTCAATGAGAATAAACTGAACATTATTTCAGGTCATAGAAACTGAATTAACTGTAATGCTAGATCAAAAAGCGAAATGTTTTGATGTCTGTAAAATTATGAATTAATGTATATATCACAAGACCTGCAAATTAAAATTCCACATAAGGGTAAGGGGGTGGTTTCCTTATTTCATTAAAACTAGTCTGTTTCTTGTCATTGAGGACATGCATTTCCACAACCAAAATGGACTTGGGATATTTAAAAAATCATTCATTCCAGTGTCTTGAGAGATAAATTAATTGACAAAAAAAGACAAAGTCTAATGTTATATCGCATAAACAGTAGGTTTTTTTTTTAAAACTGACATCTTGTATTATCTTTGAAACTTTGAAATCTCAGAATTTTTAAAATCTCAGGTGTGTGGTATGTGTGGTGGGCGGTTGTTTGGTATTGTTGCAGTTTGTTTTTGTTACTTTGTTTTTTTCCCCTTTGTTTTTTTTTCCCTTGTAGCTTTAATCTTTTTCTCTTGATTTAGCACTGTGATTGTATTTAGTAGTGATTGGGAGGGGTAGCAGGGGGAGTATGAAGATATGCTTATCATTTCTGTATGTGTGTGTTGCCAGTGCTTGGTATTTAACTTCATTTCAGGCATACATGATTTTAAGAACTGATCTATAGATGGCCTCTGCAGTTTGCTGGGCAGTAAACAACGGGAATTGAATTACATTTTGTTAGTTGTATAGTCTGTGAGTTGCTGATTTAGTTGTGGTCCATGCTTTTTTTCCGCTTAAAGATACTTTGTTTGGATGAGCAATGTTGAACCAGGAATGCTTTGAAGCAGACAGAAAGAAGGCAGTCATATCTCCAGTCTGTCAAGTTTGGTTATGTATGTAAGAGACGAAAAGGAATCTTATATTTACAAATACACTTCAGGGCAGAATGATACAATACTGAGGATACGGTTTCAAAATGAGTGGAATTTAAGTTTGGTATATTTGTAGGTGTGGGCAAGCGGAAATTATATTGAACATGTTCACTTAGGTATGAAGACATGGAAAGGTGACAGTCGAGGAAAGGACAGTCATGAACTATGAATAACTTTTTATTTCTCTGCAGTGCACAGTTTGAAGCTTGTTGGATGCACATTGAATTTGTTTGTCACAAAGTTGACTTCTGTCTATTTTACTTATGTTATTTTCACATTTATTATGATGTTTAAAGCCTACTTGAGTGGAGGTAAATCTCAGAGCTCAAGTGATCTGAAGAAATATTTATATTATCTGTCGTGTTCGTCAAGTCATTAAATACTGAAGATTGCTACCTGTGTTTGTGATTGTGTTTTGTAGACTACTACCTTGGGAGCTTTTAACTTGATGACGAAACTCTCAAAATAGACTGGTCATATAAATTAGTCATGTAACATTTTGGTAGCATATACAGAACTATGCCAAGCTGAATGCAAGTTATAGCAAGTTTGCTAGCTTTGGCGAAAATTTGTAGCTAAAGTATTGCGAAGATGTGCTGCACACCATCTTCACTCTTCCAGTCTAATGTGCCCTCTACTCGTTCTTTCATTCTGTGGCCAGACTCAGAGCAAGAAGTTTCTGTCAGGTTATTTGCTTTGTTTCACTGTGACACTTCACTGCTATAAGAGTGCTCAGTTGTTTCCTTCTTTATCCTTTTGAACAGGACATGTGGAATTCGATTGTTTCACTCCTAGTTCATCTTGACTATCTTTTTCTATTGACATTCATCAACCCCTTCCCCTCCACTTTCACACAATGACATGGTCATCCTTGTTCCCTCATGGAAGATGCAGGGTCCACAGAGAGTTGGGTTTATCGTATTCTTCACAACATTTGCTCATCCTCTGGCTCCCCCACCTGACAACAGTAGTGGGAATTTGACGAGACGTGGTGCGGGCCGATCCAGATCACCGGTAGATTTTTCTTCTTTAGCCATGAAGGTGGAGGATAATGTCAGATTGAAAGTCAAGGGGATTGAGGTGAATCCAACTCCAATCAAACCGAGTCCATCTTGGTTGACAGGGGAAATCTTCTGTGGAGTGAATCCAACTCAAACCAAACTGAGTCCATGAGTTGTTTGCTGTCTCAAACGTAATACAGAACAAACTTTTTGTAAAATGGGATTGTATGTATCTTTGATCCGGGAGTACAGACGTTTGCCTGAGGACAGTTCATGCTAGTCTCGACACCTGGAGGTGACCAGCAGAGCTGGCTCAGGAGTTGCCTTGCCACAATGTTTCATCTCAAGTTCGACAGCTTGCATTGGGCAAAATAAGGAAGTAACATATGGCTGTCTCCTTGCATCCAACAAACAAGGAGGCTGATCCACACTATGTTACGGCTTCTCTCTTTTGGGTTGAGAGCGCAGTTGTTCTGTCTTAATATGGAGCAGCACTTGTCAGCGCTGATGTTACTGCACTCCAAGAGAGGAGGGGAGAGAGGTCTCCCACAGCAGTACATTACCCTATGGTACATTTTATGCATGGATGACGGGAAAGGACTGTGTCGGAGGAAAACTTGTCATACAAATTTACTATGAAGACCAGGTTCACCACAGATAATGAAGTGGTGAGAGAAAGAAAGGTGGTTAACGGTGGATCTGTTCTGAACCCAGTGGTAAGAGGGTTAGTGACAGCCGTGAAAAAAAAGATTCTTCTCAACCTAACACCCAAAACCATACACACCAACATAAAAATCACTCTACGATGGAGTAAAGAACAAATTGAATTCCTTGACACTCTGGTTAAGTTAGAGAATGGCCATGTCTACACAGATCTATTCAGGAAAGATACTGATAAACAGTTGTACCTCAGGCAGGATTCTTGTCATCCCCCACATACAAAACAATCTCTAGCATATGGTTTGGATGTTACGTTGAGAAGACTGTGAAAAAGATGAGGACTATTTAAAACGCAGATCTGAATCAGTTGCTCAGACGTGGCTAAAGTAGCAAACTCACAGAAGGTCAGTTGATAACATGGATAGGAACCAACCTCTTTAGAAAAAAAGAAAACACTGAAAGAGTACCACTAGTGTTGACATTTTCAAGATTATGGCCAGATGTACAAACTGTACTAAAGAGACATGGTGAAATGCTCTATAAGTCAGAATACATGCGCAAAGTATTCCATAAACTACCGATGCCTGCATACAGACGGGATAAAAACTTTTGTGATACGTTAGTTCACCAACTGAAAGAGCAGTGAAGGGAAAAGCAGAAACTTGTGATTGTGACACCTGTTCTTCACTAGTAACTTCAACAGTGTTGAACACAAAGCAGAAATCTTCACACAATGTTGTGAGTAATGTGACATGTGCAGATAGAAATTAGACACATGCTCTGTTGTGTAAACGGTGTGATAAGACAGTTTATGTTGGTGAAACTAGACGTTTGTTGAAAGAAAGAATAGCGGAACACAGACATGATATCAAGTTCCAAAGAGAAAAGCCAATAGTGCGACATTTCCTTCAACATTCAGTAGACCTTGCTGTTGCAGTATTGGCAAAAGCTTACCGTGAAAGCGAAAGCTTCAGACTTGTTACTGAAGAGAAATGGATAAGGACATTAGATACAAGGATGCCAAATGGATGTAATGTTTGTAACAACCCTATCCAAATTTTACCTATGAACAACATTGATGATTTGCAGAAAATTTGTATTTTTTCAGATGACAGTTTTTGTATGCCATGCACCAGTCACAGACAGGACTATATTCACATTATTCTATGGGTTCATTTTCATTGTGATTTATGGAGCGTATTGTTACGTTTTTGAAGTACATTTGTTACAGTATAACTACACGCGCACACACACACACACACGCACGCACACATGCATACACACAACTTGCCCTTTTCCCTTTGTTGATGACATCACATATTATGATGTCAGAACTTGGATAACATATTTATGACGTCAATTCTTTGCTCTGACCAGTTGCCAAAGATGGACATTGCATAGTTGTATTGTTTTTGTTTTTTTCTGTTGAAAAACACCATGTGCCGAAAATTAGAAGTGTGGAATTGTGATCTTGTGTTGTCTTTTAGATCTGTAAAAATAACAAAATATTGATAAGCACCCATAGTGTAAACCAAGTTTCTGTCTCATCCAAAAAACAAAAAAGTGAAGCAACAGCAATGCATGGTAAGAGCATTTGAATTTCACGAAAAAAAGATTAAGCACCCTTCTCCTCACAAACAGTTGAAACACCCACAAAGTATGGAAAGATTCTGTCTCAAAATAAAAATAGAATAAAGAAGTACTCACAATGTAGGCAAGTCATCAACTTGTCACACACACAAAATTATTGCCCACAAAGTGTGGCAAGTCTTGAATCTCGTCACAAAAAAAGTAAGTCACCCCACAATGAACATCAAGTATTCACCTAGTATAATGTTACATATCCAAATGCAAGTATATGATGGAAGACCTGGTTCAGAGACGCAACTCTTGAACCATGAGGGACACATGACTTTCTCCTAGTTTTATTGCAGCATTTCAGTGGGCAGTTGTGAAAAGCTTGCTTCTCTCCAAGTATCCAAAGGTAGTAGCCAAGAAGTAGCCAAGAAAAAAACCTTTCTTTGAAGGATTCAACCAATTTTCCTGGCAAACCTGTCTAGACGAGCATTTCAATGACTAGGCCCATCCTTTACCCAGCTGTTATCCTTCATGGGTCTCTTTAATCAAGGGGGGCAGCACAACAAAGGAGACCAAGATAAGGCGTGACCTGTCTCTGTTGATATGTTGACCATGATATAGTCATCTGGAAACCCAGTTTTCTCATTCTCATCTGCTGAAACAAGCGCCTTATCTCTACTTGGCAAGAATTTTGCGCTAGTCACTCAAAAATAATCCATTTCTCAATGATGATAAAATGCCACAAGTCACTGGTTTTATCAGTCTTCGATTGCCAGTTGAACAACATGAAGGGACTGGCTAGACTAGTCGCATTTCTACCGGATTCAGTCAAAAATGATGGGACAGAGAGCTGTGGAAATTTCCCAACTACCCAAGTATGTCGCATCACTTCTACCACTTGCAGTTATGGAACAAAATAATGTAACGACAATTACAGATTGCAGTCTGGACATTCCAGGCATGCGTTCTTTTTGGTAAACAAAAGGCTTATTTACAACAGATAAAAATATTTCATAAACAGACTATCATTGATATGCCTTTTTTACGTCCAGTCCTTGCCCTATTCAAGATGTTATTGCAATGACATAAGGTATGCAAGAATATGGCATAACTAATATTCGATGACGATGAAGAGAGATAACCTCTTGCTTGTTTTTTGAGCTATTTGCATTCAATGGGAAGCATCATTCTGAGGTGGGGAAAGGACCGATACAAACACAGCCACACCTGTTCGCTGATGGGCACATATACATAGTGGGTACACACACACACACACACACATGCATGAACCACAGATGCATACCCACTCACTTATTTACATGCAGTAAAGGCGGTAAAAAATTTTTTTTAAAGAGGGTGAGTGCAAAAAAATCGGCAGAATAATGAAAGTCCCAGGACAACTGTAATCCCAGCAGTCTGAAACAGCTGACAAGTATTCAAGGTCAGTACAGCTATACTCTTTCTGTTAACCCTTTCAACACGGTACGCACTGATCACCAACAAAATACCGACTGAATACAGTTGCCATTAAGCACCATCACTGGCAACTGCTATTGGTTACTATCTGCAACAGAGACAGGAGAATGAACAAACATCACAAACTCATTATTAGACACCAGAAAAACCAATTTGTAATGAATTGAGGTAATTTTCCCTGATTTTCTTTTGAAGTCTTTGTACAGTAAATGTGTGATTTGTAAGCAATTTTGCACATGCCAGAAAGAGTAGCTGCCACCTTATAATATTACGTACACGCAAGTTTTACAGCCAGGTTGGAGGTCGATCTATTGCTGATGGCAATCCATTTTAAATATAAAGGCATCATCGTTATGCATTTTGAAACTGTAAAGAATCACTTAACACATTGGTATGCACTGTAAAAGAAAAAAAACACATCAGAAATGGAATATGATACTGCTTGGCGAGTTTAAGATGTATTATTGTTTTTGTCGGTCATTTTAGTATTTTTAAGTATACTTGTGTAACACTTTGTATTCCAAGTAAAGAATAAGGACGATTGAGCACCATCTGAGCAAGGACTGTTCAAAATCGGTAACCGCATATACACAGCAAACTGTCGGTGGTATTCAATTTTGTTTATGAGGAAAATATTCTTCAAGACTTCAATTCCACGTTCATGACCTTTACATTTTTGTGATATTTTTAACAAGGAATGGCAAGGAAAGTCATCAGTATTTATTGTTCTGCCAACTTCACCTATGTTTAAGTACACCACGACATGATACCCCCCCCCCTCCTCCCTCCCGCATCAGAAAAGTGTTGATTACATCAGGGAGCTAGATCCACGTCCCTGATTACGTACTGGCTTAGTCACACGTATGAATTCTTAAAGAAAACAAAAATAATCGAATATAGAGTTTTGCCGTAATCTGCTATTGTGGACAGTGGCCTGTTTGGTCCAAAAGTATCAAAGATCAAGGTCACACCAATCAAACCATGGCTGAGGCAGACATAGCTGTCATCGGCGGAGGCATTGTCGGCTGCTCTGTTTTCTTCGAGCTTGATCGTCTGGGTTTCAGCTGCGTACTGCTGGAGAAAAATGATAGTCTCATGTCCGAAGCTAGCAGTGGAAACAGGTATTTTTTTTCTCGTTCCTTGAATTGGCGCATGCGCATGAAATCATAGTAGCAGCCATTTTGTCGTCTGTTCAAAACGAAAGTTAACTTCCAATTTTTTTTTCCAGAACTCGTTTTCCCAGCCCTTTCTTTCGTAGTAACACGTCCATTTTGGGACATTGTTTTCACAGAGCGGTGGTTGGCGCATGGGAAAAAATGTTGCAACGTTTTTATTAGGAAACTGCGCTATAAAGATCACAAGTAAGATAATCGTATCACTTCCTCATACCACCTTGGCTTAAGGCCGTGACTAGAACACCAAGGCTACATCAAAATGTTGTTATCCTCTGCATAGTTATGCGGGGAT
Organism: Conus ventricosus; assembly: GCA_018398815.1. NCBI lineage: Eukaryota > Metazoa > Mollusca > Gastropoda > Neogastropoda > Conidae > Conus > Conus ventricosus. The sequence continues at coordinate 22,626,285 of CM031608.1, forward strand.
TGTCATCAGTTGTGACAAGCTCCTAGCATAACACTATCAGTCTCCAAAATCCCTGAAGTCAGAGTGTGGCTGCCCACGTGGCGGGGTAATCAAAAACGGTCACACACGTAATGTTCTCTTCTTCTTCCTCTTCCTAAAATACTGGTTCACTCAAAAACGAGTAGGTCACCAGCGCGCATGTTAAAAAGTAAAATAAAATAACATAAAACAGTGCGACTCAGACTGTTGGCCCCTGGAGCAAATTTGGCAACAAGGGGTCGCACTCGATATTCAAGAAGTTAAAAGCAATGGCCAAATTCAGGCCCAGGTAATAGGGTCTAGTAAAATATCTGGGGAAGTAAAAATAGAAAATCGTCAATATGCAGATCTCAAAACTGTCGAATCAATCTGTTTTTTGAATGAGATTGCACCCGTGGCAATCTTGATGGCACCCGGCAGTGAGTTCCACAGCCGTACAGAACTGGGATAAAAAGAATGTAAGTGGCTGTCAATATTTGATGCAGGTATGGTATAACATTGCCCGCCACTCCTGGTGCTACTTTTATTCAATACTAGTTGTTCCATTGGAATATCAATTACTTTAGCTCTGCCTTTGAAAAAGGTGTTAAGTTTAATAAAAGCTCTTCTCTCTTCTAAGGGTTTCCATTCTAATTTCCTCATGTTCTTCCTAGTATTCCCCTTTTCTTTGATGTGGTTCCCTGTTACGAACCGTGCTGCTCTCTTCTGAATCTTTTCGAGGTTATCAATGTCCTTTAGATGGTAAGGATCCCAAACTGAGCAACCATATTCCAGTACTGGTCTAACCAGTGTTTTGTAGCAGTCGTCTTTAACCTTTTGAGGGCAGTCATTGATATTCCTGTATAAGAAAGCTAAGATGTTATTTGCTTTCTTACGTACTAAATTGTAATGTTCTTTCCATTTGAGACGACTATCTATAATCACGCCTAAATATTTTGCAGCATTAGTTTCTTTTAAAATAGTATTATGGATAGAATAATCTGATCTAATTGGTGAGCGTTTGTTACATCCCCAACTGACGCATTTGTACCATAATGTTCAAGTACTTTGGCTCTTCGGATGATCCCTGGAGTCTTTTAGCCAGGGTACGACAAGAACAACAACTTCATCATGTCCCGTACACTGATTTACCAGTGTATCCAGAGCAGCATGGCTTTTGACGCGGATGGTCATGTGAGACTTAACTCCTAGGGTATGTGCATGAAGCGACCTGAGAGATCGAGACCAGGTGGACACTATCGTCCTTGACTTCTCGAAGGCTTTCGACAAAGTTAGCCATACTCTACTTGTCCACAAACTACGTCGTTACGGTATCGTAGGCCACCCAATGCCTGGATCAAGGACTTCCTTGCAGACAGACAGCAGGCTGTGGTGGTGGAGGGAACAAGATCTGACTTTCTACCTGTAGAATCTGGTGTCCCTCAAGGCTCGGACCTAGGGCCGAGTCTTTTTCTTCTCTACATAAACGACCTTCCTGATGGCATCAAGTCGAAAGTCCGCCTATTTGCTGACGATACCATGTGCAGCAAGACCATCACGAAGAAAAAAGACGAGCGAGTGCTGCAAGAAGACCTACACTCCCATACCACCTGGGAGGAGAAGTGGTCTATGGGGTTCCATCCACAGAAGTGCTCAATGCTGAGAGTTTCTCGGAAGCGGAACAAGATTGCCCCTGTGTATGAGCGACATGGACAGAATCTCGAAAACGTCAACACCACTAAATACCTTGGTGTCAACATCCAGGACAACATGCAGTGGGAATCTCACATTGACACCATCACGAAGAAAGCCAGCAAGACCCTAGGCTTCGTCCGGCGCAACCTCAAGATTGGTTTGCCCTTGTTTGCCCGCTTCTTGAGTACGCAGCCACCGTCTGGAATCCCTACACTGCAAATGAGATTGAGGCCCTCGAGAAGATCCAACGAAGAGCAGCAAGATGGGTCTGCAATCGCCACCGCCAAACATCATGCGTCAACTCCATCCTTGACTCTCTTAACTGGCCTTCCCTGCAACAGCGTCGTAAAAAAGCTCGCTTGGAGATGTTTTATAAATTCCATCATGGACTCATCTCTGTTAACTCCACATACCTGCCCAAACCATGCTGAGCTCTAGGATCAACAATGACCAGAGCTGCAACATTCCCACCTGCACGACACAGTACAGGCAGATGACATTCTTTCCGAGGACCATACCAGAATGGAACAAGTTGCCTCAGGAGGTTGTAACAGCTGAGTCACTGGACTGCTTTAAGTCCAGGCTGACATCCCATCTTTAGAACCTGAAACACACACCCCCTTCCCCACCACCCCCAACCCTCCCCCTTACCCTCCTCCTGACCACTCTTCCCTACAACCCCCCTCCCTCCCACTGCCATCCTTCAGTCACTTTTCTACTCCTGTCTCTCCCCCCCCCCCCCCCCTTCCCCCTACTACTTATTCACCTTCACCCCACCCCATCCCCACTTCTTTTTTTTTTTTTTTTTCAAAATCCTTACAACAGCGCAATCTTCGGCAATCTCCCCAAATACAACAAAACCATCAGCAAAATGATGTTGGTCGTACAAAAGAAGAAGTATCCTGAACAGTGAAACAAACGAGAAATCCTAACGCGTCGTCATGCAAAGCTGAAGTAAGGTTGTGGTTATCATTTAAAGTTATGAAACTCGTCCATTGTTAAAGGCAAAGCCAACCTGCTGGACACATTCAGTGAAAGACTACCGTGAATGAAAGACATGTTCCTAGAAGCTTTCGCTATGAGGACATAAAACTCAACCATTCACACTTTCAGTGATGGGATCATCCACATTCGTACACAGGCTATGACACTAGGAGAACGAGTGCATTTTACACTTGGAGAAAGCGAGGGATGCACGCCTAATGAACGCATTTTTAAAGGCAGGCTCTTCTTTTCTGTGACACGATAATCACATTGTTGATTGTGGTCACAGAAGGAGATAACTTTATTTATCTAATAAACAATAGCAGCAAGTTTATTCATCTAAAAAAAAACAATAAAAAAAAGCACATCAATATTGACCTTATAATTTATTAAATAAACTTCTTACCCACCATCAACATCAGCATCATGTATTAGAAAAAAAGATCAATGAGAAAGAAAGACCTGGAGAGGGAAACAAAAGAGATGGACAACTGGTTAGAAGATGGGGACAAAAACAAAATATGGACATACATGCCAGATGCACACACACATGCATGCACGCACACACACACACACACACACACACACACACCACACACACACACACACACACCTCTAAACACGTATTCGTCCGTTTATGTATATATTTTCATATGTCATTGCCTATAGTATTCATTTGTCTTTCATTTAATGTCATCAGTCCTGAGAATAGTCTATGACCAAAACATTGACGTTTTTTTGTTGTTGTTTTTTGCTGTTTTCAAGTCTTCTGAACATCCTCAAAGATAGTTTGTATAAATGTGGACATATAAACAGCTCATATGTAATTCTCTACTAGCAGGCCTTCCCGACTACCTCACCAAAAAACTTCAGCACGTTCAAAACTGCGCAGCTAGACTAATCCTCAAAGCTCCCTTCAAAGAGCACCCTCAACTATTATTACGCAGACTTCACTGGTTGCCGGTCAAAGCTAGGGTGACATATAAAATCGCATGCCTCTGTTTCAATGCTGTTAAGTCTGGAACTCCAGCCTATCTGTCTGACCTTCTAAACTCATACTGCCCAGCTAGAACTCTTCGCTCGTCTTCTGACTCGTTGCTCCTGGTTCCTCCCAGATTCAAATGCAAAAGAAGGGGGGATCGTTCCTTCTCCTTCCTGGCTCCTAAAACTTGGAATTCTCTTCCACACGACATCAGGCACTGTGACTCTTTTCCAGTTTTTAAAAGGAAACTAAAAACTCATCTTTTTACCCGGTCATACACAGATGTCAGTTTGTGTTAGTGCGTGTGTGCGAAGGTGTGCGTGAGTGGTTGTGCGTGTCTGCTTTCCCGTGTGTGCTGTACGTATCTGCTTCCCCATGCCTGAGTATGCGGTTTGTGTGTGTGTGTGTGTGTGTGTGTGTGTGTGCGTGCGTGTTATCGTTAGTCCTTGTATTGTAAAGCGCTTAGAGCTAATCTAGGATTTGCGCTATAGAAATATTCAATATTATTATTATTATATGGCCCGACAGATACGTACAGGCTATTGTGACCCGGGGCCTTAGTCATGGCAGGATTCATAAGAGTTTGCTAGAAGCAATGGTAACTTAAAGTGATGGATAGCATCACTTGCAGTTAAGTATTCCTGCAGTGCCTCACAAAGAAATCTTGACAGCTATATCGCACAGTCTCCATGTCATCAATGTCCTATTGGTGTTGAAAGTCATGTACTGCTGCTGAATATGGACAAAAGCAGATATAGAGGCCATTGATGCACTGCTTCTAGGTAAAATCCTTGAGGATGGTGACAGAAAACTGAGTCAGTGGTTTATAGTGTGTGGCTGAGAAGTTTGTAGGGAAATTCTGACACTTTGTTGTTTCTGGTGACAGACCACTAGCACTAAGATGGTGCATTTCCCTGGGTGAACCGTCATGTCCCAGCTCTGATCTCGTTCAGCAAGCTGATAAAGGTCTGGATGTGGCTGGAACTGATCCTAGAATGCTGTGTTAAAAAAAAAATTAAAAAATCTTCCGAGCAAGCTGACATGAAAAGTTTCCCTGTGTAAGGATGATACAGTAGCTCGTTTCTTTTCATGTGATTTACAATGGTCAACTGTGTTAGCTAAGTGCATTACAAGGATATGTCTGTCTTGATATTTCTTTTCATGTGATTTACAATGGTCAACTGTGTTAGCTAAGTGCATTACAAGGATATGTCTGTCTTGATATTTCTTTTCATGTGATTTACAATGGTCAACTGTGTTAGCTAAGTGCATTACAAGGATATGTCTGTCTTGATATTTCTTTTCATGTGATTCGCAATGTTAAAGATCTGTGCCAAATCTGTTACAAGGATATGTTACAGTGTAAGTCAATCCGTTGCCCTTGGTCCATGTTTTGAAGCAATTCATCAGCAAGTTCAATGACATAGGTCGCATACCTTTTCCTTCCAACGCTGTTTTATTTTTTATTTTGAACAAAGCTCTATATTGAGCAGAAACTATTTCATGCTGAAAGTCCGCACTTCAGCCTTGAAGTCAAGATTGAAAATGTTATCAAAGTCATGTGGTAAAGAAATTTGAAATGATCTTTGTGAGATGGAGCATGAAAGAGATATATGATGCTTTCTGTTAGTATGTTGTGGCATGTAAGATGTTTCTTCATCTTTTTTTCTTTGCATTGTGTTGGAACAGGATGTGGCAGAGGTCACATGTAACACACTGGTATCAAAGGCAACCCCTTCCAACAGATTCATATTCATGGATTTAAGCTGAATATACTTGAGGTATAGAATTTGTGGGATATTATGGTAGAAAAACAATCCATATCAAGCTGTCAGTTATGCGTACTTACATAAAGTGGGATTGAAAGAGCATCACAAAAACAGGACAGTGTGCATGCATGCACAAAATTAACAAATTCTATCTTTGACATGCATTCATTTAGTAATTATTAAGATATTTCTGAGAACAGAAAGTGCCAAATGTAACTGACATTGCTGTGTCTTCTGTGTGGTTGTAGTGGGATGCTGCATACTGGTTTTGATGCCCCAGCCAACAGTCTGGAACTTCACTGCATCAAGCAATGTATGCAAAGAGTGTTTGCTACTTTGGATGAACTTGGTGTACCATACTCACAAAATGGATCAATCATGGTGGCCTGGAACGCCGATCAGGTTGTAGAAAATAAGGATTGCAAGATTCGTTTATTCTCTTTTTTCTCCACATTCTTTGTTCCCAAGTCAGAGAGAGCGGAGGAGTGTGTGTGTGTGTGCGTGCATGTGTGTATGGCTAGGTGTGGGAGGACAGGGCAGAAAGGAGGGATGCGCGTTTCACAGTTCAATTTTTTTTTTAATAACTCAAATCATTTATTTTTGTGCATTCATGTTTTGCACTTGATAACCTGAGTAAGTGATCACTGAACTGGGACAAAAGTATCTCTATCAGGTCATCATCAGTAAACAACAAATCTGTGATTTGAAAGGTATGTTTATTAGGCTATGTTTCAAGATGAAAGCATCACATGCAAAACATCATTTGACAATTTCCTGGCTTCTCACATGTTACATAGTGTTAGAATTATATATTCATACATGCATATATATATATATATATATATATATATATATATATATATATATATATATATATATATATATATATATATATATATATATATATGTTGTTTTTTCTTAAATTATTATTATCACTGACATTTGAGAAAAACGAATTCTTATAAGAGACATTTTGCATGGTTCCTAAGGTACCCAAGCTGAATGAGATTAGGACTTCCTCATTGTCGAAAGGTGTGGAGAAAGTGTTCCAGCTTCCACTTGTGGAATTGTACCAAAAGGAGCCCCACCTGAGCCGACGAGCCCAAGGGGCTCTGTGGATACCCGAGGAAAGCATCGTGGACCCCTGTTTATACGGCCTTCTTTTGGCACACCATGCACGGAAACGTGGAAACAAGGTCTGCAAATGTGTTCTGAAATTTCAGTGTATCTGTATTTGTGAAACCAGAGCTGGTATTAGAAAAGATTCATTTGATTTACGTTAGATTACACAGCATAGCTGCTCAATGTATGAGCCACCTTATACGTTAAATTAGCAGAAAAAGATGGCATCTTTCACACACTATTGCCACCAGCTCTAGAACCGGCCTAGTGACTCCTAAACTGATCGATAAAACAGTCCAGGGATAATAGTATGACTTATTGGTAATTAATAGTCATAAGGGGATGTTTCTATGCTGCTTTCGAACATCTTAAAGCACTTTACTCTGTCAGTCAGTACTTTGTCACACATCTGCGTTCCAAATGAATATGTAAATACATAAATTAAAGAGAAAAATAACACTAGCGTATATGCTTTCTGCTCTGCTCTCTAGCCCTTCTTATCCCTCCCTCCCCTCCGTCAAACACTGTCACGTAGACATGCAAACTTCTGACTATAACCTATGCACCCTCCATTGTACATACAGTCATATTTGAGATAGATGCAGATTTTTTGGGAAAAAAATTAAAATAATTCACTTCAAAGGAGTCATTTCCAATGCCTCATAACACTTAATGGAATTAGGATAAAAATTCTTTAAGTTCGGAGCAAGCAAGGATGGATGGTGCTAAGCGATTCCGATTCTCCTCATCCCCCACCCCACCAACTCCGCCCGTCCACCATACTCTATGAAATGGAGAAAAAAAAGAGGGGTGGAACTGTAGTATTAAAAGGCAATAGTTCCTGAACTAGCTGACCTTCACCTTAGTTTTGCTCGATTGATACATACTATACTACCCTTTTCATCTGTCATTCCACCTTGTGATTTGCCTTCAGCACATTATACTGCCCTTTCTTACCTTTCACTTTTTTTCAGGCTGTACACTACACTACCTTTTCTCACCCACCGTCAAGTCGTTATTTTCCCAGCAACACATTAAACCACGCTTCTCACCCATCATTCCGTGATCTTTTTTTTTTTTTCAGTCCTGTTGTACCGTGTACTGCCCCATTCACTATCCAGTCATCAGTGTTTTCTACACCATACTGCCTTTCTCAACCACCATTCTGTCACCAGTTTTCCCAGCAGTATATATTGCTTTCTCACCCATCTTTCAGGTATCAGTTGTTGTTTTTCCTGCTGTACATTTTACTGCCCTTCCCACCCACTATTCAGTCATCAGTGTTAACTGTTGTACATGATACCGCTTTGTCACCCACCATTCAGTCATCAGTGTTAACTGTTGTACATGATACCGCTTTGTCACCCACCATTCAGTCATCAGTGTTAACTGTTGTACATGACACAGCTTTGTCACCCACCATTCAGTCATCAGTGTTAACTGTTGTACATGACACCGCTTTGTCACCCACCATTCAGTCATCAGTGTTAACTGCTGTACATGACACCGCTTTGTCACCCACCATTCAGTCATCAGTGTTAACTGTTGTACATGACACCGCTTTGTCACCCACCATTCAGTCATCAGTGTTAACTGCTGTACATGACACCGCTTTGTCACCCACCATTCAGTCATCAGTGTTAACTGTTGTACATGACACCGCTTTGTCACCCACCATTCAGTCATCAGTGTTAACTGTTGTACATGACACCGCTTTGTCACCCACCATTCAGTCATCAGTGTTAACTGTTGTACATGACATCGCTTTGTCACCCACCATTCAGTCATCAGTGTTAACTGTTGTACATGACACCGCTTTGTCACCCACCATTCAGTCATCAGTGTTAACTGTTGTACATGACACCGCTTTGTCACCCACCATTCAGTCATCAGTGTTAACTGTTGTACATGACACCGCTTTGTCACCCACCATTCACTCATCAGTGTTAACTGTTGTACATGACACCGCTTTGTCACCCACCATTCAGTCATCAGTGTTAACTGTTGTACATGATACCGCTTTGTCACCCACCATTCAGTCATCAGTGTTAACTGTTGTACATGATACCGCTTTGTCACCCACCATTCAGTCATCAGTGTTAACTGTTGTACATGATACCGCTTTGTCACCCACCATTCAGTCACCAGTGTTAACTGTTGTACATGATACCGCTTTTTCACCTACCATTCAGTCATCAGTGTTAACTGTTGTACATGACACCGCTTTGTCACCCACCATTCAGTCATCAGTGTTCGCTGTTGTACATGACACCGCTTTGTCACCCACCATTCAGTCATCAGTGTTCGCTGTTGTACATGACACCGCTTTGTCACCCACCATTCAGTCATCAGTGTTCGCTGTTGTACATGACACCGCTTTGTCACCCACCATTCAGTCATCAGTGTTAGCTGTTGTACATGACAACGCTTTGTCACCCACCATTCAGTCATCAGTGTTAACTGTTGTACATGATACCGTTTTGTCACCCACCATTCAGTCATCAGTGTTAGCTGTTGTACATGACACCGCTTTGTCACCCACCATTCAGTCATCAGTGTTAACTGTTGTACATGACACCGTTTTGTCACCCACCATTCTGTCATCACTGTTAGCTGTTGTACATGACACCGCTTTGTCACCCACCATTGAGTCATCAGTGTTAGCTGTTGTACATGACACCGCTTTGTCACCCACCATTCAGTCATCACTGTTAGCTGTTGTACATGACACCGCTTTGTCACCCACCATTCAGTCATTACTTTGTTCCTGTTATACAGTGTACTGCCTTTCTCACCCACTGTTCATTCATCAGTTTTGCCAGTTGTACACTCCACCGCCCTTCTCACCCACCATGTGACATACGTTTGGATGTGCAGTCATGTTCATCCAAGCAACTCATACATACATGAACGTTTTGTATGGCTGGGTGTAGGTCACGTTCACTTTCAAATCACCCACCCATATCATACAGTTGCCCCCCCCCCCCCCTCCCCCCCAAAAAAAAAACACACGAAAAGTTGAAGAGATAAGGGAGGAGTGGAGTCATTGTTATCTAACACTACATCTCTGTCACCAAACTGCTTGTTATCACGTGAAGGTGGACAGAAAGTAACGATTTCTTTTTTAATGCCTGAAGGATCAAAGTCTCAAGCTTCTGATTGCTCTACCCACTGTCTCAGCTGCCATCCACTGTTCATTATTATGTATGTTCTTTTTTTTTTTCACACTTTCATTCCCATTCCCATCATCCAGCTTCAGTACCACATCTACCACAGCTGGGAGATGTATGTGTATGTGCTTTGAAATTTACAACAGCTTCTTGCATCAGAGAACCGACAGGTTGTTGCATCGAAGACTAACAGGTTGCTTCAGTGATGGTTGTTTCATGTAGTCTGCTAGACAGTGAAAATTTCTTCTGTTGTTTAGTGAATTTGCAAAATGTATTCACCTGTTCAGGAGACAGTAGCAGGTATGCAAGCAGTTTTTCTAAACATTGCCATTATATGTTACTTGAGAGCAATTGACAATATTTTAGACAAGTTACACTGAATGTGCTTTGGAAGCAGATGCAACTGAATACCTTGGTGATAAATACTGTATCTTTGTGTGAACTTCAGTTAAAAGATAATTTAGCATCACGCTCCTAACAGTGTCAATATGTCACCATAAAGCTGCCACATTATATATTAAATCACAGGATGACCAATACAAATTTTCTTTTCCCCTCAGATCCTGACACGGTGCCGTGTTCAACAGCATGAAATTAATGGCAGCGGTCAATCTAACCTGATGACGACCCGTGGCACAGTATCTGCCAAAGTAGTCATAAACTGTGCCGGTCTCTATGGTGACAAGGTTCAAAACCTGGCTGGCATCGACACTTTCTCGTGTGTATATCTTATCTTTTCAATTCAATTGTCTGTTGTTGCCCCATTTGTTTATTTGTCAGGATCTTTTGCTTGTTCTTGTTGGAGTGATTTTATCCTATAGAGTGCATGAAACAAGGCTGTACCGTCTGTATTTTTCATGCTCACATGTAACTGTGTCCTTCGTTACAAAGATTATATACATGTGAATTACCATTGAATGTTGTTATATTTCCATCAAAAGATTGTAATAGCTTATGTTTTTTAGTTGTTGCTTGCTTGGGTTATTAAAACATCTTATCTTCTGGGCCTACTCGTTGGCTTCACTCCCATATGGCTCATTCCAGCTACAATAAACACAGCTGTATTCAGGTAGACCTGTCTCAGTCCTGGAATGAGCAGCACACAGGGAGCTGCCTGTAGCTGATCGTCGTGAGGCAGCCAATGAGAGGACCCACAGTGCCATGCTGCAGTCACTTTGGTCGAGTTTGGTGGTGCCAGTTCTGATACACAAGACACCACTGACAAAGTATTTTTAAAAAAACATTAATTGCTTAGTCACAAAGCCAGGAAGACCGAGTGCTCCCCTTCGCAGGGTACCATATGCTAATGAGTTTGTTTTATGATGATTGCCAGGTCACGTGCATGGAAAATCAGTTATAATTATTATTATGAATACTTATATAGCGCCTATCCTCGGCAAGAGACCAAGCTCTAAGCGCATTGCAGTCCACACTCGTTTACATTGTAAATCTGTTGGTTTTTTTTTGTTTGGTTGGTTTTTGTTTGTTTGGTTTATCTTTTATTGAACTTCCTGCAACATCAAAACCAATTAACAGGTATCTTAGTTTGTTGGTGGGATTCATTTTGTTTTGATCATCAGAACTATGAATAGATGTGGTTGTTTCCTTTCGGGTACATTTTTGTTTTGATCTTCAGAACTGATTAACACTTGTCTTAGTGTGTCAGTGGGCTGAGTTACGTTATGGTTTTTGGAACTGTTTGCTGGTCAGGTGGATTCTGCATTGAGGCATACTATCTATCTAAACTGGGTATCCGTAAAGTAATTGTGATTAAATTCTGTCAATAATTTTTTTTTTCTTTAATGGGTGTCCATAACGTAATTTTGATTTAATTCTGTAATAATAGTTTTTCCATTCTTCTTTGAATTTTGATATTATTGTTGAGACCTGTCTTCCTTGTGGCAGCCACAGAACAGATTAATCTATAAAACAACAGCTGTTAATCACAATGTTTTGTCACACATAAACAGTACATGGCTTAAAATGTTTCCCAGTGATCAAAGGAAAGAAGAAAGAAAGAAAAGTACAATTACCTTTTATCATTTGGATACAAAGAAGAATGCACATGTGCGCACAAAAATGCATGCTCAAGTGTGTGTGCACAAAATGTATTTATTTTTCAATTTCTCCAATCCCCATCCCACTCCCTTTTCTCCCCACTTCTTTTGTTTCCTTGCTTGTGAATGGTTGTTTGATCACATCTACAGCATCAAACCAAGGAAGGGACAGTACACAGTCTTTGGCAAGGGAACCGGCCACCTGATCAATTCTAGCATTGTTCCTGTCCCAACAGAGAAGACAAAAGGGATCATTGTTTTCAAAACAGGTTTGTTGCTCCCAGATCATGAGGACAGTTATGTTAGAGAAATGTTATAGTGTTTGAGGTTTGTTTTTTGTTTTGTTTTCTTTAAACTTACTATCCATAGAAACAAAAATTTCAAAGTCATGTTTGAGAAAAATCAGACTAACAAAAGGGCTGAGATGAAAAAAAAAAATTTTTCCTTTCTCTCTGCATCTTTAAAGTCTTAAAAGGTCATTGCTCATGTGTATGAAAAACCTTTTGAAACAAAAATAAAGCTTTGAGAAGGATTACGATTGTTACCAGTTTAGAAGTTGGTAGATTTTGAACATAGAAAAGCATAAACATCCCACAAAGGTAAATAAATAAATAATTAAATCTTTCAGATGTTGGTAGACTCGTACCCTTACAGACTTTTGATCTAAATTCTTGCCTCATCTCTCTAAGGGCAGGGGAAACAGATCTGAATTATTACCTATTAATCCAAGAGTGATCAACAGGTGGTAGCTTCAAAACAGTCACAAAACGCCAAGTTTCAAGGTGCACCCAGTATACCCCAAGCATGACGAATTGAAGCAAGCAAAATCATAGACAAGGAAGTATCTGTGGTGGCCAAATCAATATGATAGATATACATCATATTCAGTTGATCATTATTGTCCTTTAACCATTTTGAATGTATATACAGCTTTTCGTTCCAATGAAATCCAGATTGAGACATCAATCATGAGCTGTTGGCCTTATTTTTGATGCCAATGATGAATTGTATGATTATACAAAGAGACAGTGATCGGTCTGAACATGATTGCTTCTCAAATTACTCAAATGCAAGGTCAGTAGGTCTACATCTAAACATATATTTCCTCCACAAGTTTGGTTTTATAAGCTGTTTTTAAATTTGCTCCAAATCAAGATAGTACCTTTTTTTGTAAAGCATACATTTTTTTTTTCAAATTGAGGGTTTTGTGTGTATGTGTTTTTTAAATATTGTATTGACTTTCATCTATGTCTTTTCTTTATTGTCGTTTTCTGATGCCACAGTGCACAGCAATGTCATTGTTGGCCCCACAGCAGAAGATGTACAGAGTCGTGAACGAGCGTCAGTCGATCCTCACATCACAAAACAGCTGGTGGACCAAGGCCGGGGAACCATTCCCGAGTTGACCAGTTGGTCACCAGTTGGACATTACACAGGGGTCAGATCCGCCACGCAGTTCAAAGACTACCAAATCAGAGCTTACCGTGACAGGTGAGGGAAATGGATCAGGCCTCATGTTGGGCATGCCAGTATTCTGTCTTGTGGCAGATGTCCTCCAATATCTTTTCATGCAAATCCAATCCAACCAAAACAGGCAACAGTAACCAAAATGCAAAGAGAACAGGGGAAAGAAAGGGTCTGCTTCATGAATGTTTGTGACGGGCACAAGAACCAATGTAGGTCACACAGCTTTTTTCAGAGCACATAGCATACACTGTCAAAAACTCTAAAACCTGCAAAAATCTTTTAAAAGCAATTTTGTCATTGTTGTTGGTTATTTTACTTCTTCTCATCTCTTTTGTTCACATCCAAAATATTAATGCAAAACTTGAAAGTTTTCCATGTTTATTTTTCAGTTTGGAGACACCTTACAGAAAAATAAATCCTAACGTTTTTGGCATTATCAGCACCCACATTCTTCAAAACCTGCTGGTTATTATAAAACCACTTTTTATTTAAAAAGAATTCTCATTGTGATGCATGGTCTATTTCGAATATGAAAGGTTTATATTCCATTTTCCCTGAAAATGACTAGACGAATGCAAAACTAGAAACTGCTGTAAAATCTGAAGTATTTAAGATATTGCAGTCCATTTTTTCAGTGATTCTAGTTGAAAACAGTGGCTTCAAAAAGGAATTTTACAACTGAAAGTAGTTTTATGATATATAAATATATACTTACCTGTCCAAGCAAATGCCTAAAATGTGTTGAAGCTGTCCTCCCGCACCCTAATCATGACCTTTTCCCCACTTGTACAGTGTTGCTATGACGATTGTCATTTTCATTGAATTCTGTGTCACAGATGGCTTTGGTTTCATCGTTCCCAGCAACTGGCATCCCTGAACAGCGATAAGTGTGTTGAATCAATTTTACGAACTCAATAACGACTGAGTATAGAAGATCAAGTCATGTCTCAACACTCTATTTCGGTTATATTTCACAGATTTAACACACCCAGAAATAATTTTTTAAAGCGTTGAAACTATACTGACAGTTTTTCAGGTTTATGTTTAAAATATCTGGACAAAATTTTGCTGTGCTGAACTTGTAAATTTCTGTGATCATACAATGATCATATAATGATAGAAAATTTTAAAAACTGTGAAGGGTGTATGCACTCCCATTAGAATGTTTGCCGAGTCCATCAGCAAATGCAGTGGGAAGAATTGATGATTTTTTTTCCATTAAAAAAAAAAGAAATTGCCTTAGTCAAATTCAGTGCTAGATCCTTTGCCTGTCACAAGCTCAGTCTCGTCTTTCACACAATGAGTACTGTCTTGGCTCTGCTCTCTTGTTTTGGAAAACTCAGAACTTTGCCTTGTTTCGAAACACTGTTGGAGAGAAAAGTACACGATGTATGTGAAACCAATGAATGAAGGTAAAATCATGCATGCGTTTTACCCCGGATTGAAATTCGATTAATGCTTTAAAAAGGACAAACAAACAAAAAACAAACAAAAAAAATCAGCATTCTGACAGTCATATTTTTGTTACATGACAGTGTGTGAGCAGGATTCAAGTGCTTTTGCTCCAGCACAAACCCACGAGTTAAAATCCACCACACAGTTCAACAGTTACAGGATCTGTGATTTGCATGGGATTAGACAATAAAATGGCCTCATCACCTGTAAAGTCAAGGTTTCTTTTGACGTCAAAAGAGACCTTTTTGTGTGTGTGTATGTGTGTGGTTTGTGTTTAAGATCTATCTTCATTACGCCCTTCTTTATTGTTGCCGTCTATCATACCATTATCTGGAAGAGCTTGTCTTTGCGATTTGTGGCCTTGTATCTGAATCTTCAATATATTTTAACACATTAGTATCCGTATATCTGGCTTGGCTATACATGCCGATTTGTTTTGAAATTATTTTATGTGAATCTGAACTTTTTCTTTCTTTTTCTTTCTATGTTCCCAGGATGATACTCCTGCGGACACTCCCTGTATAGACAGGCAAGGATTAATTCCATGTACCCAACAAAGGGAGTGGAGTTTTGTGTGTATGAACGGTTTTTTTATCCCACCATTAAGGCAGCCATATGCCAACTTCAGGGAAGGTGCATGCTATGTGTAACATGTCATCCATACCAACAGCCAAACTGGCCTTCCCTTCCGAAAGTTGGTAATGGGATTTGTGTGTAAGATGTTGTGCGGGCATTCACACATGGAACTTCAGTTTATAGTCTCATTCAAAGGACTGTATGGGTCAGAACCAGTGTTAACTCTGAGGGGAAAATCCCCCTGTACCGAAACAGTCCAGTAGAGATTTGAACCTTCAACCACAGGATCACCAAGATTATGAGTCCGGCGCTCTACCACTGAGCTATTCTAGCCCCCATCTTAACTTTAAAAACTCATTTTGCACTGCAGAAAAGTTTTAGACACTAATATTTCTAGGTGCGGCAGCTTTTGAAAAACAAGAGATGTAAGGCAGGACAGAACGAGTTTTGGTTTGTTTTGGGTCACGTAAGGCAGGATAGAATGAGTTTTGGTTTGTTTTGGGTCACAAGACAGAACTCATACTCACAGAAGAGAAAGGAAGTGATCTACACTCAGTTCAGTATACAGTCCATATTGTATTGTTGACATTCACAAGTCCATATCGTACTGCTGACATACGCAGTTGTAAACTTGTTTGTCCGACTCACTGAATACATGATAACTACCAATTGTGTGGCCGACACTTGTCTGAATGACATGGGAAATGTCTGCATGTAGGGCTACTGGCAGTTCTTCAGTTGGCTCTATCCAAGTAGGCAGCCCGTTGTAACAACAAGAGTGTGATTGTAAAGCACATAAAGTTTAGACCCAAACCGAGGATAGGTGCTATATAAATACTATCAACAAAACTAATAATAATAGATTTAAGTGGCATGTAGAAATGAATACATTAAATACTATCAACAAAAATAATAATAATAGATTTAAGTGGCATGTAGAAATGAATACATTATTTACACGGACCCTCTTGTTTTCTTTCCCTTTCTTCTTAGTCTTGCTTTGTGAATACAGTCATGTGTACATCTCCTACTCTTGTCTTTTTATATCTTCTCTTTTTACACCTTATTTCTTCATCTCCTTCAGTTTTCCACCCCCCCTCTCGTTCTCAGTTCCTTGTGCCTCAGTATATACATACCCTGCGGTTTCTCCATCAGTGTACCTTGCTTGACATAGCATAGTCTTCACCCTCTCACCCCGTCTTCAACTTTGCAGCCCCTAGCACCCCTTCCTCCAGTCCCTAACACTCACTCAGTTCTTCATTCTGGTGGTGTTTGCCAGAAACTGGATCACGGTTGGAGGCATCAGGTCCACAGGGGTGTCGGCATCTCTGGGAATAGCGGAGTACGTGGCAGGTCTGGTGCAGCACGATCTGAAGGCTGAACCTTCACGGAGCCGTATGAACAGTCTGGAACCGTCAGATTGGAAGCTTCTGCCCAATGGTACCCTGTCTGTTGATAGGCACTTGTATGATGTGTGTCACCCAATCACACTGTTCGGCATGACAGAGGGGAAGGACATCAGCAGGCTGTGACAAGGGAGAGTATCTTGGTCCTCGGAGCAGAGGGCGTTGCAAGTCAACATGCTGGGTTTTTAGTTTGACTGGGGTGTAATTTTTCATTGCTATAAATGAAAGGACTGTGATTTTCAATATTTTGATTTGACATGGAAATTTTTTTTTTCAGATTTGAATATGAAAGAGTTCTGAATTTTCAAAACGAAAGGAAATTAACTTTTAAATTTTCAAAAAAACATTTTTCAACAAACAAGTCTTTTGTGAATTTTACAAAATTTTCAAGCAAGTTTTTTTTCATGCATCAATATTGCGAGCTGATAAGCACTTCAATGTCTTCAAAACAGTTTTAATGCATAAACCTTTGCTAGTGATTGAAAGTTGTTTTATTCATGAATAAATCCTTACTAGTGATTGAAAGTTGATTGATTGACTGCACTTTTTCAGAACGCTTTCCACCATACTGTTGTAGACAATTGTATCAAAGCTGGCTTGATAAGAAACCTGTGTTATTGGAGGCTGTATAATGAGCTAATTTTGTCATTCATCTTGTCTCTCATATAAATCGCTTCCATTGTATTGTTTTGTTGCAAATTTAAATCAAATGAAAGATGAAGTGGAAGCAGGAAAAGGGAGCAAAGAGAGGTTACATAACTGGAAAAACTGTACAACTGAAGACTTTTGTAACTCGTTCAGAACACAAAGCCCACTTGACGTATAAGAGAGAAATTCATCAGCTCATGATGTAATGCAAGATGACTGTAATCCTGTTAACCCTTTCCCTGCCAAGTATAAAAGCCTTTCTGTATTGCTGAGTGCCGGGGCCAAATTTTGCCTTGTGTCGTAGGTTCACTCATCTGTTCACTACTCATTCATCTATTGAGATGTGTCTTTGAGTTTTTGCATGTTTTTTTCTTATACCCAGTGCCATGATGTTGTATTATAATAATTTGATTTTGCTGGTCATTAGTATGATAAAAATAAATATAATCAACTGTTTTTGTAATAAGTACCCGTAGTAGACACGGTTACAGGCGTACAAGATCGTGAAAACGACCCCGTATTAGACACGGGGCAAGCAGGGAAGACGTTAATGTTCACCGTTATTCACGATGAATGAAATGTGTCACAATGACAATCTTTCTCTCCTTGTGTGTGTATGTGGGAGCCAGAAGAGTGGATGTTAGGTTTTAGGCCTTGGTTGTAAGCAAAACCTTTCCCTATTCTCAAGTACCTATCTGTCCTCTCCCTCTCTCCATATCACAAGTAACTGTCTCACAGCAGAGCCAGGTTGAAGAGTGCCCCCCCCCCCCCCCCCCCCCTCCCCACGTAGTTCTCTCCAACGATTCAAACTTGCACAGGCATGGAAATGGAGGTAACAGTGAGGCCTTCTTCCATGTCATGCTTACATGATGTCCTCAGATCTGATTTCCCCTCTATTTCCACGCCTGGAGCAAGCTTTCACAGAGCCTTCAATGTTGGTCACTACACGAGGCTTACATTCACTTACAACAAGGATTGTCCCCACAAGTCTCAACCTACAGTTCAGTGACTACTGTCATCAGAAAAGGGTTTACACGGTGGAGTCCTTTTCATAACAGGCATTGCTGAACAGCAGGAGGTATCACCTCCAGCAACTGGTTTCCTGGTGATGTGATATTTAGTGCTTCTTACAGATTCCTGGAACTGGGACTGTTAACAGAATAAGTCTGTGTAATGTGACAAAAAGAGGCAGGGGAGAGGAGCGCCAACAAGAGAAGAGGAAAAAAAATGTTACCATTCAAGTAAACAAACATTTTATTAAAAAAAAAAATTCATTCTCTGTTCCCCCCACCCCACCCCAACCCTGTTTGATGTGTAGCGTTTAAGAAAATGATACCAATCAAGACGCTAGGTTTTCTTCAAGTAGTTCAATATGGAATTTGCCCGTTTGGCTGGACTTTTGGTGTGGCCTTTTTTCAGACCTGCACCAGCATGTCCTGGTGAGAGAACTACTTTGTGCTTCTGCATGGCCATTTCTGCAGAAACCTCTCTCTGAATCTCAAGCGGCAAGGCACAAAAGACGTCCGAGTCCACGCCTTTGGGAACAGACATCTTTGGGCAGTGTAACGAATTTGTCACAGAATTTCCTTCACTACTGGTTGTATCACGGGCCTGCGAACCTGCCGCTATCTGCTGTGAACTGTGAACAGTTCTGTCTAAAGTTTCAAGATCTTGGCTGGATGTGCGGCAGTTTTGAATGTTTTGTTGAGAAAGACCATCAGAATTCAAAGAGAAGTCTGTTTCTTCTGATGGGCAACAGTCTTTCTGCTTCGCATATTCCGTATCTTCTGGATCAGCATTTGAATACCTGCAATCCGTACTGTTTGTCTTCCGTTTAATCTCTTGATCTGCACCACGCTGTGCGGGGAAAGGTTGCATGTTTTTGAGTTCTGTGGGACGGAAAATTGCCTTCTTTGTTTGGAGACAGTTTCCGTCAAGAGTTCTTTCTTCTTCTGGTCCAGGGGTGGGAGATCTGTAAATGAAGTCTGATGTTGATGGCGACTCCACTTGCGTGATGCAACGCGAGTTCTGCGCCGGAATGGGCGACCCGAGCGTTGGAGTAGTTTTAGAGGAACTGACTTTTGGAACAGTCCGGAGAATCTCCTGCTGGATTTCCACTGGCAGCTGAACAAAGACATCAGGGTCCACGCCTTCTGGGAAAGTGATGTTCCTCGTTACGTCAGGTGAAGAGTGTCGTCGTTCAGCTAAGTCTTTGCTTGATCTAACATGCTGTTCTGTTGGGTCTATCGAGTCACCTGTCGTTTCATCCATCTTTCGTTTCTTTGCAAAGAAGGAAGCCAGACCACCTGTTCTTTTCGGATGATTTGTTGAAACATGACATTGTGCCCTGTCAGCAGCGCCCTTCGCTTTGTCTACCGTTGATTCGGGAGAATCACAAAACCTAGCATCGGGGCTTTCCTGGTGCTCTTTGGACCTTGGTGACACGACTGTTGCCGATGGCGACGTAAAGAAAGTGGTGATGTTATTGCTGGCGGGGTCCTCCAGTTTGGCGAAAGCCACGTTGATCAGAGTGAGGTGGAAATGCTGCTTGGTGTCCACCACCTTGTGAAACAGGGACATTGCCATGGAAACGAGAAGCTTTTGAGCCACTTCCAGCTGACCTGCAGACAGTGCATTCAGGAGAAATCCATTTTTAGTCATACAGTCTTGCACAGGATTCCTAACACATAAACATCAGACAAATTCTTCATTATGAAAGAGCAATAAAAGCAAGTGTGGACTTCGTTTTTGTTGAAATGAACCAAAACATCGTCATACTTAGGCGTTGTTTAACAAAACAAACAACAGACACCTGTCCATAAATCAATCATCGATAAAAGGTTAAACAAATGCCCCTGGTGCGGATGTATGATTTTTAAATCAGCGACGAGTGCCAACAGACCTCTAGATCATCAATCTTGCCGAGACAGTCCATGGCCCCATTCTGAACAGAGGACCAGGCAAGGTGCACACACAGCAGTCCTTATCAACACAGCGGCTGGTTCCGGAGCATCAAGGAACCTTGCCCTCATTCATGGAGAGGATGTGATGGCACAGATCTGATCTTCACCAAAAGCTTTTTCACACATACACATAAAAAGCCCCAAGCTTACATCGAACAGTTAGCACTTGGTGAAGTGTGACATGGGGACTGCTCTCAGCCTTTGAAGGACAGCAGCGTCCTTATACTCCTGAACAGCAGTGAAATCCTCTTGAGACAGAATGGGGCTGCCTATGTGGTAGTACACATAAACACTGGTCATGGAGTCAATTCTTCCACCCTATGACACTGTGACATGGCTTGTGTGTGTGATGTAATCAATGATCCTCACCCCACTACCCTCCCCCCCTCATCTTTCCAGCTGCTGCTTTGACAGAATGGTCAACTGCAGGGCACTAACGAAAGGAAAGAACAGACCACTGAATGATAAGAAAAATGCCCTGAGAAACTGTTACAATTGACAAACTGAGTGAAAATAAATGACTGAATTCATGACTGGTTGGCTAGAATTGACAGCAGAGACTCAAACGAGTTGCGAGTTATTTTACTATGTATAGTGCTGTTGTAATGCTTGCCAAATTCGACATTTACACTTAAGAGTCTTGAGATAATCTTGGAATATCACAAAGACGATAAAGTGAGACTTCCACAGGACAAGACGCAAGATACTGCCATGTCGTTAACCCACAGAGCATTACACTCTACAAACCAGACATTCTTATTACGTATGCCAGACTCACCAGAACTGATTCTGGCAGCGATGCCAGAGGGCAAACTACACTGTCGACTCTCTCTGTGCTGGTAGTGGTTCTCTTTGTTGGCCTTGCGCACTGTGAGCCTCAGGGTGCGGGGACAGCGTCCATCCTCTCGCATTCTGAAAATGATCCCAGCATTACAGGTTTCCCAATCACCACTGAATGTCCTGAACAGTTCCAACTTTTACAGACCACTCTGACTCTGTCGGAATGATACGAGTTTGAACAGCACAGCTTTTATCATGATATCAGGTATCTGTTGTCAAAAGGGTGGATGCCACCTTACATGGTTCAATTTACTGACATAGTTTAATAATTGTTTTAGAACTTTATTACAACTGCCATAAAAAATATGTTTGATTGTTTTAAAGTTAACATAATTAACTTTTAAATCATGTGTAGACTGTATGCTTTGGTTTTGTTGCATAAGACTGTCCATTTTTTTAAAAATCTGGCCAAAATGTTACATCTTGAGAAGATTAAAAGTATTTTTATGCCATCTTCACTGAGCTAATACCAAAGAGTGCTTCAAACTTCAAACCCAGTTTACATTCACAACATAACATCACCAATCCCAAAGAGTGCCCCATCTCAAACCCAGACACCCAACACACTGTCACCAATGCCAAAGAGTGACTCACTGCACTTCCAAACACACTCACAACATACTGTCACCTGGGTAGCAGATTTGAGATCAACTGAGAAACACGTGACATAGCATCCTTTTCACTGCTGCAACGGCGGAACGAGTCTTCAATGCTCAGCATCTGTCCCAGACACAGGAAGGATTATGCCTATCAAAGCAAATGTAGCAAGAAAAAAATCCAAAGGAGAGTAATGATGTGATGTTTAAATCAAGTGACGAGAAAACAAAGGAACTAGAGCCTGAAAAACTATAACATGTTTGCCCTAACATGTACCCCAAAAAAGAAGAAAAAATGTAAATTCATGTCAGAGCCAGAAACAAAAATAGATATTTCTAAAAAAGAAAAACTTGAACTCTCTTTTCATGAGGATGAAGATGATCTTATCATGGCTGTAGATAAAAGGTTAGGCTTCAAGGTCTGGCCTGTATCCAAAACTAATAAAACTTTAGATCAAGGCAAAAGCACGTCATTATTCAACATACACTTCAATTACTGTAAAGAAATTCACCCACCTGAGGCTTACTATAGGTCACAACGGACTGTCATCAATTCCAAATGCTAGGTTGTGGATGGTTGTTGCCAAGGCACCCCCAAATTCTTCTTCCAGATGTTTCTTCGAGAACTTCTGCAGGTCAGCGACAGTCTCTACCCCCAAAGCTTTCAGCCTCCTGCTAGTCGCTGAACCAATCCCTGGGTAACAGAAGATGTATTACTTGACACCAACACCCAAACACACGCTCTTTAGCTCAGAATAATGTCGCCATTGAAAGGGAAGAAACAAAGGGAACTGGTGAGTTAGAAACAAACTGACAGTAAAATTCTGTGTCCTTGCTGAGATGTCACAAATCCGTAAACCTGAAGCATTGGACAGATATTCAAATGCATCACTGTCTAAAACATGATTTAAAACAAACACAGCATTCCAAAGTACTTGTGAACATTTGTTAAACATAACTTTTAAAAAAAAGTCTCATATACACTTAAAGTGACACTGAGCTTTGTTCAGAGTTCTTTATAATGACATTTCAGAGTTCTTTATAATGACATTTCAGAGTTCTTTATAATGACATTTCAGAGTTCTTTATAATGACATTATAGCTTCTTCTTTGTGGATTATCTCAGTTACTTCTTTGTTGTTTGTGGATTATCTCAGTTACTTCTTTGTCACTGATTGGACTGTCTTGGGAAAGAGACAATATCGAAAAAAAAAAGGGGGAAATGAATCAAAAGACATTAATTAAATAAAAGGAAGAACCAAAAGTGTTTCTTACTGTAATTTTTCTGCTATAAAGCCCTTTGGTATGTAAACTGAACTGGACAATCTTTTTAACAATTTCAAGGAAAAAAAAGGAGAAAAGCTCAAATTATCAGGGATTTGTTGATTAGCCATGAGGAAATAACAATGAAAACAACTAAAAAGAGCTGTGCAATGCGGTGTACACAAAGCCTGTGTATTCTGAGAAATGAGAACCACGAGTGGTGTTACGTCACAAGCATTAACCACCAATGTCATTGAACCAGTGATGAGGCAGCATCATTTTGATATGAAGAACTCAATATATCACTCTTTTTGAGTTCTCTATACTAGTTATGCCCTCTGGTGGAACATTGTGGTTGCTGACATTTGTTTTGCACCAGGCTGAAAGTCGCAAACCAATTTTGGCAGATTTTACCTATGCGATAAGACTGCAGACATTGAAGCACTTGACTGTTTAGGATGGATAGTTGTTGCCCTGGTGACAATACACCCCTGCTGATTTTACATTGGCCTTTATGTTTCGTTTATCCTCTTAACACAGCACTTCAACTGTATACTATTTGGGGGGTTTTTTCTTCTTCTTTTTGCACTATACTAACTTTGCGCTTTGTTCGAATCGCCATTGGTGTTTACATGATTTGGGTGCCAAAGAGTCTTTGAGGGGTACTGTGTGTTTGAAAGGGTACTTGAAGTGGCACTATCAGTGCGCACTTTCCCAGTGTGTCTTGGGAGAGTGCCTTCCCCTTTGCCTGAAACGGGGTTTGAGAAATTCTTTATCTTTGACATGTGCCTGTTTCTTTTCACTTCGTGTGGTTGTTTGAGGGAAAGTGGGGGACTAAGCCTTTCGCCCCTAGTTTAGACATGGAGACCTCCATGGAGAGGTCCTTAGTAGCCATTGTCCCCCAAGCTCCAGGCTTTAGGAACTGTCCACAATATTCTCATGTGGGTTCAATGTCTCCCACATCAGGTGATTGTGCTTCCCACCATCCTTTTTTTGGTATTCTGGCATTACTTGGACAGGTAAGTACAAGGGAATTTGATAAAATACCTCCACAAACATTAAGTTACCCTCCCACCTCCCCATTTCTTTGGTAAAAGGGAACGACATTGAATTTTTGCAGGAAAAATGGGCTGAATATATAAGGGTAACACATGACCATACTTTGGAGATTGAATCAGTGAAGCCAGTCTTGAAGTTGATGATGAAGCTGAATCAATTTGAATATGAAATGTGCAGACCTATGCAACATTGTCAAATTTCAAACACTGGTTCTCAATTTTTTTTTAAAAACCCTAAAAATACAGGCAGCAGCTGGTGTAGAATTCACACGGGTGAGAGTCAAGGAAAACTAGCATCGACTCTCATCCTGAAAATTGTAATACTTTTCATTCTGCATGTAACACTAAACACATGCTAGGAATCTAACGACTACACACTACTTGCAACACAGTGTGCGCGTTACCAGGTATGTGACGAGCAGTCTTGAGCCCTGTGATGAGCGACAGACCATGGCAGGGATACACCGTGGTCTGCTGGTTTGGTTTATGCAGGCTCCCGACCAGTTTGGCCAGCAGCTTGTTGTGGCCGATCCCAGCACAGCAGGTAATGCCCAGTTCAATGTTCAAGGCCGACCGGATGTCTGCCGCTATCTGCGATCCAACTGTCATGCGACGCTGACAACCACAGGAGCAGGTTTTCAAAGCCTTTGATGAATCCGACTCGTCGCCAGAATCTGGGAGAAGAATTTTGTTCATAATTTGTAATCACTTGCATTGTTACATACCTCTTTCAAAAGTCTGCTTTTTTGGGGGGGGGGGGGGGGGGGGGGGGGGGGGGAACGTGAGACTGTCAGTATCATTGACATCATATATTTTTTTGTCTGCATATCTTTTCCATAGTAAGAGACAAATCTTTTTTTGTTTATTTTGGGATGTGCAGTAAAAATTTTCCCTAGTTATAAACAAATCTTTCTTGTTTACTGTTGGTCCTGCAGCAATGTCGTATGTATTAAAAAAAATTTTAAATGGTAGTTTTGATCATATTGCTCACAAAATGACACACAGAATGTTCCAATCCTCTCTGCCTTATTTTCGTTCATTTGTCTTTTTCAAAATTCCTCTTTAGAACATTTCTATCACTGTAACAACTTTTCAAGCTCAAATCAAATAATGCAAATGACACAGGTCAGGGTTTTTTTTTCACTTTTGGCGACATATACATTTTTAGGCTAGTCTTCATTCCAAAGAAAGTTTTTAGTTTTACAGCTGTGCAACCAAGATAAGCTGATATTCATAAATGCACCCTACATGCCAGATCATTATAACTGTTGCAATCAATGGATGGCCCCCCTTTGTGACGATGTCCCGATTCCTGTTGGCTGACAACAACAGTTGTGGCAGCAAGATCAAGTAAGTTATCGCTTATAACTGGGCCCAAATAATCCCACTTCAAAATTATCCCACTTTATTATGTTTTCTCTTTAGAAACCACTTCCAAATTGTTTTAAGAAAAAAGAGATTGTTCACCAAATTAATAGGGAAAAACATTCTAAATGTATACAAGTCCAGCAATGACTCTTCCACTCAAACAAGCAACTATTCTATTACATGTGTTTCAAAAATGAGTTTTCCCTGGTACCTTAGCAGACGGCAGCATCTGCTTAACACTTGTTTTTTCTCAGAAAATTTGTTTATGTGCAACAGTGCCTAATAATAAAACACTAGTCTGCAGAGTTTCATCAATTTATCCTTTTACAAAAATTAACAAATTCATCAAACTACCTACATGTTACATCATTCGAATATATCTTCCAAAAAAACGCATAGATATCTTAAGCATATACAGTCTTGAGATAGTCAAACAGCACAAAGGGCCTTAATTTTCTTGCAAAGCTGTACATTTCCTATCTTTCAACAGCTATAGCAGTGAATCTACAAAGATGATTAAGAAAAGTAGTAACACTGCACTGCTGGAGCGCATGCATTTACTCTTAAAACGCTTCTCGTGTCTAAATGTTCATTTTTTTCACACACGGCACATGACAGAAAGACTTGTGATAGGGCCGTGGTACCCTTTCAAAATGTTATGTACTGGAACACAAAAGATACTCAAAGAAAAAAAAAAGAGAGAGAAACACCAACTGACCTTGTGGGGAGTAAACATGGCCATCCACCTCACTCTTTGCAGTGCCACCTCGAATTCTTTGGTCCACCATTTCCGTTACATCCAGAAAATTTTCATCAAATCCCAGGCGCTCAACACAAGGTGTGTACTTAATCAGGAAATCTGTTTGAAAAATATGTGAAGCAGTGCAGCAAACAACTCAAGCAAAACACTGATAATCGGGTAGTTATAAATCTTTAAAATCGAAGAGTCGCCCAAACAAATTCATAAGCAAAGAAAGAAAACAAAATGCACTGCATATGTCAACAGTAAAGTAAGTAAATCTAACTACTGATATCTGTATATTTTATTTGACCAGAAGTATTCTATACATGGTATCTTGTCTAAAATTAATTTCCCACCTAACAGGATGGCCAACGTTTCCCCCAGTCAGCACTATTGTTCTATTTCTTTTAACATACGTTGTCCAAATTTCTCCTTACCAGAACAGAAAATTGTATTTTTCATCTGATATGTTGTCTAGCATTTGTCCTGACTAGAATGGTACATATATTCCCCATCTGATACATTGTCTAACCAGAACTGTATTGTAGATGTATTCCCCATGACATGTTGTCCAGAATTCTCCTGAACATAACTGAAAATGTATTCCCCATTTGATATGGTGTCTAGCATTCCCACCAACCAGAATTGTAGATCTAACATGTTTAGCATTTCCCCTCACCAGGATTTTAACTTTATTCCCAACCTGATATGCTGTCAAACATTCCGCCTAACCAGAACTATAAAACTACTCCCCACCTTAAATGTTGTTAACCAATTCTCTTAATCAAAACAACAAAATTATTCCCCACCTGATACACTGTTACACACTTCTCTAAACATATTAATTGTGGACGCACTCCATAAATAATTTCCCTGACCAGACGCCTTGTCAAACGTTTCTCCTAACTAAACAAGAATGTCCCACCTGATATCTTGTATGACATTTCCCTGTAGCGTGTGAGGTCCTCCCCGCTGATGAGGACAAGCTCAGGACATTTCTTCTTGGCTTCGCTGATAGCCATCAGCTTGGTCACCCCCTGCTCCCTGGCAGGATAGTTGCAGGTCACCACTATGTACTTCTGCTGAATTCCTGTTGAGTACAATGATTGCTATCGCCATTAATTCATTCCACACAATTCAAGAGAAAATTTGTAATAAGATGGCTGCTGAATCAGCATAATACAATACATTAGTAAGCATGGTTCAAATCCTTTGACATGTCCAATCATTTTCACAGTCAGAACCATGTTTTTAAGATTACCTTCGCTGCACAACTCCCTCTGGAACCTTGAGAGTACTCTGAGATTGCTTTGTACTTTGAAATATCTCACTGAATCAGAATACAGTCAAGTGCTGATGCTTTGGTTGCATTTGGAAATGTAAATAAATATTACATTGAGTTTGCTCCTGTAAGCAAGAATGATAGGGGGTTTTCTGACAAGATGACAATTCTTGGTGATAGGGGGTTTTCTGACAAGATGACAATTCTTGATGAAAAACTATTGAAGAATGGTATACAGTGATGTAGATTTTTTAATCACCCTATAGGACACTGTGTCCTAGAGATTAAATGTCAATAGGACACAGTGTCCTGGAGTAACCAAAATAATAGGACACCAGACTCGGAACAGAATTCATTGTGATAAATGTATTTTATTAACTCAAGGTCCGCCGACTAGAACTGGAGGAAAAGTATTAAAAAATACAAAAACAAATAAAATCAACACAATTATGTTGATGACTAGAATCAGGGCAAAGCTTTGTGAACGTTGTAAAATAAATGGAAATGTTCATGACTAAATGTTAATGTTCATTGTTGCGAGCTGCAAACGACAACAGAAATTACTCATTCAGCATCATTGTTGCGAAACAACTGTCTCTTTTTCTTGCTTGCCCACTTGCTGACAATGGTGTGCAGATATGACTCTTCCCTTTCCTTCTGGCCTTCGAGCTTTGTCTTCAGGATCATGTCTTGCATCTTCACTGACAGCCTGTTCCGCCTTGCAGTGCACACCAAATTCTGTGAGCTGAAGCCTCTTTCCACATCAGCAGTGTGCACAGGTAGAACAAGGCATATCTGTGCCAACTTCATCAGATTGGGGAAATCTGCCTTGTGAAACTGACTGATCAGTTTCCACAAAGAAGCAGTGCTGTCCCTTGGATAAAGCTGTGCCTTGACAGTAGACTTTGCTTCTTTCCACTCTTCTCTTGTAGCTTCTGGATCACAGAGAGGAGTGGAAATGTTGGATTTCTCAGTACCATCCTCTTCCTTCCATGTTACTACAACTTCCTTGCCAAAGTGGTCAAAGATCGCTGATCTTTTTCACATTTGAGTCTCTTCTTTGGTGGCATGATGAAGACTGATGGCGTGATGCACACGTTTTTACCACTGTCGGATGTGAAGGAAAACAAACCGCGCGCAGGCCGGAAATTCAACAAGAGTTACTCGCTCTTGCTGAATTCTAAGTCTGTGCTCCACTCGCCTGCCTTTCAACGCTACTCAGTCTCGCACGCCTCCGCACAATAAAACGGCTGTAGACTTGTCCGCGACCTCGCGAAAACGATAGGTCGTGCGACCGCTTCGCTTGTATTTGGATCGGACATTTGACCGGATGGAGGTCGAGCCGATCGGTCATTTTACATTTTTATCGGTCAATGACCGGAGACCGATGGAAATCTACATCACTGGGTATACTATGTTAAATCACACAATTATTCAATATTCATTTGCCCTGATTCCAGAAAAAAAAACATATATTTATACTATAATTCCTCTTTTCAAATGGTTCCCAGAGTTACCACAACAGCCTGTTAATCTATGTCAAAATCATATATGATCCAAACAGCTTCATAAAGTTTTGTGAAATACTGCACATATTTAAACAAGTTCTGACACTTTCACTGGAAGTGCTGGTTCTCTGCATTTCTTCAAGGCATCCCAGGCCACATGGCTGAGTTTGTTTCGGCAATTCCATCAGAAACAGGTTAAGGGTATGTTAATCTTGTGATATGCATGTATCCATGCTGATGTTCATTCAGTATTCCATATTGGCACGCCATGCATCTGTGAATGTGCGAGTGCATACACACACACACACACACACACACACACACACACACATACACACACACACTCTCTCTCTCCCTCTTTCTCTGTGTATAAAATCTGAGAGAGAAAGAGAGATAGAGATGTTTTCATATACATCTATATACAAACATAAACATACAGACAGACAGAAAGATATAGATAGATAGATAGATCCAAATAAAAGGTTTTTTGGTCCATATTCACAGCTAAAAGTCTACAGAGTTGCCACTCTTCAACTGAAAAGGTTTCTGGGTCTTCCATGCCTAATTAAATCTTTGCTGTAAGTTTAACACCTCCAATTAGAATTTGTTATTTTAGGTGGTGGTGGTGGTGGTGTTTTCTCTGCATGTGTTCGTTTCTTTGTGCTTTTGAGGGGTGTCACAATATCAAGAAATCATTTGGTCATACCTCCATCCGACCACTCCCCCCCCCCCCCCCCCCACCTCCATGCAAACGCTCCCATTTTAAAGTCTGGGGATGTTCTACTTTAAAACAAATGATACTTCCTAAAACACAGATTAATGCTTAAGTGTGTCAGTAAGCACCAATCAGCATTCTCTTTGCCCCAAATTAAGATGCAAGGTCCTTATTCATTGACTGAATCAATCGAATCAAACCACATCTTCTTCATCATGAGAAATTATACCAAGATTTCAAACAAACATACAAGTGAATCTGTAGTTTCATTCTCGACACGGGGGCTGGAATGCCTCAGTTGGTAGAGCGCCGGACTCGTAATCCAAATGGTTGCGGGTTCGAATCTCTGCTGGGCCGTTTCGGTATTGGGGGATTTTTCCCTCGGAGTTAACATTAGTTCTGACTCCATTTCCCATACAGTCTTTCGAATGAGACTATAAACCGAGGTTCCGTGTGTGAATGCACGCATAACATCTTGCACACACGTAAAATCCCATCACCAACTTTTGGAAGAGAAGACCAGTTTGGCCGTTGGTATGGATGACACGTTACACATAGCATACACCTTCCCGAAGATGGAGTATGGCTGCCTTAATGGCGGGATAAAAAACAGTCATACACACAAAACTCCACTCCCTTTGTTGGGTAGATGGGATAAATACCTGTCTGTCCATATAGCGAGTGTCCACAGGAGTATCAGCCTGCGTACGCAGAAGAAGAAGAAGAAGATTCTTGACACTACTCATGCAATCACTCACTAAAGTAAACACGAGAAACTCACTAAAGAAGAGCCGTACGACTGACAATCTTTACTCATTCTGTGACATTAATTTGTCCATCTTCCACTGTAATCAGTTCTGGTGGCATGGTCCTTTGCTGTAAATTCTATACTTCCTCATATTTTTTAGTTCTCTTTTTGTACGCATTAACATCATCTAAGAGCAACTGAAATCAGTTAAGGCAGCAGGAACCTTTGCAGTACATTTATTACATCCTCATATGTTTGGTTCTTTTTCTGTATGCATTCACTTCTTTTCAGCTCTTTTACCGTACATTAATTTTCATTCAGTTCATTATACACCCCCTACTTCTGTGTAAAATGAAATCTTGAAGTAGCCACTTAAAAATAATGCTGTAAATGACTAAGCAAGGTCTTTCCTCCCAACTACGCAAACTTTTTTTTTTTTTTTAAAAAGAAAAGGGGGGCACCGGTCCCCCTTTTGTTTTGTGTGTAAGGATGTTTGGTTGCCTTTTTTGTTGTCGTTTTTTGTTCTGTAATCAATTGCTATATATATAATTGGTTTGTAATGTATGTGTGTTTGGAAAATGATTTGTTGGGGGGGGGGGGGGGGGGGGGGGGGGGGCAAGGCTCACCTAAAGGGACATCCCTGAGGGCTGGGTTGAGGATCATCTCCACTTGGGCGTAGAAACAATCCACATCAATGTGCACAATTGTTCGTGGATGATCCCACTTTGAAGGAACTGGTGCTGCATTTCAATCAATACAATACAACAGTGAATACATAGTATGAACATCTAAAATCAGTCAATGAAACATTATAAACAAAATTAATGCAGCATGAAAAAAACAAATCTGAGAAAGAGATGCTTGACTAACACAGTCAAGCATCAAAGACGAAGTTAATGAGCACAATGATATTCGTCCTAATGTGAGTTAAACTGAAATTTAATTAATGACCAGCCGCCGTGGCAAAGTGGTTAGCATCGCGGACTGCCGGCTGGTAGGTCGTGGGTTCGAATCCATCAGAGTCATGTGGGTTTTTTCTGCCCGACCGGCTCCTACCCAGAGTTGAGTTTGCTGCGGACTCAGTTGGGAAGACTGGGACCACACAGTCGAGTTTCATCCACTTAATGGATGCGTTTCTGAGAGTGTTGCTCAAATTTCATGACCAACACTGCAGGTGCCTGTATCTCTCGGGCCTGGTTGACGCCAGGATATATTATGAAAGGAAGCGTAGAGTACAGCCCTGTCATGTAGTCTCAGACCGAAATGGAAATCCGTAGCATCATCTTAATCATCCTCATTCCCATTGATCAGCATTAAAAAAAAAAGTCTCAAATTCTGTGGCCCTTCACGCCCTGCTCTCATGGTGACCTCAATTTCGATGTCCTCTCCACGTCTGTAGCCTTGGTTTGGTTCCGTCGGGGTCACCGGTATCGGTGAGTCCATGGGGGCTGTCGTTGGACGGACGTGGTGGCGCCCTCCAGAGGAAGAGCTCACTCACGCCGGCTCCGCGACTAAGCAATTATTGTCGTCAGTAGGGGGCTTAGTAGGTGGTGTCCTGCGTATATTAGATCAGAACAGGTGCCACTGAACACCACCGAAGTGACTCGGCAGCAGTGCAGTGTCTCCTCCGGTGGGTTGCCTCTTGACGACTTGACACTGACTGCTCCCTGTGGATTGCTGGTGCCGGGGCTGCGGCGGGGCCAGCCGGGCTATGGCTGTGGACGGGGTGTCGGAATGAGCAGCGTGGATGCACTGCCTCTGAGGTGGCGCAGAGATTGGGACAGCAAAAAAAAACAAAAACAAAAAAAAAAATAATTAATTACACCACACACACACACACACACACACACACACACACACACTAATTCACACAAACTCACTTTTTTTTCTAATCAGAACTAGCTATCCAAGTAACTTTAAATGATACCATAGTTCATTTTTTCACAGTTTCAAAACACTGTAACAGCAGACCTGATCCTGACTGTTGCAGACGCTGTGGTTTGCAGCTGACATCAGTCCGTACACTGTTCCTGCAAGATTCAAACTCCTCAACAGGTCTTGACCACTCGTCATCATCCCCATCACCATCATCAAATGGGCACTGTACGAAGTCCTCCTCCATGTCTGTAGATTTGTCTGGCAAGAAAAGAAACTTCAAACTAAGAAATCTGTTGTGAAAGGAAAGCAAATCACATTCAGATCTGCCCCCCCCCCCCCCCCCCCCCCCCCCCCCCCCCCCCCCCCATCCCACCCCCACTCATCCTCCAATCATCCTTCTCTAACTTCAAATTATGTCAATATACTTATATATCATGTTGACTCTGATTTAAAAAGAAAGAAAGAAAAACTGCATTAGTTCCACCAGACGATACAGACAGATTACAGGACAAAACACAATGCATTTCGACCTCTTGGGTCTTCTTCAGGCAAAAACAAGCAACATTTAGGACAATGAAAATGAAAAATGAGAAACCACTTATCTTTTCATATTCGGCACAAAATGGGTTTTTGTTGTTATTGTTGTTTTGGGGGGAGGGGGGGGGGGGGGGTTGGGGGAGTGGTGGTGGGTGGTGGGGGGGGGGGGGGGGGGGTCATTTCAAAGCAATGGATGAGAGTCAAAATTTCAGAAACTAAAAAATGAGTAAGATAAAAGTTATCATAATTTGGATTCCAATGAAGTAGAAGAGGTGAGGGGCTGATTTTTAATGACATCACATTAAGTTATTTAGATTAAATAATCTTTAGAACAGCATAAAGAGCAGGAGGTATTAATTAAAACAAAAACCACACACACACACACACACACACACACACACACACACACACACACACACACACAACACACACACAACACACACATACACACACACACCTTTCAGCTTTTTCAAATTAAATATGGAAGCAGATCCTAGCACCTTTTTATGCTAATAGTATGCCATAGCAATACTGCTTCTGACACCATGTGTGCCTTGTAACATTTTCTATCCCCACACAATTCAATGATTTCGGCTAATGATTTTGATCAATTATTTAAACTTGAGCAATTGACTCTCTTTGTTTGTTGACAAGTTGAGCATACAGTCTGAAACATAAATTTTCAGAATTCCCCCTTTACCTTCTTACTTAGAGGTTCAACAGGAAAGGGTGATGTCATACACGATGGTTGAACAAAGAGCCACTTGTCTCTGAAATGCTGTAAATACTGCAGTGATCAAATGTAGCTAGTTTGATTTCAGTTTTTTGTTAATAGCACATGTCCAAGTGAATTGAGGGGGAGGTAAGAAATATTTATGTTACTAGACCATACAGTGATCCCCTGTGTAAGGCCCGATTTAACTGATCAGAGGCAAGATCTGTCCGAGTATGGTTCTAATTTGAGTTTCATAAATCATCAGATCTCTATGGCAAACGAATGTAGCAGGATTTTGATCTTCTGCTTGGACTGTGTAAGGTGTTATTTTGAAGATAAAAGATCTCCGACGCATTGTTTTTGCGACATAACCAAGGCATTACAGCTTGCTGGCTTGTTGCGAGTGTCTGTGTATGTCTCTGCACTCCAGCATATTCTGTGCAAAAGTGGTTACACATGCATACATTACATATTTGGACATGAGGATAGTTACACATTTTAATTCATAACTGATTTTTTTAATGGTACTGCTGAACACATACACACACACACAATACAAAATGTTTGTTGAGCTTCATTGTGACTGATCACCAAGCACCTTCAGGCAGGTTCTCATCATTCTTATTATGCTTTATCCTCGGCTTTGTCTTCATTCTTAGTATAAGGACCTCGTCGGTATCAACATTTGCAGTTTCAAAGAGAGAGATAGCGTGTAGTAGTAGTAGTAGCAGCAGCAGTAGATTTATAACTAAGACTTAATAAAATATAAATACTCAATTAAAAAATAAAAATTTCTCACCATCACAACCATGCACTGCACATCATGTTGACAGAATAACACACTGGTACTCTGCTTAGATCTACCACTTGACAATTTCATTCGCAAACCTGTCTTCAGCCTTAATTATTGTCTTCAATTTTACTTGAAAAGTTTTCTACTGCATGTTTTCTTTGGCTACACGCTTCGCGCGAAAGTTCAACGAAGTTTTCTCCCTTGCAAGGACAATACATTATTACGGGAATTTAATAGACAATAGGCCTATACTGGTCCTGATCAACATAGCTCAAAACTTCATTGACATTTATGTCCCATTAGATAGGGACCGGGGGAGGGGGGTACGCGCGCGCATGCGTGCGTGCGTGCGTGTGTGTGTCCTTCCACTTTATAACTAAACGTGCAGCTGGTTTTAGATCGTAATGCGCGTCGTTTCAAAATAATTTGCTTCTATTATTAATGATGATTGAACTTATTACATCATGCATGTGTGGAGAAGTGAAGAAAAGTTATATACAAAGATATTTTTCATCTCTCGTGTGTAGTTTGGCTACAGAATGGCTGAGAAAGAAAAGAGTTCCTTCTCCCTGTTCCCGTTTTGATTCTCAGTGCCTTATTTATAAAATAACGCACTAGAATCAAATCACCCTAAAATGATCATAAGTCGTAAAGCTCCTTTTGTTAAACTATTAATTCCTTCTACCCCTTGATTCAAACTTGCCTTATTCATGAAATAACGCAGTTTGAATCAATGCTTCAATTATAATTTCATAACAAACCCGATTCCCTGATTCAAACTCGCCTTATTTATAAAATAACGCAGTTTGAATCAATGCCTTCGTTTTGTTCTTTCATTTCGGTTTGCCTTGTACAACAACGCAAGCTGAATGAAAAGAGCATGTCACCTTGAATAATCGAGAGCGGGGGGGGGGGGGGGGGGGGGGGGGGGGGAGGGAGAAAAGTATTTGGAAGGGGCAGTAACCCTAATACAGGAAATTGACTAGGAAGTGGAGTTATATACCCATCCTAGCACCTGTCCCAACTTTCGATTCAATGAGGGCATTGAAAAACAAGAGTAGGGGGCAGATGTGGAGAAGTGAAGAAAAGTTATTTACGATTTTTTCAGCCATTATTACAAGAGAAATCACTCTTAACAAACGAATGACGTCAAAACGCTCTTTAATCATAAAGATCAGATTGTAGA
Organism: Conus ventricosus; assembly: GCA_018398815.1. Taxonomy (NCBI): domain Eukaryota; kingdom Metazoa; phylum Mollusca; class Gastropoda; order Neogastropoda; family Conidae; genus Conus; species Conus ventricosus. Next base: position 22,661,805 of record CM031608.1, read on the forward strand.
TCCAAAATAGTATATGTTTCCATGGAAGATAGGTAAATATAAGTTATATCGAAACAAGCAAACATTTAAGCTGTTTTTAGTTCAAACATAAATCATACATCAATAACGAAAATATCAACGAAGAAGAGAAGAGAACAGCATTTTACCAATTCTAACTCACTTGCTTCACCACCGAGTTTTTGGGCGAAAGTGGCTAAAAGCTGCCTTTTCCTGTGGCGGAAGAGAGAGAGAGAGAATCACCGGCACCCCTGACAAAGCCCGTTAAGGTCAAGTTGCCCTCAAAACAGACAGACAGACAGACAGACAGAGAAGAGAGAGACAGAGAGAGAGACAGACAGACAGAGAGGCGCCCATGCACACACTCACACACACTAAGACACACACACACTAACACACACACAGGCACACTAACACACACACACACACACACACACACACACACACACTATTTAAAAAATGTGTCCCTGGTTTACAGTGGCATACCCCTCACCTACGGTGGCGTGCTCCCGGTCTACATTGCAGGTGTGTCTCCGGCCAAAAAATCAATACTGCTGCACTTCTCCCTACCCCCACTCCTTCCCACCAGCCTGCTTGATTGCAACATATTACATCAGCCAACACTGCCCGCGTGGCGGCGCTGGTACAGCCTGGCCAATCAGCGGCCGCTCACGACTAGGTTAACCCACACATTCTTCCACTGACTGCCGGGCAAGTACGCCGCGTTTTACTGCGCTGTGGATGTGTAACCGGTTTACCGAAGAACAGAATTGTGTATCTTAAAGGTTTGTTGGCTCAAGGAAATGAAAACGTTGAAGGCAATATTGTTGACAAAGATGTAGCCAGTTTTAATACGTGTTTGGCTATCGATGAGATGGTTCTTTATCTAATAAATGGCGCTGCATTGTTGAAAGTTGGCCGAAGCAAAACAAACCATGACGCGTTGATTGTTGGGAGCTGGCTTGAGACAGCTAAAGCCATGTTTAAAAAAAAATGGCGTTCATTTCTTAAGGCGGAGGTAAACACGACTGGTTCGTATGCTAAAAAACTTATATTTGAAACATTTTTGCTGTTCCTCCCAAGTAAAAATGTTCTCAGTTTGTATCAGACTTGATTGATTGTTAACTACAGATTCAGTGTTCATGTAGCAAGCTGATCTGTGTTAAGATGTGTATACTTTTCTACTTTTCTAATTCTAACTAGTTCATCTGCCTTCAAGTGTGTCCTTATGCAACTGAATGGCGATTTTCGAATGTTCTGGCAAACAAACTAGATAGGGCTAGGCAGACCTTAGTACATCTACCAGTATGGAGAGGAGTAGTGCGTAGCCGGGAGGCGGCCTGTGGGGAAGTCAGCCTTGCTAAAAATAGCGTTTATACATGAACGGCTATTTTTAGCAGCAAGAGGCCTGTGGGGAAATCCGCCTTGCTATAAATAGCGTTTATACATGAACGGCTATTTTTAGCAGCAAGAGGCCTGTGGGGAAATCCGCCTTGCTATAAATAGCCGTTTATACATGAACGGCTATTTTTAGCAGCAAGAGGACTGTGGGGAAATCCGCCTTGCTATAAATAGCCGTTTATACATGAACGGCTATTTTTAGCAGCAAGAGGACTGTGGGGAAATCCGCCTTCATGAGTCTAACAGGATGTAGTGTGCTCGTAAC
>CM031608.1:22664467-22678782 GCA_018398815.1 Conus ventricosus
GCCATGGTCCATGGTTACCTTGGGGATCGCGCAGCTCGATGAATGAGGTACGGGAGGTTGACACTGGCTTCTTCCTACGGCGGAAGCGGGTTGGTCATCACGTGACAGTCTTATTACTGCATTAGCCACACAAAAACTTCGGCCTGGCAGAGCTGACTAACTGCCGTGAATGCTATTGTCTGACATGGTAAGTATACTAGCCAAACAGGGAGTATAATACAAACTCCCCATATTTCATGCCCATATGGTAAAAGTTCTGGCTTCTTAGATTCACACAGAAGACAGTTTCAAAGGTAAGCAGCTCTCATTATGAATCAGCTGTAATTCCTGCCATGCAGGATGACAAAGAGAGCAGCATGTGCACTTGTATGTTGGCACCCCATAGTGACCTGACTGGGGCATGTAACGTTCATCACAGTGCAAGAACATCACAGGTTAAAGATTAATATCACTCGGCAATATGGATATCTACTCATGTTTTTAACAACAGGTAAAACACTCCAGAAAATTCAAGTCCGTTTTTTGTTGTTGTTCAGAATGGAAAGTAAGTGAAACACGAAAGAACTTTATTAACGTTTACATTTTCATATTAAATCGATAAAATGATCAATTTTTTTTTTTTTGTTCAATAGTGTACCCAGGCTGACGATAACTGGCAAAATGACAGACGAAATCGTTATACATGTAAAATCCAAATAATAGGAAGAGAAGGTCAATGAGGTGGTCGTGTCTCATGCACACAAAAACAATTAAGAACACCAAAGCTCTGGTCTCTTCACTTTCACAGCATTCTGAAATGTGTTCTGAACAGCTAGCAAATCTCCCCAGGTAAACAGCAGAGTGAGCAGATGCACACTCTAGAAAGAATAAATGACAGAGTGAATTTAATATAATTAACCATCTGAAAATATTATCAGAACAGGACATCTTTGCTGACCAAAGCAGCTCAAACATTCATAAGTATCTTATACTAAATTAAAGACTAGATATTCATAACTTAAAATTTTGGATTGTGAGCGAAACAATCTCTCTCTGGAAGATATAATCCTAGCCAACTTTCAACACAGGTGTAAGCCGAGTTAGCTGTGAAAACACCTTTACCAGTCAGTGATACATATTTGCTAACTTCAGGAACACACTTCAGAGGTCAAGTCACTATCATCAGTTGCGCACATCACTTTTCAGCCTCATGTATTTCCATCTCACCCAATCAATCAGGGGCCACTCAATCGATCAGGGCCTGACAGGGAGAGTCCCACCATGTTACACCATCCTGTTGGTTGGTTTGCCTGTGATGTCATGACTGAACAGCCCCGTCAAGCCCCTGGCCTCTCCACACCATCATAACCTCTCAATGCAATGTCATCCAGCACACACAGAGTTTGTTAAAAAGATGGATGAAAGGTATCAGCCTGCATGTCTTCATTGCAGAAGCTGTACTAGCAGCATGGGTGTCTGCGTTCTTTCTACTCTGTAGGACTGGTTTTTCTGTTTCTGTCCTGTACCATTATGATCCCATAGTAGTTTAGAACAGCACTGATTTGTTCTGCTTAAAATATGCAACACTAATCATGAAATCAAAATTAAGTCTCCATGATCTCTTTTACTCAGTCCTCTTTCACCCTTCAATAACAAAGTAAACTGTAAGAAAACAACAATGCATGACTTCTTTCCTCTGCCCCCCCCCCCCCCCCCCCCCCCCCTCAAAACCCTTCATTTAAAAAACAAAATGCACTGCAAGGATAGAACAATCTATCTTACTCTCCATGCAAAATTGTATGCGAGGCTAATTTCATTTATCTCTATGCATACAAACTGGAAAGCTTAAACATTCCTTTGTGTACACATTTAACATTATCACATCACTGACATTTGTTTAAAATTCATCTCATCAGAAATGCACTGATGAAAAATATTCAATCAACTCTGACAACATTACAATCTCTTGTGACACAGTCCCCTCTTCATCCATCCTTTTTTTTCTTTCTTTTTCTTTTGCTGTTGGGTGTGACAAAAAGGATTGGCAACACAATGCAGTGAGTATGGCAATAGCCAGATCCAGAATGGTTTCCACACCAGAGAGGAATGGTATTCCGCCAAGTTCTGTGGTATTCCTCTGGTACACGCTTTCTACAGTCTCCTTGGACCTTTGTCAGCTGGGTTTAGTTCAGACAGCTGGCAGATGATATTTTTTAAACCTCCAGTCAGTCCAATTAAATGCATTAATGTCCATAAAAATGAATGAATTTGGGGCAGATCAACAGAACAATCCTGGGTTACTGAACAAATTATTATCAAAAGGGGATGTAGATGGAAGCGTAGTATACCGATGCAGTCAATGCACCGTAACAAACTGAACATAAGACCTGCAACTACCACCAAAGTGTAGCTAAGACAATGAAGACGCAGTTTTGATGCATCTCTGATAGTTTTGGAAATGCACCAACAGAGGATTTGGGCAGGGTCCAATTGAAATCAGGGAGTACTATTCAAGCTTGATGAAGGTCTCTGCTCTCTCAAGTACCCTTCTAGTTACTTAATCTTACTGGAATAAAGGAACATGACTGCATTACTGGGCCATGGTTTGACTTGGAATCAAGTGAACTGTCTGTGAACACACACGATATCAAGAAATTTGGCATATAAATCCACTGGGTGGGGGAGGAGGGGAATGAAAGTTCCTGTGACCAAACAACACTCATCAAACTCTGTAGGGTTTCCACTTCATCTCTGGCATTTTCACTGGAACATTAGGACATAGACACCAGTCTTGCCCTTTGAACCCATAGTACATTCATGAGCTAAAGGGCATCAAAATAATCATCTTCACCTTCAAACTCCCTGCACTCCTCCCACACCACTTCTTACCTTTCATTTTCTTCAAAGTGATAAATTTATTGTCCCGGGTTGACTTCAAAACCAGTTCTGAGGACTTGGTCAATTAAGAAGACATGTTACAAATTATATTCTTCAGTAAAATGAAAATCTGTCAAAAGTTTTCCTTAATTACTACTCATATTTACCAAATATCTGTAATACAGAAATATTTACAAATGAGAACAGAGAGAACAACCTGCTCGAGTTGATACCAGTAAGAAAGTGGAAAGACTGCTGCCAATTCATACTACTGGCTCAGGCTCCTCCACTGATTTTCTATGAACATTCGGTCAGAAAACTACCAGAAACTGTAGCCCAATGTTCCTCAACACCAAAACTGCTGTGTTGCCATATCCTAAAGACACCCAACATCTCATTTCACAGTTTTCCTTTTCACAGAACAGTCCGGTACAGAATCAAGCTGAAAATGTCAAGTTTATGATGGCTGGCTGTACACACTAAGGACTTTGCTGACCAAACAAACAAATAAACAAAGTGAACACCAACAGTCAGCACACACTACCATAAGGCTGAAAAGTAGGAAGAAAAGGGTCAAACCTGGAACCACTTAGCATGACGGAGGGCGGCTAGAGCGGCCAGGCATTTCTGCCTATCCAGAACATCAGGTGGGTCTTTGACGGATAACAGTCTCTATAAGAAGGGTGCCAAGGAAGAGTTATCACACACTGCGTGGGTGCGTACCACGGAATGGGTGTTTGATCATGAGCAGGGCCGAACCCTGGACCCCTACGGCCAGATGCTAACTGGTAGCGTACAAACACCAGCCAGGAGAAACCAGGTACGCAAGGGGGCATGAGGTACATGACCCACCTACCTATTCTTTTCCCCTCTAGTTCAAACTCAACACTTTCTTCTACTTATTGGCGACAGTAAAACAAACTAAACAAAACAAAAACAAAACGATAAAAAAGGATATATTATGAAAAAACAATTTCACATATACCCATTCCCCCTCCTCCATTTCCTCCAAAAGCTTCCACTTACTTGTGCTGATCCACAAAAAGAAAATGGCAAAGAATTAAAATACTTTAACTATTTTGTTTCCATACATGAGCAAACCAACAAAAAGAAATTGCAATGAATTATCCATAGGATGTATAAATTACACCTGCATTCAGATCCCTGCACACTATAACCAAGTGAAATGAGTTCCATGTTTTGCTAGTTAACATATTTGCTATTTTTTCTTTTGATAATCTTTATCTTTCTCAAGATATACTGTAAAACTAAATTCAAAAACATTCTTTCTTAACTGGAATCTTACAAATAACATACACCCACACATTCATCTACATAAATGGAGTGTTACATTTCAAATATATTTCTACTACTTTTATCTGAATTATGCTCTTCTTTCACTTACTTAAAAAAAATAATAAAAATTAAAAAAAGATACAGAAAGAACTGAATGGAGTTCCTCTGCCCCCAAGCCGGCCCGCCATGATCAAAAATCCTTCCACCAGTCAAGGCTTTCCCTCTAGCAGCAAATCACCTGTGTACTAGAAGGCTTGGTGTAGCACACATGTCACAACATCATGAAAAATAACCACAACAAACTAGTTTCTCTTTCTCCTTTACAACACTGTCCAGTCAATTCAATTACAAAAGAAAACAACAGAATCTGATTCAATGAACATGGATGTCTAGCAAGCCTCCATTCAATTCCTTTACTTGCTGACACTTGACTTTATAGTAATACATGTTGACAGCCAGTGCTTGTTCTTCCCAAATGTAGAATGATCATGCTTCTTTACCAAACATTTCCAATTACAAATATTTTTTTCATGTATACAAACACTTGTTCATCATAAAATTCGATCTGACCCAGCATAAGCTGATGCTACAGTTACACAGAATCTGACATGACCACTCTACATCAAAAGAGAAATGTGATTGGCATACCAGTGATGTTCACACATGCAACAGGAGAATGCCCCAATCATACTACAGATAACTGTAGAACATGGGCCAGGGTAAATCCACAGAACTGATAGCCCCACGTATGATTCACTCTTTACAAGCCACCCTGATGATCAAATCTGCATGCAAAATAATGAAATTGGAGAAACACACTCAATGTTCTCAAATCTGGTTGAATCTTGGCAACATCCTGCCAAACTTGAGAAAGAATGACAGTATAAAGAACAGCCACATATTCTAAAGGATAGAAAAAAAAGGAAAAAAAAGTCAACAAGCATGCTTTTAAAAAAAACATATAAAAGCTCCAATTCTACCATATCCCCCGACATGCTCCAATTCTATCATATCCCCTGACATTAATGGAATACCAGCCTTGACATGATTACTGCCCAAAGCATAAAGCCATGTCTCATTTATGAGGGACCAAGTTTTAAATCGGTGACATGCATAAACTGAATATTCAGCTCCAACTTTCGGGCACAGTGATGTTGCTGAATACTTTCAGCGTCAACAGTCAACTCAGAGCTCCATTTTTCAATAAACCCAAAGCAGACACAACAGCGCTTTCAAAGAACAACTGTTAATTGAAAGCAACAAAAACAGCAACAAAGAAAACTCGACATCAAGCTATTTTGTGGCCCATTTTCTACATCTTCAGATACACTGTGAACAGAAACAACTAACTGTAACTGCATATCCCTTCTAAAAAAAGAAACAACACTTGTCAAATGGTTAGCTGAAGCTCCAGTAAAACAACACAAATTCAAGAAAGATCACCTGTATGCCTCATGGGGAAGCTACTCTAACATCAATCTTCAATTTATCATAGGTGCGCACTGAAAAGACAGCATCTTGATCTTGAATCACTTGATGCACAAATCCAGCATCAAAAATACAGTCAGAGAAAGAGGATCACCTCCCACAGCAAAATAACTCTACAGCACTAAGGTGCTAGATCCCCCACACCCCCTCGTTTACTGACTGAGGTCATTCTCCCATGTACATGTCTGAATACATCACGTAACCACCACACCTTACGTGCCATGACCATACCTCCATCAGGTAATTCGTGTCTCGCATGACGGGGATGTGAAGGTGATGGTGCAGGAAGGCTTAGGGTCCTTTTCTGTGGTGACTATGATGGCTGCCTGCTCAACGCATCGTCTGACTTCGTATTGCCTTCGTTACTGTCTGCAACAACAAATACCACTCAAATAAAAGTGCACCCTTGAGGAGATGCCACATTCAAGAAATCATGGGAACTTCACATACTGTGTGTATGTATGATCAGTCCAAGTCATAATGATTACAGCCCAGCCAACCAAAGAGGCCATATCTGAGTAAAACACAAGAGACCAGAACGCATGAAACTGCCGTTTTTGGGGATAGACTGAAGGGAAATTTATTTAGGGTCTGGTTGAATCAACGGGTTTAATCTGTTCGTGCATCGAATTCCTCTGGCCAGAGCTCTCTGACTATAGGGTTTGAGGTCAGTGCAAGGAACAGATGGGTTTGACAGATCATCTTTGAAGGCATTCTTGGCAAACTGATCAGCAGCTACATTATCCGAATACCAACATGACCAGGAATCAAACAAGAACAACAATGTCGTCATTTTTGGGAGACGTTTACCGTAACGATACTCCATGAGTGTGGGATGGTTTTATTCATGTACAGCCTTGGCATTTACAGAAGAATGGAAATCAAGAAGACAAAAAACAACAACCCATTTGCATGTTTGGGACTGACAAACCATTTTAGAGCTAAAACCACAGCGTTCAGTTCAGCAATGTAGACAGACCTGTCAGAAGAATGTGTGGAGCAATGATTGGTTAAGAGAGGATAGAAGGCAGTGCACACTTTCATTTATTTAGAGGGGCAGTGAAAATCTTTGGAAGTTTAGAAACTTCTCACTAAGTTCTGTGTTATGGTTCTGAAACCAATGAAGTGGTGACATCTTTTTACAAGTGGCAAGATCAAAACACACAAAATTAGTTTCAAGTGACTACCCAGAAACTTGGACATATCCAAAATAATCCCAATGTCCTAACATTAAAGCTGGGGGAGAATGCCAATTCCCGAAAGAGATAAGGGACCAGGATTTTCTGAATTTTTTTTGTGGTACATTTGGGCCAAAAACTCAATCATAAACTGGGTGTTCTGATTCAGAATATAGCTTCTTGGTAGCAGTAACAGTGTCAATTTATGTCTACCATTTGAGAGGCGGTTCTCGAGCCTCCTGACAGACCACACAATGCCCAAAGGCGAGTACATAGTGATGGATATGATCCAGCACTTTCACCTATGAAGGTCCTGCAGATCCATAAACCACACAAACGTAGTCTAACTTCAAGCGGATCAAGGCTATGTACACTGGACCAGTGTTTAATGTCAGTATCCCGTCCATGCGTACAACATACACAGAGGATGTTCATGGCATTTGGCAGTTAAGTTGTGCATATGGTTGTGGAAGTTTAATTTTAATCAAGGTTATCCCAAGAATTCTGTATCTTCGACATCTGGAATTTCAGATTTTTCCACTGGACTTCAGGTCTGAGAAAGAACTTCCTGAAGTTGTGAAACTAGAAAGCACAGAGTTTTAGTCTATGTATATTACCAGAGGAAAGTTTGTAAACAGATGCTCATAACCCAAGGAGCCCCCCTCCCCCCCCCCCCCCACCTCCCCCCAATAAAGATTTTATTTCCACTTGAAACACTTTACATTAAGAATACCACAAAAAAAATCAATATATTCACATTCAGCCAAATACATCAAAATTGTGTCAAAGGCAAATACAATACAAGCTGTGGATAATGTATTATAAGTGAAAAGACAGACCTACAGACAGACAGAACGCACTTCATGTGCTGGATATGATCAACTGAACCTATTGATATGAGTATCAATCATAACTGAACGTTGACCTTCAAGGAGGGTGACGGGTATGGGGTAATGTCTGGGACACAATGTACAGGCAGGGGACACTATCTATACTGAAGCCCAGACACCCATCTACACCCCCATGGAGGCAAACCCCCAGACCACCTTTAAAAGGAATGAACAGGCAGGGTCAGCAGGTTAACATCTTAATTTAGCAACCCTTTAAAAACACCTACACAAATCGCAGTCCAAAGCTGCAAACTGCAGACCCCATAACACAAGACAACATTACACAAAGGCAGGCGATTGCTCCAGTAACCATCCCCCCCTCACAAATAAACCCCTTTTGCTGCTAATGGAATTTGACAAATTTACATGAAAACGGCAACAAACCTAGTTTTTCCCAACTAATTGCATTGCTAATGAAAGTAATTTAATAAAGTAACAAATTAGTGCCAAGAAATACTTACGAAACAATATACATTTCCCCCATGTGAAGCTGAAGTGAACAGAAAACTGACAAATCTCTGCGAAGACTGACATAAGACAGATGTGATATCCACATGTGGATCAAACTCCGCCCCCCCCAGGTCAACAGGATTATCTGCTTAACCCCTTGACTGCCGCTATTTTGTATCAGTTTTGTACTACTGTGTGCCGGAGCAAAATTTGACTTTTTGCGGTAGGTTCACTAATTTGATCAGTGCTCATTTATTTGTGGAGATATCTCTTAGATTTTTGGCATGTTTTCTTCTCATACCCAGGGCTATAATACCTGCAAATAATATTGATTTTGTTCATTCTGAGTATAATAGTTAATCTTATAATTCAACTTTTTTTTTTTTTTTAATTATATTTTGCAAGCATACAAAAACCCACAGCCGCAAAACAAAAAACATACAAACCCAGCCAAAAGTGTTTTAGTGTTACTGAACACCTGTGTAAATTTTTGGGTTTAGTGAATTTACAACCCACAATTGTTGGGTTTTATGTGATAAATTTATGCATTTCGGGGGTACAGTACAATCCGGGTATCAAGGACACAATTTTGTTTTCTTAGGTAGGTTCACTGATATGCCCAGTGCTCTTTCAATTCTTGACATATATCTTAGATACTTGGAAATTTTCTTGTTATATCCTTGGCTACAACCAATTATCACAATAGTTTGATTTGTTTGTAATGATAAACCAAAAAATTATAATGATGAATGTTTTGTTTGAAAAACAGACACTTTCAGAACATAAACAAAACATAGCACTAAAATCACAATGAAATACCACAAAAACTGGTGTTAGTATCCTTTGAACTTCGGGACAAACATCTGTATCACAATAAAGCTTGACAATGCATAAAATGTTAGCAACCCATATCATAGAGTGCAATCCAGCCCGTAACGTGGGAAAGAAGAAGGGAATTGAACATTATCCACAGCATCAGTCTGCACATCTTGCAAGCCTCTTGGGAATGGTCTGTTTAGCAGAGAGAACTAACAATAACAACACTAAAGTGTAACTTCCAATTATTCTGTCAGTTTTCTTTCACACATGTTTTTGGGTTCACTCATAAACTAAGTGCGATTGATAAAAAGCCATTACCAAAAGAAGTAAAAATAAAACATTGCAAAACCAACCACCCCCCAAAAAAACAGAGACTGCTAAAGAAAGGACTGAGCTACAAAAGGCCACACCACAGATGATGAAAGCACACTAATAACTGAAAAATCACTGGTGTCGCAGAGAATACACACCACACCACAGAACGTATGGACAGAAGGATCAGGATCCCAACTACTGCCATTAAATCCAAGTTATAGTTGACTGACACACATTTGGGTACACACACACACACACACACACTGTGCACAAGCACCAATTCAAAAGCAAAACAACACACACACACCCATGTACACACACACACACACACATGTACCCACACACACACACACATACACACACACACACAACACACACACACAGCACCACATGCAAAAGCACCACACACCATGCACAAACACTACACAAACACCACACACACACAATGTATACCCACACCATCACAAGCACTGCTTTTCTCTCTCTCTCTCCCTCTCACACACACACACACAGCCTGCACAAACACCACACACACACACACCCCACACACACACCCACTCACAAGCACACAACACACACACACACAAAACACACACACCAGCACACCACAAAAACAACTCCACGAATCCATGGGCTTGAAATTGCCAATGTTTACCTTTATACCCGTTCACCCGTGAAAGAAAGGTCGATTTGGGCAATCAGCACTGGCCTCTGTCCATTCTGAAACAAGTTCCGACTGACGAGTGCCACGCCCTCTTCCTCCCGCCACGCCCCCTCACACTGGACCCTCGCCGTTGTCCCCAAAACCCCCTCCCCTTCCTCGACCTCCTCCCGACCCTCACACCCAAAGGAGGAGGGGGGACTCGACATACACGGAATCCCGGGTCGTCACTCTCCGATTCGGCCCCACTTTCGCCGGTATCAGCTTGGTTTAAGTCGGGATCAGCTTCGTCATCAACACCAACCTCCGATAGCAAAGGGTGGTGTTGATTGTGACACTTTATTTCCCCCCTCCGAATCGCTTCATTTCCACTTCTTGAAGTCTTCGTCATCGCTTTCACGGGCTCGGATAACTTCTTGAGCACTTCAAGAGCATTAGATCGTCTGAAAACGGCACCGCCTGATCGAACTGGCCTGCTCGCTCGCCATCTTCAACCGAAATAACTCTCCGAACTTTTGCCCAAGTTTTTGACCGAATGGACGCGAGCCGGTCAGTCAGCTGACCCGTGAAAGGGAAGAAACCGTCCTTTAGGTCCCTGCAACCGTTTAAACCATTTTTTCTCCTGCCCTCCTTCTTTAAATCGCCGAATTTTGATGATGAAATTATCTCGAACGCCGTTCGTACAAGGGCAACACAGCTTTTCCCCCGAAACCATCTCGAACGCCGTTCGTGCCAGGGCAGTCAAGGGTAATTTCCATTGTCCATTTGGTCACAGAATATGGGAAATGAAAGGGACGTAACAAATTCCTTCAGTGGCCCCCAAAATCCCCTCTGCGATGCCGAGTGAAACAGAGTGTTTAAAATGTATAGTATGTATATCACATAGCATTGTGCCAGGCCAAAGACGGATCTACAGCGTATGTTCAGAGCGCAGGAAAGGAGGGGTTGTTTATTCCACCACAAGAGCCAGAAACAAAGCGTGCTGACTGAACAGTGCTGTCAGTAACTTTCATTACAGTCCGAGAAGTTTAAGCCTTCATACTGACAACTCTTGTCATATCTATTGCACAGACATGAGGCACGTTTAACAACAGCCATCCATGAATGACCAAACATTGCGCTGAATTAAGACCAAAGTTGAGTGGCACAAGACACCAACTGAGGAAAGTCAGCGCTTGTGTCATCAGTGACCAAGCCTCTGCCATCAGTCATTCCCCCACAAGCCATTTTTCCCCGGGGGAAAACACTCACCGCCAGCTGCTGGCCGGTTGTCACCCACCCCTCCAGCAGGGTGTGAGTGGGTTTCTCTGAGCACAAGCACCACCAGGCTCATGCTGAGGTCCCGTCAGCGCAGACCCTTGGCAAGCACCCCCACACGCATCACCCCCTTTAGTACACGCTCTGACGGGGCGTCTCCTCCTTCTCCCTGTCAAACATAAATAACAAACAGATGCCATGCACCCCACCTATCCCCAAACCTCCGAGGCAATAAGGTGGGTGGGGATAAGGCAACCGATAGGAACAGCGGGTTCTCAACTGAAAAAACGGGGTTCAGAGAGCCAGTTTATCACATGACAGGCAAATGTGAGCATGTGGGGAGGGTGTGGGGTGGGTGTGTGGATAGAGATTGGAAGGTGGGTGGGGTCGGTAGGAAAGAGGAAAAGGGGGTACTTATGTGAACAAAGCGTCTGCCTAGAACGCAACAAGCTTTTTCGTCTCCTGGTATTTTCCTGTAGCATGTTTTCCTTCTTCTCTCTTAAAAACCGCCCCAGTAGTGGTCTGATTCTAATAAAATTACATACAAGCCCCTAAACGCAAAGGTTGCATAAATGCAAAAAAATGTTAAAAAAGGTATTTGGCAACATGGTATAGAAAATCCATGGACACGGGTAATTTCGAACACAACAGAAAAACAAAAACTATACTAAAGCATGAAGACAACCACTCTGAAAAGCACCACTTTCACACAGAGCAGTCTTGTGACATCACATTAAACCAGGGAGGACAAAATTACAAAAGCAGATATTTTGTTGTTGTTTTTTTTTACTCCTATTACTGTCAACAAAATAAAGAAATCACAACAGCTGTTTTTTGAGTAAGAGACAGAAATAGCAGAAGAATACTATCTTAATCTGCACACATATATACAGGGTGCAATTTAAAAAAATCACAAAATACTTACTGCGGTTTGTTCTCAGCATCCGCTGCTTCTTCCTCTTTTTTTTCTTCTTTCTTGGTGTCGGGCTTGGGCCTCACTAACACAATACCAACCTTTTGTCTTTAATAAAGCATCTAACACTGCCACATAGTAACATTTTTTTTTTTTTACTTCCAGAAGTTTTAATCAGCTAACATTAACCCGTTTATGCCTCACAATAGTACAAACAAAGGTTTTCCCAGGTGCCTGGGGAATCTCATGATTAGGGGGTCATAATTAACAAAAAATTCCAGCTCAGAAACTACAAAAGATAGAAAAATGAAATCTAATATCATTTTTTAAGGGAAAATTTAATGAAGATTTTGAATCTGGCTTTTTTGTTTTAATTTTGATAATAAAAAAAATATTTAGGCTTTAGATTTGGATAGATTTTTTTGCACGATCAAAAACATATGTATTTACCACATCCAAACAAGAACACACAGCAAAAAAGTTGAAAATAAAGTTTGTATTGTCACCTATTTCCTGTAAATGAAAGTAAAACATTGGAAGTCTATCAAGCCTCACAAACCCAGCAGACTGACCAGTCCACGACCACGCCCCCCTCTCCCACCACGCCCCCTTGCTGGACTTCAACCCTCTCTTTCACCCCTACTTCCCCTACCTTCCCTCTCCCCGTGTCACGCCACAAGCAAGCCGCGCTCCCCCCCTCGCGCTGACTATCACACACTGGCCACTGGCACGCAGTGCAGAGTACACACTAGGGTGGCTCGTTCGACACAAGTCACTGAACACACACTGAGGTCACAGAGCCCTACTCAAAAACTGACGAATATGGTCGGGAATTCCACCACTATCACTCACCTTCATGCTCGAGTGAGTCGTTGAATAAAAGATTATGTCTTTGTCAAAAATCATCAGCAGAGCCTGCTCAGCTGGGTAAATACGTTGATTTTGGTCGCTGGGCTTGTCGAAGGGTTTCGCCGCCATCTTGCAGCGAGACGAAGTGCTGGCTGGTCATCCAGTCAGTGATGAGAATAAATGGGCTTTCCCCCCACGTGTGGTCATTTACATATTATTTTAAGACTACAGACATATAAGGCTTTTCTACGCAAACTCTATTTGAGTTCGTTGATAGAAATAGTAACGAATGAAAATTCAAGAAAAATGCATGACGTCAGTGAAATGCCCATAGGCACTGAAAAGCACTTTTATTTCCGCGTCAGCTGACCGACTAAAGGCACTCAACGGGTAACAACGGACACTAGAATAATTACATCGGAAAAGAAAAGTCATGAACAGTGCATATTTTAAACTCGATGACGACATTTTTCTTCTTCTTAATCGTTATAAATGGAAACAGAAAGAAAAAAAACTAGCCTAAAATGTGGGAACACTGAACATCACTGACACTAACTAAGTTTTATTTTCACACAGGCAGCCTACCCCTAAATTGCTCTTTCAGGGACACACATGTTCAAAATCAGGGACAGGACACAATTTTCAGGGACACCTAACTATTCGGCAAATTATTGGTCATCAGACAGAAGCAACACAAAAACAGCAAACTAAAATAAAAAGCATGAAAAACAGCTTACCTTTATTTACACTATGTACAAATACAGTCCTTTCTGTACTAATGAGACTGAGAGGGCTGAAGAGACCTGTAGTAGGCACTCTTCAGATCAGCCAGGTCAGCCTCTTTGTACTGTCTCTCCTAGTGCACCCTCGGACCTGGACTTTGCAATAACCAGTGCTTGCAAGGTTTCATGACTCATTCTGCTTCGAAGTCAGTCTGGTTTTCCTGACAATGGAGAAGATCTTCACAATGGGCAGAGGAATGAGGAATTGTCATGATGCTGAGCATGACCTCTGGCAGATAGGTGAAGATGAGCTTTGTTGCTGTGCTTCAGAAATTTTTATGTTCGCTTTATGCTTGTCAGTTTGTGTGTGCCGCCGACAGTCGTCTTTTCCACCGGATTTGATGGAGAAATCACATGCACAAACTTCGCAGAAAGCGAACGTTTCTCCTTTCCTCCCTGGCTTGATACAAGGCCAGAACTCTGTATACTCCTGTCGAAACGTCTGCTGCGTTGACTGCGCTTAAATTCTTTGGAGATGAATCAGAATCGGTGAAAACTTGTTTTCGCTGTTCGACGCCATTGTTGAAGCAGGGGTAGAAATGACCGCCGCCAGCGCGTGGA
>CM031608.1:22679782-22717282 GCA_018398815.1 Conus ventricosus
AAAATTTCTTGATGATTCAGCAGTTTAAAATTCAAGAAAAAAAAAAAGAAAGAAAGAAAAAAAAAAAGGAAACTTTATGATAATTAAAATGGTTTTGTTGTCTGGTTTCTGATATTGTTTTTCTTTTCCAGCGAATGGATAACTTGGGGTCTCGACCAAAAGATGATTGTAGTGTTGAAAACATATTATTGCAGATTTGTTTGTTGTTTTTCTCTTGATAAGCCATAAAAGTGGTTGTTTCTTTTCTTAAAATGCTTCTGTTTTTCTTCCGGCAGGCGGCAGCAGCAGCACGCCCCACTCATCAGTGTGTACAACGAGAAGGGAGAGGCAACAGATAACAATGTCAGTCTGCTCTGTATTCCGTGCCCCAATCAGACCTGATATTGTGAACTTCGTTCACTTCGAGATGAAAAAGAATGGCCGACAACCATATGCTGTCTCAAAAAAGCTGGTGAGTAGAAGATGGTAGTTTTGTACGTTTGAAAAAAGAAAAGAAAAGAAAGAAATCCATTTCCATTACATGTATTTGTTCTCTTGCTTCAAGACCAAGAAGAAGAAAAAGAAATCCATTTCCATACATGTATCTGTTGTTTTCTTTTGCTTCAAGACCAAGAATCATTGGAGGGGGGAGGGGGGGGGGGGGGGGGGGCAAGAACAGAAATCAAAGTCACTTACTGATTATCCTTTCAGTTTGAAAAATGTTTCCCTTATTCTTTCCATAGTTCGTAGTTATCACTAATTGCACATTTTACGAGTTCAGACAATGGCATCCTAACAAACTATTGGGTAACATGTACAATGTCTCTATTTTCTTTTTGTTTGACCAGATAATGGTTGTGGAAAAGTTGATGATTGAGTTCTTAGCACTTGAATTTTATTGATTGTGATGATCAGGCTACCGGTTTCGTTTAAATTATGGCTGTGCAAGCATGCTGACTTTTTCCCCATTTTGAACTGCAGAAAAAGGAATTCATCTATATCTTTCACAGGTCCTTTTGATAGAATCAGAAAAGAGTAACCAGAACCCAACGGTTCCAGTGATTAGGTGACATAGAGTTTTGTTCAGAGGATGAACTACATAATTCAGAGTTGATCATGTGATATAATTTTGTACAGAGGATGAAACCACGTAAATCAGAATTGGTCATACGTGACCACATTTTTTTTCATCCCAGACCTTAGATTCTGTTGTTTCGGTTGGTAGAGAACCAAGAGCATTCATTTCATCTTTCACATGTATTCTGGGACTAAAGAGAGAAACTGAGTTGGGGATAAATCCAAACAACCAACATGCCTGTCTGAACCCTTTCTTTTTGGCTACAATCTCACTTTCATTTTGAAGGACACTTACACTTGGAATCAGATTTATTATATGAGGAATAACAGAAATTAGACAAGAGCTATTTACATTCCTTGTCAAAATAAGCCAGTGAATGTAATGTTTGTTTGTGGGATCCCAGGACACCAGACCTCGGCAGAGTCCTGGGGAACTGGCCGTGCTGTGGCCCGAATCCCCCGCGTACGTGGTGGTGGAACCCACCGTTCTGGCCAGGGTGCCTTCGGTAATATGTGCCGCGGTGGCCGAATGTTTGCCCCCACCAAGACCTGGCGTCGCTGGCACCGCAAGATCAATGTGAACCAGCGCCGCTACGCTATCTGCTCGGCCATTGCTGCTACTGGCGCTGCTGCCCTGGTCATGTCCAAAGGTAAAGGGAGCATATCTTTTTGGGTTTTGTAAACTGTAGAAGATAATTTTTTGTTGCTGAATATAATTTTTGAAGATTTTTATTAACCCTCTTTAGTATGCACTTACCTTAGCTTAGTTACGCCGAAAACCATCGGCAAGGTAAGTAATTCCGTAATTTGAACATGGTTACCCAATTAAAAATTAATTTAAAAGAGAGGAAAGGAAATAGTCAAATGAAAATAATTTTTAAAAGTCCTATGAATATATATGTTGCTATATCATAAGTTTGAAGAATATCACATGAGCCATTTACTCGGGGGGGGGGGGGGGGGGGGGGGGGGGGGGGGGGGGGGGGGGGGGGGGGGGGGGGGGGGGGGGGGGGGGGGGGGGGGGGGGGGGGGGGGGGGGGGGGGGGGGGGGGGGGGGATCTTCAGAACCTTTTCTTCCGAATCATACCTGGAACCTCATCCCACTCGACATCTAGGTCACTCTAAGCTTCATTACCCAGCACTTTCACTAAGTCTTATGCCGTAAATCCTACAAAATCACAGTATCTTCATCATAGACTCGTTAAGAAACGGCAGAAATCAATGTTAGCGATGGCGAAAAACAGCAATTATCGAAAACCCATACTTAAAAAATTCGTAACTCGAGAACTATGGCATGATCGACTCGCGTTTTTTTTTTGCAAAACGGAAGTAAATGGCCACAGGAAGAAGGAAGTCACGTTCTCCGCGAGACTTCCTTTTCTACGAGAAATATGGCGGCGCCCATTGTTGCCACGTGTTTTACCGGGCGCTGGCAGGTGCTCAGCGTTTTGGCTGGGTGATTTCGGTTGGGCGCTAGCGGTTCTCACCTGTCAAGAGGGTGTAAGCCTGGTGGAAGATTCTTAGCTACTGGCGTGCCTGCCCTGGTCATGTCCAAAGTTTAAAGGAAGATTTTTTATTAAGTGTTGGTGGAAGATTTTTATTGAGGTCATTCCTTTACCCTTGTTCTCATTTTTGTTTTTTTTGTAATATTGCTGATTGATTGTGACAGGAGGCCGAGAGAAATGCTAGACATTATTATACCATTTCACAACTGTAATGGTTGTGACACATGCAGAATATTTACTAAAGGCAAGTGTAATGATGGGGAAATTCTACAGAAATCCTAAGAAAACTGTGTGCTATTTTAATATGAAATATTGACCACTGTGACTATCATTCATCACTTGGTCAGCGGGCAAGGTACTGATAATGAAGGGATGCAGGCCCATCACCTGATAACAGGGTTCGTACGCCCCTTGAAGACCCTTGAAAACCCTTTAAAATACAACTGGGTCAAAAAGGCCCTTGAAAACCCTTGAATACTGCAGATATCCCTACCATCCCTTGAAATCCCCTTAAAAATCGTTTCGGACCAAAACTGACCGTAACATTTGAAGACGAATCGGAAACAAACGCGAACAAGACTTGGGAC
Organism: Conus ventricosus; assembly: GCA_018398815.1. Lineage (NCBI taxonomy): Eukaryota > Metazoa > Mollusca > Gastropoda > Neogastropoda > Conidae > Conus > Conus ventricosus. The sequence goes on from CM031608.1 coordinate 22,682,931, forward strand.
ATCGATTTTCGCCTCTCGAATCGTTCTGTGGGTCGTCTGCTTTTCAAGCAAAGGGAAGCAATTCAATAGTTGGTTATGTTTGCGCATGCGCAGTTTCGACTTCCGACAAAGTGCGCCATGCTCCCTAATCTTAGGGAAATGCCAACACTGTTGCGTCTGTCATCATGCCTAAGGGAAATTGCGCATTTGATCCGTTGTGGTTACAGAAGGAAGAATATCGAAGCTGGATCACTGAATGCAGAGACAACAAACATGTTTTTTTCCGTAAAGTGTGCAAAAAGACCGTTGATGTTCGGGCAGGGGGCGAATCGCGGTTGCAAGTCACGGAAAGAGGAAAATATGTGGAATTGGAAAACGCGAGTAGGCTGGTAGTTAGTCTTACGGACTTCGTTCGGCAATCATCAAATTCATCAACATCAGTCAGACCCTTTCCTCAGTAAGAATCGTCAGCCAATCCACAATAACAGCAAGTGGGACAGATGTGTTTAAAAGCTGAAGTGTTGTGGACGATTCATGCCATCAACAATCATCACAGTTTCCGATCTGCTGAAGACGACACGAAACGTTTGCAGCAATGGTAACATATTACTCGATTGCGACGAACTATCGGCGTGGGGAAACTAAAATTAGATATTTTGCAACTTTTGGCATTGCTCCTTTTTTCTGTTAGAACTGAAAAAAGAGTGAAATCATATACTGAATCTTCAAATCAATCGTCACGTCGTCTCCATAGACACTAAGTGACTCGTGTGGGGCACATTTGTAATCTTAAAAAAAAAAATCCTACTTTCTTGTTTAAAAGACAGCATTCATACCACACCCTACCCCCCCCCCCCCCCCCCCCCCCCCCCCCCCCCCCCAAAATTACCTACCAGCTAACCTACACACCACACACCACACACACACACACACACACACACGAGACACACACACAACACACACACACACACACACACACACACACACACACACACAGACACACACACACATAGAGAGACACACACACACACACACACACACACACACACACACACACACACACATACACACACACACAGAGAAAGACGCACACACACACCCCGCACACAGAAAGAGACACACACACACACACACACACACACACACACACACACACACACACACACAAAGAAGAGAGACACACACAGAAAGAGAGAGAGAGACACACACACACACAGATACACACACACACACACACACCAAACTAAAAAACAGTTCAAAAGGCCACTTTTGCTCCCGCATGTAATCAAGTATTTTGTATTTTTGTGTTACACTACATATGGTTGATATAGGTCTTGTTTGCCCATGTACTCTCCACTGTTTTTTACAGCTTGTTTGTCCAACATCCAAAACTTGATTTAAAGCATGTTACTGAAAGCATTTGAAGTCGCGCACAAACCCAACCCAATCTCTCTCTCTCTCTTCACTCCCCCACTCCCTCCCTCCCTCTCTCTTTCTCTCTCTCTCATACTTTTTTCCTAGCTTTATATTTAATTCACTTATAATGAATATGATTTCTTTTTGTGTATTTGTTATTGTCATTTTGTTTGAAGCAATTTTAAAAAAGTTATAAAAACAAAACAAAAAAAAAACAGTTCAGTGTGGAGCTGCAGGAAGGCTACCCACGTTCACCTTTTCAAGAGGGGTTATCCTGCTCCGATCCCGCCCCAGAACAAGCATTAGGCTAGTCCAGGCCCCCCAACCATTCACACACACTTCCACACAACACATACAGTGGCTGTATTTTAAAAGTAAATTTGCAGAGCTCCCTCCTGAAATGTGCCAGAGAGGGGGCCTCCGCTGCAGCTGCCGAAGAGAATTAATGAATGTCATGCTTTTGATGAATCATGAATAAGGACTTGAAACAGAAGCAGCTGGACATCCCATGTCAGATACTGGGCCAGAAAGCAATTGAAAGTTTTCTTTTCTGATTTCTCAGTTTCTGTATAAAGACTTCATTTTTATTTTTTGTATTGAGCATGGAAAGACTACAGAAGTGTAATCACCTTATCATCATGCTGATTACATGTGTAAGGTAATTATTCACTCTTTTTTTCATCGTACGCTAAATTTGCCCCTTAAAATTAAAATATCCCCTTTAGAAACCCTTGAAAAACCCTTGAATTTTTTTCCTGTGAGATGTGGGAACCCTGGATAAGATTCCATACTTTCAAACTCACTAGGACAGTTCTGTAATGCATTACACAGTCATCGCATTGAGGAGCTGCCCGAGGTGCCTCTGTTGTTGCTGACAAGGTTCAAGACTTGAAGAAGACAAAGGAGGCTGTGGCACTACTGAAGAAACTCCGTGCCTGGAAAGACATTGAAAAGGTTGGGATACACTTTTTTTTTCTTCCCCTGAATAATTAAATATTAATTATCCTTCTTTTTTTTTTTTAATCATGTTGGGCTTTCTTGACTTCTAAGCAAGATTATTCTTCATCGGTGAAATTTCATACATAACCAACGATATTCTGTCAGGAAAAATGAATGTTGAATATGAGGGATTTTTTTTTTTTTTCAATTTAGTTTACCATCTTAAGGTCTTTGGATTTTGTAAGGCTATGCATTGAAACTTGCTCTGATTTATTGGATTGTGTGTGTGTGCTTACTAGGTCTATGCCAGCAAGCGTTTCCGTGCCGGCAAGGGTAAGATGAGGAACAGACGTCGCATTCAGCGTCGTGGTCCCCTGGTGATCTACAATCAGGACAATGGCATCTGCAGAGCTTTCCGCAACGTACCAGGTAGATCATTATGGAAATATGTCGGTGAACATGTCAGATATGATCCCTCACAAAAAAAATTCATGGTTGTAAAATGCAAGAGGTATTAATGGTTGTCTTTATTTTTCATCAACATGACTTTGGGAAGGCTGGGTTTGAAATTGAAGGTGTAAGTTAGAACCATTAATTAAACTTGAAAAATTACTGATAATGCTCCACCCAAAAAACGTTGACAAACAGATCACAAGACAAAACATGACGCGTCTCAACCTCTTAGGTCTTCAGGCAAGATGCACAACTTTCAGGACAATGGAAGTGAATGAGGAATCACTTATCCTTGTCCAATTTGGTGTAAGATGGGCATTGATTTTTGACTGATTTTTTTTTATAGTTTTTGTTGATGATTGTAATCATGATTGTTGATGTTCATAAACCAAGAGGGTTGTCAACCTCGCTGCAGATTTCATCCAAAAGGTTGAGATGATGAGGTTATTGGTCCGTGTTGTTGACATCGGTGAAAATAAAACTAACCACCTCTGATCAACTTGGTATAGACGAGGTCTGCAGTATGAGTTTATTAAACTATATGAATGAGCTTGTTTTTGGTGCATCTGTCCAGCATGTGTATTGGATTCATTATTCACCAGAACTGAAAAGAAATGCTGTATGTTTTCAGAGCAATTTGTCCCTGAAAGAACTGCGGGAAACGGTCACCAGTGTAATTTCTCATAAAAGTTTAGTGAGTGGAGCAAAGAATGCCCGGAACAAATAAAGTCTCTGGCTAGTACTTTTTATGGAAATGAAAATATTATTAGATTTTTCCATACTAGATTGAATACTTTTTTAGGGGGGGGAAAATGAGATTTTTCCATACCAGGTTGAATTTTAATTTATCGAGACATTATTCCGCCATTCTCGTTTTGCAGAAATAACAAAAGTAGTAACCATGAAAGAACACTACTACTACTTCGTTCAGATGTATTCTGAACAAGTTTATTCCCAAAGCCATGTGCTTATATTGTTTGCTTTCATACTCTGGGGCCATAGCATCTGTATGCCTCTCTTGTTTTAAATCATTTTTATGTGTTGGGGTATTGGCCCATGTTACATGTGAAAACTCCTTAATTAAAATGGATGGTTTCAGCAAGAATTTCTTAAGAGTTTTCTGGTAAACATGTATTTTAGTACCTCTCTGCTGCTACACTTTTTCATGATTTCTGTCATATATTTGCTATCAGGCATTGTTATTGCTTTTATTTCAAGACAAATGCAAACCAAGACCTTCATTAGTTTAAATTGAATGAAAAATTCATTTCAACTTTGAGATTTCATTGTGGGTGAATACCGTAAAGTTCGGTCTATTGAGCGCACCTGTATATAAGCCGCACCCACTAAATTTTTTAAAAATCTGAATTTTTTTCGCAAATAAGCCGCACCGGTTTATAAGCCGCAGATACATACAACACAGTCCGATGTGCCGCAGGCGGCAGCTGGCCGAGCGTTGAGTTTACATAGTGTCGAAAATCATCACATACAATGTGTTCACTGCATTCATTGGCGTTTAAATAGGTCAGAATACAAGAGCAGGTTTCCAGCTTTTCTTCAGTCTTTTTTTTTTTTTTTTTTTTTTTAGTACGATGTGTTTTAAATCAATTAGAATCGAAGTTTCTATGAGGCTTCTATACAAGTGTTGTCTTTCCAACATCATTGCTTTAAAAAAAATACCGAAAAAAAACAACGCATTAACGATGCGCTAGAAAGGCAGTTCTCTCCTGCATTCATTGGTGTATCAAGCTAAGCGATTGGTTGAGTACTCGAAAGCGCAAGCCAATCAAAGCAAAGGTATCAAATGCATACCTTCGCTCCCTGTCCACGATTTCAACAATGGCGGATCGAAGCCAAGGTCTGACAGTGACCGAGTTGAATGCGCTAATCGTTTTTGAATTGCAAGACGCACTTGGTAAGATAACGCATTTAATAACAAACCAGAACATTAATGAAACGATTCGATTGTTTTATTTCGCTTAATACCGTGCCAGTGCTTAGTTATTTTGTTCGTAATTCAGCTAGTGTTAGTCGAGATTATACAGGTCAGAAACGGCCAACACATTGCGCCGTTCGAAGCGATCGTATTTTTGTAGAAGACAAACTGATGAAAAAAGATATCAGTAATGGGCTTTACTTATGTTGATTCCCGTATTTCTGAACGGGTTACTGATTCCATTACACGATTACACAGAAAATCGTAGTTAAAAGCATAATAAAAATTCATGAACAGTAAACACGATATGGTGAGTTACAGAGAAGCTAAGAATAGACGAGGGTGTGATGCTTCTGAAATCGGAAAAATCCGCAAATAAGCCGCATCGTTGTTTAAGCCGCAGGGTTTAAAGCTGGGGAAAAAAGTCGCGGCTTATAGTCCGAACTTTACGGTAATTACAAATTTGGAGCATTTTCAGTTCTGTTTTTTTTTTTCAGAAGAAGAGCAAACAAGATGTTTAATGAAGTCAGTTGTTTTTTTCCATTCCACAAAAATCCATAAATGTATTTATTAAAGCTCATGTCAAAATAGGATTAGAGATCTTATAGGTTAGGTTTTCATGAACTATGATTTATCCCAGAGATGTTAATGGTCTCCTCGACCAGGAGGATAGTAAACATTGAATAAATAATTTGTATTGTAATTGAGTGCAACTGTTTCGTTTTTTTTTGTCAAGAATTTGACATCAAGAATTCTAAATATTGCTGGATTCCAGCTCAGCTGCCTTTATGGCATATATCTCAATCTTGAATTTTGTATTTTTCCTAACCAGACCACTTCTTAAACCAATTTTTAGTCCTGAAATTGTATTAACATAGTTTAAACATTGTGCATGCTGTTCAAATGAGTTTAGTACTAATTGTTGCACCACCTGTTAACTGGGATAAAGAGTACTTTGGCATCATTTGAAACTTTAATACCACTAAAATGTGTTTATTTTTTCTAATTGACGATGACACTACTTTTACACAAATGGGATAGACAGGGCACATGGTTCTTAAAATCATTCCGGTTTGATATAGAGAGGCCAAATGATTGAGTCCCAAAACTTCAGTATCAGTTTTTGTTTTCACAACTGGGACCGTGACATTTTCTGTTCTGCGTGGATCATGATAGCTGATTTTTTCAGTTTGACATGTTGAAATGATGAGGACATTGGTCCGTGTTGTTGACAGCCATGAAAAATGAATCAACCACCTCTGATCAACATGAAGATTGACCTTGAGTGATGTATGTGGGCAGATCCAGTTTGTCAGTGTTTAAATCAACTTTTTTTTTGATAACCCAGAAAAAGTTATGTGTTCACTATCATCTGTTGATTGATTTGTCATAAGATTTTGCAAAATTTACTGAACTGTTTATTGAAAGGTGGTATGTAGGCTTTGCCAAAGGACAGACCCATTCTAAACATAGGTACAGATCATGTGATGTATGAATGGTTTGCAGGCTTTCGGATGAATCGAGATTGGTTTTGATGGAACTAAAGAGGACTGTTAGAGTTTGGATTTGATGAAAGTAAAGGGGACTGTTAGAGTTTGGTTTTGATGAAAGTAAAAGGGACTGTTAGAGTTTGGTTTTGATGAAAGTAAAGGGGTGTTTTGGTGAAAGTAAAAGGGGCTGTTGGAGTTTGGTTTTGATGAAAGTAAAGGGGACTGTTAGAGTTTGGTTTTGATGGAAATGAGGACTGTTAAGAGTTTGGTTTTGATAGAAGTAAGGAGGACTGTTTGTTTGGTTGTAATGGAAGTAAAGAGGATCATTAGAGTTGGTTTTGATTGAAGTAAAGGGGATGTTAGAGTTTGGTTTTGATGGAAGTGAAAAAAAGGTCGTTAGAGTTTGGTTTTGTTGAAGTAAAGAGGATATTAGAGTTTGGTTTTGATGGAAGTGAAGAGGATATTAGAGTTTGGTTTTGATGGAAGTGAAGAAGATTGTTAGAGTTTAGTTTTGATGGAAGTAAAGAGGATATTAGAGTTTGGTTTTGATGGAAGTAAAGAAAAGAGGATACTAGAGTCTGGTTTTGATAGAAGTAAAGAAGATGGTAAGAGTTTGGTTTTGGTGGAAGTAAGGACTGTTTGGACCTTGACAAACTTCTGTGCTCTGGCAAGTGCCCTTCTAGTCTCAGTTTGTTTTTGATGACCAGTATGAATGATAGTTTCAGTTTTTATTGGCCTGTTCTAACAAGCGCCATGGTATTTTCTGTTCCCTGTGGATCATGACAGTTGATTTCTTCCTCCTGTTCCTTCCATCTGTTGCTGGTTTGACATGTTGAAATGATGAGGACATTGGTCCGTGTTGTTGACATCCATGAAAAATAACTCAACCACCTCTGATCAACATGAAGATGTACCTTTAATGATGTATGTGGTCAGAGCTTCATTAGTAATGTGTGTGTGTGTGTGTGCGCGAGTGCTAGACCAAAGAAGTTGCATGTTCACTATTGCCTGTTGGTTGGTTTGTCTGTCAAAAGATTGTGCAAAAATTACTGAACCGATTTGAAAAGTGTCGTTCGGAAGCAGCAGATGTTTGAATAGGGTTAGTGTTCACAGTGTTGGGGAGTACATGACTCAAAGGTAGGCACACAGTGTGTGCGTGTGAATTTAACTCTTTCTGCAAGAGCAGTTGCGTTCAGCGCAGTGGGAGACACGTGTACTAAGACGCACATAATCCTTTTTCTTTTCTTTTTTCTTCTTCCTTTTTCCTTTTTTTATATTTTCAGAAATAAATTCAACAGAGTACCAAGGAGAGTGGCATTGCATGTGATCAAAGGTTAAGGAGTACACACAATCCTTGGTTGGAGGCCTAAGGTTGAGCTTGAGATTTCAGTGTGTTGTGGAATGCATTTGAAGGAATTTCATAGCTTTTGGCTAACTCATGTTCAGAGAAGAATTCCATTGCGTTTGTCTAACTCATGTTCAGAGTTTCATTGCAGTTTTACAGGTTTCAGTGTGGGCACTTTGCACAGGTGGACACCATTGGAACCCAGAAATCGAAAGCGTTACAAAGGGACAGTTTTGCATGGTGGTCAGTACATGTTTCGGTGCTGTATTCCCTTGCAGGTATCACACTGATCAGTGTGGACAGACTGAACTTGCTGAAGGTAGCTCCTGGTGGCCACGTCGGTCGCTTCTGCATCTGGACACAGTCTGCCTTCAGTCGTCTGGACAAAATTTACGGCACCTGGCGCAAAGACTCTGAAGAAAAGACAGGCTACAAGTGAGTCTTCAGTGTTTGTTGTAAAGTAGTGGTCTTGTTGCAGGATTCAAACAGACTAATGATGTCCATTATGATTGAAATGTATTCATGTATCTTAACAACAATTCTTTTTTTTTAAACAGCAAGTTTTAACAATATGACATAATTTAGAGCAAGTTCGAAAGTACATGCCAAAATGATGTTATCAGCAGTGGTCTGAGTGTTATTGATTATCCACATAGCTAAAGCTTGGAGCTTGTGTAGGTGTGTTGAAATGATGAACCCATTGGTCCGTGTTGTTGACTACAGTGAAAACCTATACCACCTCTGATCAACACACAGGTTGCAGTGCTATGCCTTGCTCTCATATAAGGCAGATGCAGCCATTCTTGGTTCTACTAGACATGTGGAATTGGTAGCGAAATGTCTTGTGGTTTTCTTCTCAAGGTTATTTTAATCCTGATTGACAAAGGAATTGTTTAATGATAAAAGGGGGTGGGGATTAGGTTCATGTTCCTTGGGTTTCTGATCATATTTTTCATTTCTGCAGAAAGTGTTGCCATATTCTTTTTTTCCACATGTATTAACTGTATATTCTTTGGTTTGGATTCATTTTTGCATTATTATGTAAACAAATCTACCACATTCTCTCCCACATGATTGAATTTGTGACATGTTTGTTTCAGCTTGCCGTCTTTGAAGATGACACAGACTGACCTGACCAAGCTGCTCAAGAGTCAAGAGATCCAGGCTGCCCTCAGAGCTCCCAAGTAAGATTTTGTCGTTTGCAGTATGGCCTATTAGCATAATCATCTTCGGTAGAAAATAAATAGCAGTCAGCCAAACATTCCAGCTAATAATACACGAGCACTCTTATGTGCCTCAACATCATTACACTGATTCAACACATCATACGGTTGCGAGGGGGGGGAAAAAAATTCAAGCCAAGTCTTTACAGCATTCATTGCATCACCATATAGGCCAGTCAACGAGTCGCTACATACTAGAGCCACATCATTTGTTCGGTGTCTCACAGAGTGCTGACCCAATAGCAAGGATCCCTTTGCACTAAATAGGGGAAATGCACTGTATCATTTTAGTTTGCCATCGTAGTTAATAGTACCAAGAGATGTGTACACCATTTCCAGTTTTAACATGAGAAAATCGAACATACCATGAGAGGTGTGTTGCCTGTCTACTCGGCATACAGGGATCAAAGTCCAGGGATCTGTCATGGCCTTGACTGATGAACTGATAGAGACTGTGGGCACTCGCTGCGATTTGTCATAAACATTTCTTTCAGCACTTATTCTGGAGTAGCAAAACCTCATAATAATGTTCAGAATTATCACCAAAATTAAGTTCACTTTGAGATAAAGGGAAAGAAAAGTCAGTTTAACGTTAGAAGCATATTTATGAAACCATAATTACAAGTCAAAGCATGTCAGGACTGAATTTTAAACGTGTGTTGAAATGATGAGCTTATTGGTCCGTGTTGTTGACAATTATGAAAACAATCTCTACCATCTCTGATCAACACACTGACTGCGCTACAAAGTCCTGCAGCAACTGCACAGACTCGTTCATGTGCCATGAAATGGGAGCCCTGCAGAGCTTGTTTTTTTTTTCCCCTTGGGGGTGGAGAGGGGGTAGGAATAGAAATGGAATTCAGAGCTGCCAACCAGTACGTTCCGGCCGTATTTTGTCACGGCGAGTTTACAAAAATACGGTGATACGGTCGAGCCAAAATAATACGGTGACGAACTTGCGCAAATGGTACGGCCATACCATTTGTTGCTTTACCGAGGCAGCAGATTTGTAGTGCTAAAAGGGATCCTACAAGGAGACAGAAGAAAAAGGCCTCTGCCAGCCACAGACTAGGTAGGCCCTAGCTGAAAAAAAAATTCCATCCATCCTTTTACTGTGTAGCTCTCGCCTTAGCAGACCACTAGCAGGGCAGGAAATTCCATCTGTCCTTTTACTGTTCAGCTCTCCCTGTAGCAGACGACATGTGTTAAGGAATGGCCCATGCAGCGACTTAACTGCTGTGGCTATTTTTAGTATGCTCATCATACCCCCCCTACTTGCCAACCTCCCCTCTCTCTCCCCACCCCTGTAGCAGACGACATGTGTTAAGGATTGGCCCTTAGCAGCTGAGGCAGCAACTGCTGGTGGTGAGCAGGAGGAGGGGGGGGGAGGGGGGAGGTGGGGGGGGGGGGGGGGGGGGGGGGCGGGCGGGGAGGGGGAGGATGGCAAGTAGTATGCCCATCCTACCCCCCTGCTTGCCAACCTCTCCCCCCCCCCCCCCCCCCCCCCCACCCCCCTCCTTCCGAATGTGAAACAAAAGCTCCACTCAGTTACGTGATAGGTCTGATCAAAGACTGTACCCCCCACGGGGCGAACTATCTTTGGTCTGATCAGGGACCGACAGCAAACGGTCCCTGGTCTGATGGACCATGTGCTGACTGGAGTGAAAGAAAGCCCGCGAACCCTAAGCGTCGTGTAAGCACTGAGCGGCAGAAGAAGCACATTGGTTTTCTGAATTTCATCATCGTTTTTGTGTGTCTCTCAATTTGTGTATGTGTGTGTGATAGTAGTAGTATTTTTTTCTAGCAGAAGTAGACTAAGTAAGTCAATTGTATGTTATTGTCAAAGAGTAAGTGTTGATCAACTCTTATGCTAATAGTTTTTAATCACTATTAATTTTATAAAAGAAAAGTGCATACAAAATAAGTTGGTTAAAAAAGAAATCAATCAAAACGCCGCGTGAAATTTAATTCCGGTCGGAAAATACTGTCAGATGGTGAAAAATACTGTGAAAAGCCAGGAATAGTACTGGAAGAAATTTTGGGGTTGGCAGCTCTGGGAATTCTACAAGCTAAAAATCTTTTTATTTCACGAAGGTGATGGTGATGTGGGATGAGAAATAGACAAGTTGATAAACAGTCACAACTTTTAATAACTGAATTTTGTTGGTTCTTATGGTCAGTAAATACTGTATTCTGTGGAGCTGGGTTCAGGTAAGGTGGGTTCTACCACAGATGGTCATTGTTCTGGATAGGGGCTCTAAGTGGTAATGTTTGCTTATGCTTCTAGTTGGCAATATCAAATATACTGAAGAAGGTATTCACATTTCTTAATATTCGGCATTATCAGGTACACTGAAGAAATTTACTTTTTTTTTTAATGTTTTTTTTTTTTGTAATCTGTATGGAGAAAAACAACTATAAACAAAATAGATATACAAAGGACACGATTCTGTTTATGTAGAACCACAGTTTGGGTCTGGTAATGATGTGATCAGTATGAAGGTAAAAAAAAAATTGAACCATAAATCATTTTAATATAATTATAACAGCTTAGTTAGAAATAACTCGAGAACCTTGAAAATGCAACAAGAACTTTTTCATCTTATGTATATTAAAATTTCATGGCAAGTTATGAGGTTCAGAAAACAAACGGGTTTTTAAGATTATATTTGTTTTATGCTGACCCAGATCACTTTTTCATCAGGTTTCTTGACTTTGGCAGAAGTGTGGAAAACCTCAACTTTGTTCATCTGTGAAGTAAATGTTGCTGAACTGTGTTTTCTGTGGTCAATAAAAAGCTTATGATTACATGGCTGATTTATATAGCTTTGTTAAGAACAGTTAAAGAGGTAATCATAATGTACAAAAAGTACATGGCACAACTCATCATTGAATGCCAAATCCAATCACAGTAGAGGTGTTGAAATAAATGGCTAGCCTACAGGGATCATTAAAGTAAAATCAGGGTAGTGTGTGGTGTTTTTGTTTCAATGGAGCGAGGTTCATTTTGTTATCTGCACAACTTTATGACATCGACATTTAGCACATTACCATTGAAGTTATTTTAAAAGTTAGTATTTTTAAGTTTAGGATCCAAGTTGTTGGTTATCATGTAATTAAATTCGCTGTTTTTATCATGCTGGTAACTTTGAAGTCTGAGTATCTAATTGACGTGAAATTCACTAGTTTTAACAAGCAAATAACTTGAAATAGGAAGCAGGCTGCAGCTTTAATTTTCTGTTACAATCCATAATATCCTGAACTGTTTTACCCAATGAATTAAAGGAAGTCCTGATTGTGTGTTTCAGGAAAGAGGTGACGAGGAGGATTCTGAAAAAGAATCCTTTGAAAAACAAACGTGTTATGATCCGCCTTAACCCCTATGCCAAGGCTGCTGCTAAGGCTTCTGCAGCTGTGGAGCAGGCTCGCCTCCGCAAAAAGGAAGAACTTCTCAACAAGAAGCGAGGGGTGAGAAGTCACTAGGGAGAGGGAAAGGCGTGAAGTATGATCAAAGTGGTCGTTGGCCCATGTTGCCGACGCAGTATTGAAATTGCCTACTCTGATCATGTTCCTCCAGTTAGCTGTGAAGATTTTGTGTGGAAGGTGATGTAGTGTGAATTGTCAATGATACAGTAAGATTAGAAGTTCGTTTTTAAGTTTCAAGTTGTTTTTTTTTATAGACTATTAATCAGTATTGTTTGGATTTAATGTGAGCTATGAATGTTAAAAGGACATAGTATTCACTAATATGTTGTAGGTTGCTAGAACCATTACACATAATAGCAAAGTGCAGTCGATTTCATGCACTCTTCAGGAAAAGTGGCAACATTTTTGTGAATCGATACGGACCAGCTGACTTCCTGTATGGCTTAGTCGAAAGATGAAGCACTTGCCAAATGCATTTATGCACAGATTTGTCAAGTCGGAATCTTGAAGCCAGTGAAAGGGTTGCAAATTATTTCTATTAGAACTACTTTGAGAAACATGAACTCTGTTGAAATGAAAATGTGACATGTGTGTCTGTGTAAAGCATGTTAAGAAAAGAAGGTAGTGCTAGGTATTCAAAAGCAGATTCCATAATTTGGAGTTGAACTGTATTCAATGCGTTTCAGATCAAGACACCTCTGCCAGATCTTCCCAAAGGCAAGGCTTCTGCCAAGAAAGCGGCCCAGCGCAAGAAGACTGCCAAGGGCAAGGGAAAGAAGTGAAAAGACATTGATCACTTGGCGTACATTTGAAGCCAAATAAAAATATACTGTCAGTGGATTTCATTGTGTTGTATCTTTTTTGTGTGAACATGATTCCAGAAAAGACCATCTCTCTTTTTTTTTTTTCTTAATCTGTCATGTCGCAAGCAAATCATTGAAGCTTGGCTCAGCTATCATTTGAGCGGTGCAACCATCACTTGAAGTCCTGGATGAGCAAGTGTTGCTGGAACCATGTATCCATGAAACGACGGCTGTGAAGAGTTCCTGTGTGAAATTTTAGTGCAGTTTCTCTCGCTTTGCTGCTGTCCTCCCTCGCTGTCAAGCACAGTGTGTGAGAGTGGGTGCTTGGTAACAAAGAGGACCTGTACATGTGTGGGTGCACACGAACATTTGTTTGTTTCTTTGTCTTTTGCCGCTTTTTCCAATCTAATTTTCAGTCACAATATGTCCCATTTTCTTTGGTCCTGGCCCTCCTTTGTGCATATAAATGTTTCATTTCCTATAGCGTTTAATTGAGCTGTTTGTTCAGGTTGCTCCTCTAATGTTTCGTCAAACATTTATACCCAGGGTTCGTACGCTTCTTGAATTCTGACAGTGAATTTAGACCTTGAAAACCTTTGAAAATCAAAAAATGTGGTTCTGTTGACCAAACCTCCTTGAAAAACTTTGAAAATCAAGCCGTCAGCTCCAAAAAATTTTAATGTGGCAAAAAGAAATGGCAGTTTGATTTTTTCTGCGTTGAGGCAAATGAAAAATTATTTAAAAACAAATTTTTACATCGTCGCGATCCTGGATTGCCGTCTAATACCAAGGAGGTAATATGTAACCATCAATTTTGATCAAATTATCTCCCTTGGTATTAACGCTCGCGACGTTTGTAAACTTTTTTTAACTAGTTTTTTTTTTTTTGTTTCCTCCAACCAGTCTCTTACACACCATGCATAGTCTGTGTGTTCTCTTACAAATGGACATATTTTTGCTGATTTTAGTGTTTTTGGCATTTAATACAAAGAGTGAATATTTGGTGTTCTAATGTGTGGTGTGCTGGCACACTCCGTCTGATAAAAACTGAAAAAAAGAAATGGCAGTTTGATTTTTCTGTGTTCAGGTTGATGAAAAAATTATTTAAAAACAAAGTTTTTTGTTGTTTCTTTGTACAAAAAATGTTTTTAAATTTTTTTTTTTTTCATCAACCTTAACACAGAAAAATCAAACTGCCATTTCTGTTTTCAATTTTTACGCATGTATTGTAGCCTTGAAATAGAAAAGGCACTCCTTGAAAACTCCTTGAATTTTGTTCTTGGAGTCTGTAGGAACCCTGTATACCTTTACTCAGTTAATTAAAACATTCACATGTCTTTAACTGTTTTAGCCTGACATAGCAACTGGCTATGTAACCTTCCAGTCTGGCATGTTTTGCTGTTCAGTAGAAAAACAGGGCTGGTTTACTCAAAAGGTCGTAACCTTGGAACGGCAAATGAAAAAACTGCTTTACTACAGAAGTATAACTTTTCAGCTACAGAAGTGTTAAAATTGTCCAGGGATGCATGAATTCTTGATAAATAGGTGTAGAACAGCTCTTCACTTAACAGTACTTGCTTTGACAGATTGTTTGATTACATTTGTGATAAAATGTACATTTTTTTCGAAACATATTTTGTACAGCCAAGTAAAATTCTATTCGCCAAGATCAACTATGATTTTATTTAAAATTTACCTTTGTTTTGCCACTTTATTGGCTCATGTCTGGGGTTGGGATGTGGGACTAAAATTATTGAAATTCACTTCAACAAAGCAGCACATACTACGAGAAGGGAATGGCTTCAAAATACTCTTCCTGTATTTGTGACCCGTTTTCACAAAATGAGTCTTAACTCGCAGGCAGCGAAAAGCGTAGAGGCCCGGAAAAGGTGTGATAGGTCGAATTTGTCAATTTTACTTTTAATCAAAAATGGAATGTTTAATCTTTAAACTACACATACGTGTAATCGGCACTTTATATTTCAATCGGAAAATGTATTTAAAATGCGTTTTAAGCCGATAACCCATAGCGATGATCCTTGGTAAACGCTAAAAGCAGACATGATTTTGATCAACATTCGTGTAGAGCACCCTCGAAAGGGCCCCAGCATGTTGTACATCGTTGGAAAGGTCATGAACTCTACTTTCTTTGTCACACATTCACTGCGTGAAAATCAGCCAATCCGAAACACTGTTTCGAAATCTTTGGCATAAACAAAAAGCGAAGTAGGTCGAGCCGATAGACCAATGAGGGATCGCGTTACGAACCTTTCATGGTAACCGCAAGGACATCGCGCTTAGGGTTTGGCTGACCGATCTTTGTTTACGCCTTTCGCCGCGAACAGCATGGCTTCGAAAACCACGATTTGCAAAGAAAGACTGTCTTTTTTGCTCAGTGCTGGTCAGTCTTCAACTCTACCAGCAGTAGATCAAGATGAATTGGGCAAACTGGTGACCGAATATTTCGCTGCAAGTGATTATGAAGACGAAGACACGCTTGACAGTGACGATGACTGCGAAACTTCGCCGGTCGATTCCGTGGAGCTTGACCCAACACAAGATGAAGTTGACAAACCACTCGTCCACATACAAGAAGTAAGAGAAGGTGCAGAGTGTAATATGGATGTCGACAAGGGCGTGCCAGCTATGCTACAAAGAGCACAGACACGCTCATGTAAGGCGAATGGACATGGGTGTGTACAGATTAAATTTAATAAAATATATTTTCTCTCACGGCTTGCTTTTTGTGTCAGAAAAAGGGCTATATAAAAACTTAGATAACAAGACAACTACAACATATTTTCACACCAATTTTTGTGTGCTATTGTGGCATGATGTGTTTTAACCATGCACAAAATTTGGTAAAGATTGGTGAAGTAGAAATACCTGTTGCTAAGGTAAAACTTCACTGAAGTGGTGACAATTTTCAAACTTGATTTTCTCAAAATGGCCGTTTGCTATGTTACACACTTCAAACACCCATAACTTCCTTATTTTTAGGAGTAGAATGATAAATTTCATATGAAAAGAAAGGTAATAATCTGGACATTTTGAAAATTACAATATCCTAAAATCTTTTAATTTCACCTTAAGACTCATTTTGTGAAAACAGGTCACATTTATTCAGGGTTCGTACGCCCCTTGAAGACCCTTTAAAAAACAACTGGTCAAAAAGGCCCTTGAAAGCCCTTGAAAACTGCAGATATCCCTACCATCCCTTGAAATCCCCTTAAAAATCGTTTTCCAGACCAAAACTGACGGTAACATTTGAAGGCGAATCGGAAACAAACGCGAACAAGACTTTGGACATCGATTTTCGCCTCTCGAATCGTTTTGTGCATCGTCTGCTTTTCAAGCAAAGGGAAGCAATTCAATAGTTGGTTATCATTTGCGCATGCGCAGTTCGACTTTCGACAAAGAGCGCCATGCTCTCTCATCTTCAGTGAATTCCAGCACTGTTGCGTCTGTCATCATGCCTAAAGAAATTGCGCAACTGATCCGTTGTGGTTACAGAAGGAAGAATATCGAAGCTGGATCACTGAATGCAGAGACAACAAACATGCGTTTTTCCGTAAAGTGTGCAAAAAGACTGTTGATGTTCGGGCGATGGGCGAATCGGCGGTTGCAAGTCACGGAAAGAGGAAAAAATACCTGGAATGGAAAAAAACGAGTAGGCTGGTAGTCTTACGGACTTTGTTCGGCAATCATCAAATTCATCAACATCAAGTCAGACCCTTTCCTCAGTAAGAATCGTCAGCCAATCCACAATGACAATAACAGCAAGTGGGACAGATGTGTTGAAAGCTGAAGTGTTGTGGATGATTCATGCCATCAACAATCATCACAGTTTCCGATCTGCTGAAGACAACATGAAACTGTTTGCAGCAATGTTTCCATATTACTCGATTGCGACGAACTATCGGTGTGGGGAAACCAAAAATAGATATCTTGCAACTTTTGGCATTGCTCCTTTTTCTGTCAGAACTGAAAAAAGAGTGAAATCACAGACTAAATCTTCAAATCAATCGTCACGTCGTCTCCATAGACACTGAGTCGTGTGTGCGCATTTGTTAGAAAAAAAAAAAAAAATTCCTATTTTCTTGTTTAAAAAGACAGCATTCATACCCCCCCCCCCCCCCCCCCCCCCCCCAACTTACTACCAGCTAGCCTACACACACACACACACAGAGAAAGAGAGAGACACAGACACACACACACACAGAGTTACACACAGACGCACAGAGAGACACGCACACACAGAAACACAGACGCACACACACACTCGGACACACACACAGACACACGCACACACAGAAAGACACACACACACACACAGAAAGACACACACACACACAGACACGCACACACACACAGAGAAAAAGAGAGAGACAGAGATATAGAGACACACACACACACAGAGAGAGAGATAGAGAGAGAGAGACACACACACACATGCATGCACACAGACACACACACACACACAGACACACACACACAAAACAAAACAAACCAAACAAAAAAACAGTTCAGTGTGGAGCTGCAGGAAGGCTACCCATGTTCACCTTTTCAAGAGGGGTTACCCCGCTCCCTATCCTGCCCCAGAACAAGCATTAGGCTAGTCCAGGCCCGCCAACCATTCACACACACTTCCACACGACAACACATACAGTGGCTGTATTTTAAAAGTATTTGCCGAGCTCCCTCCTGAAATGTGCCAGAGAGGGGCCTTGGCTGCAGCTGCTGGTAGAGAATTAATGAATATGTCATGCTTTTTGATGAATCGTTGAATAAGGTCTTGAAACAGAAGCAGCTGGACATCCCATGTCAGATACTGGTCCGCAAAGCAGATCAAAGTTTTCTTTTTCTGATTTCTCAATTTCTGTATAAAGACTCATTTTTTATTTTTTGTATATGATGTTGAGCGTGAAAAGACTACAGAAGTGTAATCACCTTATCATGGCTGGATTACACGTGCAAGGTAATTATTCACTCTTTTTTTTTTTTCAATTGTATGGCTAAATTTGCCCCTTAAAAATTAAAATATCCCCTTTAGAAACCCTTGAATTTTTTTTCCTGTGAGAAAGTGGGAACCCTGTTATTATTTATGCATGGATAAATGCCTGACTTGTAATCAGGTGAAGACATTCATCTGCCCCCCAACTGGAGGTTGGGTGCTGGGCAAAGAAAATTGTGATTCCTCCTTATCTGATTTACTTCACATTCATCATCCTCCTGCATAAAATAGAAATGTTGATACATGTATATTGGGAAGAAGCTAGATGGCAAAAGTTCTTCATAGAAGTCTCCTGACATCTCCTCACCCCCCCCCCCCCCCCCCCATCATCCCCCTCCTTTACATAACATCACACACGCACACCTTGATGTTCTATCTTGAAGCAAGTGCACACACACACACACACACACACACACTTTGGCAAACTTGACCTGGTTTTTAAACAACCGGAAGTTAACTTTCATTGTTGAGTGAGCAAGGTAACTCGACTGATAGTTGAATGAGCAGGGTAACCTGACTGAATGATTGTCTTGGCCCCCTGGTTAGCTATATGCCATCAACAAAACTTGGTGTACTTGAATGAGGTGTCCTTTCCGTCTGTGTCCAGTAGGCAGAAAGACCATGCTGTAATTCGCTGATTTAAAAAAAAAAAATCACAAGCTACTTACGATAGTTGCTCTATGATAGTTGCTGAACGCATGTACTTGAAGCAAAAGTGGATCATCTTTCGTAATCCTCATCAATTTCTATTCTCTATGGCAAAACTCCCCCCCCCCCCCCCCCCCCCCCCCCAGGTTTTCGGATTCTTTTCGTGAGTTTTACCACCTCCTCTTCTGCATACGCAGGCTGATACTCCTGCGGACACTCCCTGTATAGAAAGGCAAGGATTAATCCCATCTACCCAACAAAGGGAGTGGAGTTTTGTGTGTATGACCATTTTTTTTTATCCCACCATTAAGGCAGCCATACTCCATCTTCGGGGAAGCGACTTTAACCTCAAAATGGGTATGCATGGTTCATGCATCGCCATAACCGAAAATAACCCTCTAGCATTATGAAAATTTCTAGATGTGGTCAATAAGGGTTTGTTTTGTAATGTGAACCATATTGTCTTTTTTAAGAGCAAGTCACCTGAATGTCACTAAATAATGTCAAATTGAAAACTGGTGCAGAAAAATCATGTTCGACATAACCCAAGCAGGAGAAAGAAGTTTTATTTGACTTCCAACAGCAAACAATTTGGAACATATACATACACACACATATTAATATAATGTACAGAAATGGATTTCAAATTTTAAAAAGTTTTTATTTGGGACCAACATAAAAGAGATGAGCTAATGGTTCACACTTAAATGTATACCATGTGCGATTTTTGAAAAGCGATGTGCGATAACTTTCTGTTCCAACCGTCACATAATAACCCCTTCTTAATCATAACTTCTCTTGTAGCAAAGAAATGGGAAAAGACAAAGTATTAACAAGAAATACGCTATTTTTCAACTAAACCAAAGCTGACTTTTGAGTTATGAGGGGTAAAAAGGTTTCACAGCTTTCCTCTTAGGAGTTGGCCGTTTAACTTTCACAACTCTTGTTTCATTTTAACAGAGGTTCATTTCAAATAGTTTGTTATACTCTGTTTGGTTAAATGCACTTGCCACATCACATTCTTGCTAGTTATAGCCAGTTAACTAGCTGTGGGTGGTTCCCGTGGCTTGGAACACACAGGCATTCCAAGCAGACAATGTGATTTTTTTTTATGACTGTTAATATTCATGCTTCCTTTCATTCTAAGGCCATACATGTACAAGGATGATCTGTCAGATTTTGACTACCTTGCCCTAACTTTTTCTGCTGTCCAACAATTAGCTGTACATTAGAAGCAGACTTCACATTTTAAGATGGCTTTACTAAAGGGTTGGGAACACTTTTCCTGTTAAGAAACTATCAGGAACAGGGAAAACTGCAGTGTATAAGAAATGGATAAAGCTGTTTAACAGCAGACTAGCAACAGTCTTAACTTGGCATTCCATAAACGATCTTTTCATTTGTGACAGAACACATTCTAATATCCACAAAATGCTGCTTGTTGGTGTTTGACTGGGATATGTCATTACGCCCACTTCATCTGGGGTGTGAATTTGGTTTTAGTAATCTTTATTCAAAATTTAACTAGTTTTTCTGAAGTAATGTGAACTTGAACACATCAGATGTTTTGAATGAAATGGATATAATTCTTGCCAATACAAATTTATTGACTTCCATTACTGAGGACCTTTATGGTAACTCTTCTTTTTCTCAAAACAGTTATATACTGTCGTATTTTTTGCCTCCATGAACCTGGAATCGCCAAGCAACATGTAACCAACAGTCAAGATTGCAGAACTTGACAATCTCATTTGTCTAATGAAGAATGGCCTTTATGCTAGGGTATGCTGATTTGAACGAATCACAAATGACGTCATACCTCTGAAAAACTGAAGTGATTCTTGTCTGCGAAAAAGAAACTGGTTTTTAGTCAGTTAATAACCAAGTTTGTACGATTTGCCAACGAAAATAACTATTTGATGCAATGCCACAAAGGGCATCAAAACCAACCAGGTTGCATCCAGATATCCCTTGCATGGAGAACCTCTTGCCAACAATCCGACAGGGGCAGAGGGAGAAGAGAGAACTGATTAGCTAGTCGCAGGCCATTGCATAAAGCCCAATGCATAAAAATGAGATGGTGACACAATTTTGACGTTTTTTATATGTAGAACAGTTTCAGTTTCATTCATAATATAATCCATTTTTTAAGGGCTGATCTACCATGTGATCTGCTTGCCAACCAATGGCGTCTGTCGCTAGCCTCTTTCTCTCAATGTTCTCTCTTTCTAGAGGTAGCTGTCTTATTCAATCACTTGTGTATGTCGGTCGAATAGCAGGCAAGATACTTAAAACATTGTACAACCAAATGCAGCACTGACCACACACACACATCATGCTCCTTCACACACACAGTACTGGTCACACCCCCTCTAAGCAGTGATGAAGGGGAGATATTGCAGATATGCTGGATGGGGAAATCCCCATGAGAATCACCTCTGTATGTATGTTTGAAACGGAAACTGGCATTCTTTGTTCATTGTGAATAATTTACCTTTTCTGATCCTATGACATGCACTGTCCTCACAGCATTCAATGCTGGTCAAGGTTTAAATCACTCCCCTAGTAGGGTTCAATATCAACCTGGTTGGATTTTAAATCCTGTAACACTACTACTATTTTCTGGCATACTGTTAGACTAAGAAACAAGTCGTTGCAAATGTAAGACAGTACTTGAATCAGATGAAGTTCGCATGAGGCGTTACGCTGACTGACCTTGCTGGTCATCTATAAAATATTTCTAAAGATGTGCATATTAAAATTTGTGTCGTGTGACTGGATTGGTTGCAATTGCAACGATTTAACCTAAAATAACTGAAGGCAAAATAGTTTCTTGTGTTACTATTGTTTAGCAATTGTTATGTAGAGTATGGGCAGGGAAGAACAGCAAGACATTGAGGGAGGGGGGAAAACAGGAGATATATACACTGGAATGAAACGAGGCAAACTGTATAATGAAAATAGAAACTTGCCATAATGGCCAAGACAGTCTTGAAAGTGTCTAACATATGGATGACGATTACAAACAAATTGATTAAAAAATTGTGCAAATGGGCAAAATTGGAGAAGCAACTTGAGTCAACCATATCAAATCATACATAAAAATGCATAAATTGTCAACACTGTTGTATTTCTGTTGCAAATGAATGCCAAAATGTTTTAAATTCTCAATGTGTCTTTTTCCAATTGTCTCCAAGAATCAGAAAAGTGGAAAATCAAACTACAATCATTGCAATTCTGAACTGATTATACACTCATTTGCTCTGTTACAAAGTTTTTCAATAGCTCGACTCACCTGAGCAGTGCAAAGCACAGCTGCCCGACCGCAAAGAAACAATGTTCCTACGTCTTATTGGCAGCATTCATAGAATGTCATTTTGGCTGTATTTGGCAATGTTTTTCTCTCTTCTTTCAGAGTTTCTAAAATAACGAAACGCCCACCAAAACTTAAGGAGGGGTTAGCAGCTGAATGTAGCTAAACGTGCTACAAGGCAAAAGGATAAATGTCTAGATTCTAGATTTATCAACATGCCATTTTGAAGGGGGCTTCAGAAATCTGCAACCACACACTGCAAATAGGAAGTTAATTCAGGAATATTAAAACTCATGTCAATAACTTTTCCACAAGTTTTTCTTCTTTTTTTTCTCCTCCCGAACGACACTTAAGGCCTAAACTTGCATGTCCTGCTAAACTTGCATGTCCTGCTTCATTTATTGCGTTTCAAATTCATCCGAGTTCAGCATTTCAAGAACATTGCGCCTTATCCTCCTCATTCCCTCACCCCTGGTTTTTTCATTTTGTTGAATGTGACAATAAATTAACAGTTGTCCCTACATGTACATCAAAACACTCAATATTTACATCCCTTGGCCATTCGACACGGACTCAACCTCTCCATGAAATGTACATCCTTGTGCTTACACCACAAAACAAAACAAAAAACATGAAAAGTAATTTACACCCTTTCACACTCCATAACAACTCAGGACAGTATGCTCCAAAACAACAACACTAACACACTACCATGTGTATCAACAAAAAAAAAAAGGAAAAAGCTCAAATTATACAAAGAATGCAATGAAATTAACTTGCCATACTTAAAAAAAAAAAAAAGATGGGCGAACCCGACAGCAGGCTTCAGCACCAACAAAATAAGCCTTGAGGAAGAGTGACCAAGACCTCGGGAGTTATTGTATCAGTCAATGTAACAGACTTTCCTTACATGTAACTAGTGCTCATGGCATGAACAAAGGCTTCTCTGAGGAGCATGAGATTCACTTTGGTACATTAGATCTGTGTTACAGCATAGTTTGACAACTCATCTTGGTCTCCATCCAACAGGCAAGCTGGTAGTTTTCATCCTTTTTTTTTTTTCTTAATTGGTCAACCATGAAAATCAAAGGATACTGGCAGGCTTTTTTTTTTTTTTTTTTTTTTTAAATTAAAACTGATGATTTTCAGCTTTGAAAATCAAGGAATTCTGGACGACTCATTTTGCCAGTGCTGACTGAATAGTCGAATTTCCTCACCATTCACATCCATTTTCAGTATTGCTTCAGATCACTCATTCAGACACTCATTCTTTTTAAGCCAGCATGAATACACCTGGTACGCTAACGCATACACACACCATGACCCCTTTTTTCTTCAGGTCTGTAAAAATGGTTGTGATCTGTTTCAGATCAGAACATCACATATTGTCATTTATTGAACATTGTGCCAATAACACAACATACCTGGACATGGAACCAATAATCCAAAGACGTTGGAGAACTATAATTTTTCAGAAGACAATTTAAAACCTGTGACTACTTCAGATGCCCTTACACTTGATGAACAAAGTCTTGTCTTACACTTGATGAACAAAGTCTTGTCAAGATGGTGAAAATAGCAGAAAACAGTACAGATTCAGCACTGAAATACCATCACCATGATGAACTGCTTTCTTTGTGTTATCCACAGTTCTTTCTCTACAGGCTGGAATTTTAACAGCAAAAGTATTGTTACAAACATCATGTCACCATTTGGTGGTGACAAATACGCACTTTGAGTGTTTTACACAGCTCAAGTTAAAATCGCATACACTTAACCATCATTATTTACTAACTTAACCATGCATGACCTGTTCTCCCAAGCATGTTCAAAAGCATTTTCAACACCAGAAGAAAAAAAAAGCCAAACAAACAAAACCACACACACACTACTATTCTGGATGCTGTTGAGTAACTGCCTGGAATTCATTCCAGCCGAGTTCATGGCCAGGATTCATGCTGTGCCAGTAGCTGACTTGGACCCCGACACCTTCGCATCAATCGACGGTAAATACACCAACTGATGGTAAATACACTAACTGTATCACTATCCTCTCAAGCCAACTTGTCAGTCCTCATGTCCGCTATCTGCTCGACGTGAATCCTGGCCTAGGAGATCTAATTTATCAACAGGACCCGGAGAAGCATTCCAAGCAGCTGTTCCATTGCTTCCTCCGTTGCAACTGTCAATCAAAGGAACAGTGAAGGAACCGACTATGGCCTGGATAAACTTGCATACATAGGAACACACTTTCTCCCCTTTTCGCTCGCAAAATGCCAACATCCATCTTAACGACGGCAGTGCATTCTTACACAAAGATGTACGTCAGAATAACATATTTGCAAAACAAAACTAAGGCAAGATAAAATACAACAGCAAGGACAGAACATGTACACTTCCCTGCATCCAGAAGAACAATAATGCAAAGAGGCACACAGATCAATTAGAGACGCTTAAATGCAAATGCTGGAAGATACAATCAGATGAATTATATGAGAGAAAATGTGGTCACATGAATAATAATCAATAAAGCTCTTCTTTTTTTTCCATGAAAACTAAAAGAGACAGACCAAAATCCCATTGGCACAGGAATTCAACAAATAAGCAAACAGTACATACTGATTCACACCTGTAACAGCTCACTTTTCTTTAAAGTTTTGAACTGGCAAAGTAACAAAAAAACATTGCTCCCTACTCATGCATCCGATTACCTACCCTTACCCTTATGCAGAAAGAAAATGAAAGGTACCGAAGAACAAATCCAGCATATAAGCGCTTTGATGGATTATTCCAGAAATCAACTCTCACTTACCCTTTTGAAGGGCAACTGGGACACTCTCAACATTGACACAGACAGACTTAAACCAAAGCAGTGTAAGAATAGCTAATTTTTACTGTTGCAGTCAAAGATACTGGCTGAGCAGAACAAAATCCTCTGACATGCTCGTTTGCATTTAATCTACTCCAAATCCTGGGCCAAGTTCTGCAAAAAATAATTATTTCAATATCAAGGAGCCTTAATATCTTTGCAACTTTTCATCATTTCAACAACAACAAAAAAGACAAAAAGAAAGCTGGGTAAGTGACAACTGGGCTTCTGTTGGTTGTGATTCACTGGGATAACTGACAAACTGTCACTCGTAGTCATTAGGAAGAAACACTTGGAAGAGCTTCACACCAGAAGGTCATCAGAGAGGAAATCCCCTGTCCGACAAGTCTTTGGTCCCTGCACTCCTTACACTCTAAGGAGGAGGAGGGGAGAAAGGAGGGTGGGGGGGGGGGGGGGGGGGGGGGGGGGGGGGGGGGGGGGGGGGGGGGAGGCACGTCCATCTCATGACTACCAGATGCCTTTCTGCCATCAACACTTTTTCTTCCTGGTGCTGCCAGGATTTGAAACTGCAACTTTGGATGGGTAGGCAGGCACCTGAAGGCATTAGCTTTTTCAGATGGATGCCTTTTAACCATACTGCTGCTGGACATCAGTTCTTTGCACACAAAAAAATTCAAGTCTTATCAATTATGTTAATTTTGGTTCCTTCTTGACCAGATCTAAATGGAACTCTTTTCAACTACCTCTGCCACTGCCTTTCGGTCTTTCTTCTGCCAGCTGTTCTGTGAGATCATAGGCTGTTGAGCCTCTAAACCCCCTTGCTCCAACTGGCCTGGAAGCCCAAATCCCACAAGCGGCTTGCTAGACTGTTTTTCAGTCTTGTAGATCTGAGTCACCACAGACATGCTGTCGTATGGCACACTGATGAACTCGAGTGGGAGTACAATGTTTTCCGTCTGGAGGGCCTGCTGTGCACTCCCAGCGATGCGCTCCATCCAGTGAAACCCGATTCCATGCTCTTGATGTCACGGCCATTCCAGACCGTGCTTTATGGCGTCCCGTCATGTGGAGTGTCACTGGAGCTTCTGGTGGCACAGAGTTTCCCCTTGCTTTGATAACCGCATGTGCAGTCTCCACAAGCACTTAATTGTGACTCCATGCGATTGACAAAGTGTCTGTTGCAGTCAGAGGTGTATTAATGGTTTCTAGTTTCTACCCTAGAGTTTTGCGGAATTAAAAGTTACTGTTTAAATATGAACACACACACACACAAACACACCGAGTTAAGAAATCCCTAGTTTAAAAGAAAGACTGTACTTCAAGTCTGAAAGGTTCAAAGGTTGATGTAGAACATGCATGATTAGAAACTATGAATACATGGGAAGAATATAGAACATCTACAGGGGAAGAATAAATCAAGAAGCGATAATTAACAAAAAGTTAGTTGTTGAAACACACACAAATACACATATACATATATTTTCCCCTTGGATGAGTCATCAGTCAGCCACCTCTCACTTGCGTGAAGCACAATATACACATCCGAAGTTTACTTGCAGCCTTTAAACATTACACACAGTTATGACATATTCACTTCGTTTTTGAATAATCCAAAAAGTGAACAATTTGAACATTATACATAAATCAAAAGTAAGCACAGCGTGAAGGAATGGAAGAATGGGAGAGCGAGAGGAAGGGATAACAATGCACTGATTAAACTTAACTGCCCATCTGCCTGCAATCATTTACACAAGTTTGTAAGTAATAATTACAACACAAAAGTTTCAAATCATGTTAGCATTTCCCTCCCTCCTTGCTTGTATCTGTTTTGTGGTTTTTGTCATCAGTGTTCTTATTGCACTATTCTTCGTGACCAGCGGTCAGGACAGAGGGAAAGGTCAAACTGTTCTATCTGTCTCCAGATGTACAGAAACATTTCAAAGAGAAAATCCCACTTCAGCAGATGAACGGCATGGTAAAGATCCTGCAACAGTTGAATGGTGGTGGTATAAAATGCTGGTACTTGACTGTTAAAGCAAACCAACGGAGAAAAAAAAAAAACAATAAAAGAAAACTAAAGTTGCAGCTTCCACTTGTATGGGAGTTGCGCTCGTCCTTTCATAGATCTCTTAGGCACCTGCACACATATTGCACACACACTAACGTAAATATATAATACTTTCACGAGTCACTCACATTCTGCCTCATTCTTCTCACATCCACTGTTCTGTCAATGCTTCATTCATGCACACAATACAAGGGCTCCCACTGGAGCAGATCAGCAAGGGTTCCTTGAGGTCCTCTGGCAAAGTAACCAGAGGTCCCTGCAACACAGAACTGTCAGGGCAATGGGGATGCAGGCAGCATGCATATCTCTCTGTAGGGCAGTAATAAACGAAAAGTTGTTTTCATGCCAGTGATTAGTTTTCAGGCAAGTAGACTGGAGATGTAATCAGTGAATGTCTTCATGAACAGTTATGTACTGTTCTCCTGTCTGAAATGAACAGTTATGTACTGTTCTCCTGTCTAAAATGAACAGTGGTATTAGGCAAGTCGACAGAGCCGCTTGGGAGAAAAATCAGGCAGAGATTTCTTTCTTTTCTTTCTTTCTGTGTATGCAGGCTGATACTCCTGTGGACACTCCCTGTACAGACAGGCAAGGATTAATCCCATTAGCCAACAAAGAGAGTGCAGTTCTGTGTGTATGACTTTTTTCCTTTTAATCCTCCCATTAAGGCAGCCATACTCCAACTTCGGGAAATCAGGCAGAGATAACAACTGTCTTTTCATTATTAAATGGAATTATGCTTTCTCAGTTCATGGGTCTAATAAACAAATCTAGAAACACAAGGTTAGGTAAGGCAATGTTGCTTATAGCCCAGCCGACCACAAAGGGCCACATCAGGGCTGTCACCACGTTAGATAAGATAAGGTTGCTTATAGCCCAGCCGACCGCAAAGGGCCACATCAGGGCTGTTTCACCATGTTAAAATCAACTCACAAGTCTAGAAACACAAATTTATATCTCAGTTTATGGGTCTAATAAACAGATCTAGAAACTCAAATATCTGATTTGATGTGTGTATCACGGTAACGATTGAGGTACTGACTGTCTGAATTACAGGCACACCATCTCACACCTATATTTTGACATTTCCCATAGCAAATAGAATTACCCTTTCTCAGTTTATGGGTCAAATAAACAGATATAAAAACTCATAATCCTATTTGATTTGAAGCATATGTCAGGGTAATGATTGAGGTATTGTCAGTGTGCATTACAGGCACACTGTCTCACCTACATTTTGATATTTTCACTCTCTATTAAACTGCTAAGTTGACCACTGTGCAACACTGCTTTAGGTGTGCCCACCTGCAGCATATGTACATAAAAATGGCAAGGTTTTGCAGAATGAAAACTCCACCATTATCTCCTGTGCAGATTTCTGAGCACCGCCTGTTTTCCTTTTCAGCTGATTTTCTTTTTCTCAACGTTTCCCTTTTTCTTGCTGTTGGAAATCTTTGGAACACCTCCCCTGCTCTCTTCTTTTTCTTCCCTGCAGATGATCATAACATGAAATCACAATGAAAAATCATTTTTGAAAGGCAGCAAATCTTTACATTGAAACTGATGCTGTGCAGCACTGCCTGCTAGGAGCTTGTCACGACTGAAGACAATCCCCGCATAACTATGCAGAGCATAACAACATTTTCATGTAGCCTTGGTGTTCTAGCCTTTGTCAATTGGCCTGACACAGCCTTAAGCTAAGGCAGCTTAGAGTGTTTGACTAATGGTTTTTTTGCTCCTCCACCTGTAAACGACTTACAGTTTTGATTTTTACAGTTTTGATTTGAATCTTATTTCCATAATAAACTGAACATGCATAATGTTGTTTCTCTAAGGCATCATTAATCTCCTCTATTCAATTTCAAAAAGTATAAGAGCTACAAAGCAGCGAATATCTTACCTTTATCGAGCAAAGATGTCTAGAAGTAGCCAAATATGTGATTCGAAGCTTGTCAGTAAAAAATTCAGTTGCTGATGATATTTTTGTAAATTCGAATAAAGATTTTCCAAGTAGAGCCAAGGAAATTTCATATATTCAGCCAATAATGAATTATACCGCTGAACTTATGTCTAAGTGTAATGTAGATTTAACATCGATTCCAGAGTTCCCCACGGTTCCGATGATGCCTCCTTGGGAACACTTGAGTGGAAATTTTGATTATGAGTATACGTCTCAAAGAAAAAAGAAAATATTAACATTCTAGTGAACGATGTGAAAGAACACCTAGAAAATTCATATCCTAATCACCTTAAAATCTATACTGATGGTTCAGTTATGGACACAGCTGACAGCGGTTTCTGGTTTCGTTATTCCAAGTCTGAATATAGGAAAACATTTCATCTCGGAAAGAGATTTTCAATATTCACTGCAGAACTGTATGCTATACTGATGGCTTTATTTTGTGTATATAGTACTCCAATATCCTTTTTTAGTGTGCTGTTTTGTGTTGATTTCAAGTCTGTTTTGCAAGCACTGCAAACTTGGGATTGTAAGGCCAAAAAGATTTGTTATATGAAATAAGGTACCTGATACACTGTATTATGTCTCAGGGTATAATCGTAGACTTCTGTTGGATTCCTTCACATTGTGGTCTCAGAGGGAATGAAATAGCAGATAAATCTAGCTAAACTTGGTGCACAAAACTGTTCAGAATGTGTGCTAAATTTGCCATTACATCCTTCCAAGTGTGAAATACTATTCAACCTGGAACACTACGTTTACAAAACCTTTTTCTGTGAAAAATGCTACACACTGCCTACTGCTCATGCCATCTTGCTAAGATTATCACAAAATTAAGCTGAACACATGGAAGACCAAATTTTCTCCTGAATTGTGTGTGTCTGTGGAAAATTCATCTCTGTGCACCACCTTCTATTAGATTGTCCAGTTTTAACTAAAATGTATAAGGCGAAAGGTATCAATCTTGACAAATATGAAAAAGAGAGTCAAGTTCTGTCTGACTCATGCATAATTGAGTTTGCCGCCACTTTAGCCAGTTCTGATGTAGCTAGACTATTATGAAGGTCCTTAACTGATATGGCTGTTTTCTTTTTCATAAGTGTATGCAGATGTATGTGGTTGAAATGACTTAAGTGGTTGTTGTTGTTTTTTGTCCCCCCCCCCCCCCCCCCCCCGTCTAATATCATCTGCCGGATGAAAAGACGTAAAATTAAACCACCACCATTTCAAAAAGTGCGGTGACACCTGCTCATAGAGTGGGGAACTGGGTTGTATAAATCTACACAATTCCTTTTTTGTTATTTGTTTGTTTATTGTGTTTGTTTGTTAAGGTTTGGGGAACAGGGTTGTATAAATCTCCATAATTCCTTTTTGTTTTTGTTTGTTTACTGTTGTTTGTTGTTTGGGTTTCTTTTTCTTTGGGGGGGGGGGGGGGGGGGGGGGGGGGGGGGGGGGGGGGGGGGGGGGGGATGCCTTCTTTGAGAGGAACCCCAAAACTCAAAGAAAAAAAAAGTTTCAGTATTCTAGTTTCACAAATGGTAAATCACAAGCAATTACAGTTCACAGGATCATTGTCCACCCCCCCCCCCCCCCCCCTTTTTTTTCTTCTTTTTTTTTTCTTGATTCTGTTAATGTTCCACACCAAGTATGGATAAGACTGGGCAGGTATCGTAAATTCCTTTTAGTAATATAATTCCTTTCTCTCCGCCTCTGCCCCAACCCCCTTTCCACTTTCACTTCCAGTCCCACTATCCTTACTCAATCTTTTCTCTTTTCCCCTGCTTCCTCCTCCTCTCCCATCTCTTTCCCAGTCCCATCCATTTTCTGATCAAGCATGTCATAAAATGACAAAGAGTACTGGTGATACAGCATGCACACTTATTGATATTTTCTTTCATAATATGCTCGGTTTCTACTGATATGAACTTCAGTAAGTATCCACAATACACACAAATTCATAAAGACTTATACATGTGCCATCCAAAGACACACACACACACACACACACACAACACACACACACACACACACACACACACACACATTTACCCATACATCACCACCACCACCATTGTAATGCTTCCAATCATAAATATACAGAAAACTGAATCAATAGTATTTGATTAACAACATTTGATATCAGATAAGAATATGGAGTTACATCTGACTCATGACAAGGAGTTAGGGCCATTATCCTGGAAGGGTCATCATCTGGTCAACATAACTGGTAGTGTGGCAAAAAAAATAGCAAACAGTACAATGTGTATAAGGGATGAAAGGGATTCTCATAAAAACAGACTCCATACACACAGTTATAACAAAAAATAAATAAAGACTTTATGTTAAGGGCAATAAGTGATTACAAATGATAGCTGGGATGTTTTCAGACACCCAGTAAATGGTTCAGTGCAACATGTGTCCAACAGCATTAAAGCATTGCAGGGACAACATCACTGATGGCCTTGAAGTAAAATTCAGACAAACCCTGCATGACACCACGTTTGCAAAAGCCTGATCCTCCATCTACAGGAAACTTGGGATTCTTCTGATCACATGGGAAGTTGATGTAGCGATGGTATGGTATATTTTTTAAATCAGTGGACTTCATGTTGGTGACCGTAGGCAGGCAAAGTAGACTGTTAAGGTTTTTTTTACACATACACTCTCCCCCCTCTCCTATTTATCATACTGTGCCCACATATGTCTGAAGTGGAACTTCTACACAGTCCTTCAGAAATATGAAAAATCAGGTCTTAAATGGGACAGGTACAGTAAGTTTGTTGTGAGATGAATCTAATCTAGACAAAGAGAAAAAAAATTTCAAAACCAAAATTTAGGAAGAGAGGGGTTAGTTATTGCCAAGGATACAGACAAAACAAAGTAGAGACAAAACAAAGTACAGGACAAAACTCTACTTTGTTTTACTTTGTCTGTGTCCTTGCCGGTATCTAAACCCCTCTCTTTCTAAATTTTGCTTCATTTTCCACCCTCAGTCATCCCTTTTTCAAACTTCCAAAAACAATTTTTAATCTTGACCATTCAGACGTTTGACATAATTATGTGCTTAGTTAAGTTCCATTGTGTGCCTGCTTTGTATAAACACATAACCCACGCATACATTTCACGTCAGTGTATAAACCTGCCAAGGTGAAAGTGCAATGTGAACAGCTGAAACGGTTCTAGACATTGTCCACACTGCTTTTACATGACGCAGACTTCATATGTTGCACATAATATAACCAAACACAGCAGGTATGTCACATGCATCAAACATGCAACCCTTTCATGTCCAAACACTTTCTACATACGAGATTGTGCAATGACCCACCAAAATATTAGAATTATTTCCTCCTCGTAAGAGTTTGGACAGAGAATTTCCTGCAGCTATTGTAGCCATACACAAGTACTTCCGTGAAGTTTCCATAAAGTTTTCACTCCATGCCCACCCCTCCCCCCTCCCAAATTAGAACACATGATTAGGAGCTATCCTTTATTTTTTCATTTGGGCATGTGAATGGCATGATTTGCTCCAATATCTGAACAGTGATAATAATTTGATTATATATGCCCTGGCAGTCAGGGATTTTAAAAGAGGGAGTTTTACTATGAAACATCTTTCTGGGGTTTCACTGTATTCCCTGTAGTCACAAGAGTGACGAAGCATTTCAGAACTGGAAGCAAGATGAAGGCAGAAAGACATCTTTCAGCAATCAACAAGGTAGATAACAATATATCTGTGATGTTATTCAGAGACTGAGCCCAAACCATACCTTGCGTATTACATTAAGCTCCTGGTCTTCCTGCTACTTGGTTCGTCCGTTCATCTCAAACACCGTGTAGTCTTCGTCCTCATCTTCCCCTTGGCCAAGTGGCTCCATCTCCAGGTCGCCGCGAGTAGTGATCACTCCATATTTCCGGGACTTTGTTCCGTCTGCGCCTTAACCTGGACACAATACAAGCTTGACCGTGTAACACACACAAAATAATACGAAACACATGTTGGGCAAATTGATTACAATTTACAACCAAACATTCTTGCATTTGACCTTTTGATAATGTGAGGAGAGGGGTGGAGTTTAAAAAAACCTATCAAGCAAGAAGAAAATTCTGGAAGAGTTGGAAAGCATGAAGTTTTCAAAGGACCCCCCCACCCCCATCCCCCCTTCATGCCAATGTTTCAGTCCTTAACTCCTTACACTCCAGCCATTCAGGAAGACTTTGCCCCCCCCCCCCCCCCCCCCCCCCCCCCCCCCCCCCCCCTATTTTAATAGCAACTGACAGGAATCCACTGAAATTGCCACAGTCTGTTCCTTGCCCAAGGACAAAGACAGCCTCTACAGTCTGGGTGGCATAGTCTCTCCTCTCTCCCAGATACTGGTCAAGTTGTCATGAAAACTAAAATGTTATCTTTAGGCCTGTTTTGAAGAAATTTGGCTGGACACTGTCCATGCCCTATTCACTGTCACAGGTCATCTGATCGACTGCTTTCCTGACCTTGTCCCATGAGGGGCAGGTCAAGATCATCCACCTTAGGCTTCAATCTGACCGAGTCCAAGGCTGCAGGCTTCATACTAGAAGACCTGTTGTGAGGGGTGGAGGAATATTTTCTCCGTCCTTTGAATATGCTGTTTTTGTCTGAGTAAAGACGTGCCATCTGATGTGAAAAATGAAGTAAGAAAAACTTGGGTTCTGTGGACAACTATCAGCAAGCTGAAAAATTGTTTAAGTTGTTTGTGGTGTACACAGTATCTGCTGCACAAGAGGGAGGTTTAGCAGCTGTACAGGAGCTGCCTCACTGTCTCAGCCACAGAGTCCTAGAGACCATTAGCACCAGATAGATGTTACGGTGGTGATCCTCAGCAGCACCAATGATCATGACGCTTTTTACGCCTTGCCATCCTTGGGTTCTCAAGCAAATGTTGCTGAACCACACCTGCAAGGCCCATGAGTCCTCCTGGTGTCCTATCTCCACCCAGGCTGCATCATGAAACAGGCATGTCCTTATTAAATCATCAAGTATTCAAGGCCTGTCGGCTAACCCTATCTGGTTTTAGCTCTGTGGCTTTCACCAGGGTACTGCTGTTGTGTGCAAACAGCTACTTGAATCCACAGGAAGAGCTGGGTGTCAAGTGGGAACCAAGAGCACGAGATGTTCGACAGTCATACTTTGTCCAGTCTAGGAAAAATTGTGATGGTACTGCTCAAGGAAAGTCACACAGCAAATGTGATGTATAACTCAGGCTCAACGCATCAAAGTTATTATCTGTGCACTGATGCACACGTGTAAGCCCTGAAGCACCTGCCAAAGACTCCACTTTGTCTGGGAACAGGGTGTCATGCACTCTCAATAGTATCAAAACACAAAAGATCAGTATTTCCTAATCCTGGGTTATATGCTATACATTGGCTTGAACTTACCTAGCCAGGTTTCCACACACATACACACATTCTGTCTCTGCTACATGAACCCGTCACTACAGAACAGCTCACGGTCTCTAATCTGATCAAG